>CM053029.1:101363409-101419327 GCA_028564925.1 Lithobates sylvaticus
GATGTGCTTAAAATACAAATATGATTTTTCTTTATGTCTTTGGGTCTATCTGACCACTTTAAGGTGAACATATGATACAAATTTGTCTTCCTACATGCATGCATACAACTCAAATCATAGTGACATTATAAATGATGTTGCATACATATGTAGACATCCACAATGTATGCACAATACATACAATGCATGCATGTGTTATTGTCTACTGATTCTCATCACCTACCTGGTTGGTGATTCACAACCTGTTGATTTACATCTGGACAGTATAAGATAAAAATAATGATACAGTTAAAATGTGTCATCTTTTATGTTAGTTTTACTTAGAAGGCGATTTCTAGCCTATATGGAAATCAATATATATATATATATATATATATATATATATATATATATATATATACTATACATATATAAACCAAAGAAATGACCCAGACTTCATCTTCCTTTTATACAATAACAGGCCTAGTATCACACTGCTGTGTATTTACAGTGCTAACCAAGTGAAACCTAACCAGGAAAAACGACAGTATAGTACTGGCATTATATTAAACGTTAACAGCAGGTGGCGATGCAGGCAAGGACAAGAAAGGGCAACAAATCCACAGGCATCTTTAGAAACACCAGTTGATTTTTATTTATTTTCTGTCCTTTTACTATAAAGTTTTAAAATTAAGATTATTTGGTATTTTTCTCATAGCTATGCTGGCCAGTGCTATCTTTAGACCCCTTTCACACTGAGGCAGTTTTAAGGCGTTTTAGCGCTAGAAATAGCGCCTGAAACTGCCTCCCATACCGCCCGAGTGCTTTCACACTGGGGCAGTGCTCTTGCAAGACGTTAGAAAAAGTCCTGCAAGTGGCATCTTTGGGGCAGTTTGGGAGCGATGTAAACAGCGCTCCCAAAATACCCCTGCCCATTGCAATGAATGGGCAGCGCTTCCGGAGTGCCTGAAAAGCGATTCAGAAGCGCCACAACACAGGCGTTTTTAACTCCTTCTTTGTGCCAAAAAGCCCTGCTAAAACAGCGGTAACGCACTACTAAAACAAGCGCCACTTTACCGCCAACGCACAGTGTGAAAGGGGTCGTAATGCACTCCGAAAACAATATTGCATATGGATAGCAGCCTATACCTGTAAGGTGTTCTAAATGTTTCCCACTTATTTCAAAGATAATAAAAATATTCAAAACCTAAAAGTTTTTTAGATTAAAACTAACAAAAGATGACTATACCAGCAACTATTACATGGGAGGATTGTTAGCTCACTTGTAATAGCAATAAAGTTGATGAAGAAAAATTTAAAAAATTTTGTAAAAAACTTATCACTCTATACAAAAGTACAAATACATTTGATCAATCTCCTTTGACCACACTGTTATCCTCTTTTAACATTCCTTCTCTCTTCCTATCACATCAGGAAACTATGGACAAACCTATCACACTAACAGAAATCCAGACCACAATAAAAACATTGAAACCCTGTAAACGCCCTGGTGTAGATGGCTTTTCATCTGCTTATTGTAAACGGTTTTCCACAATTTTATCACCACTTATGGTTGAGGCCTTCAAATATCTGCTCAATGGACAATCCTTCAGTACTGAATCTCTCACAGCTTCCATCTCCATGATACCTAAACCAAATACTGATGATACCTTATGGTCAAATTACAGACCGATATCCATTCTTAACCTAGATATTAGGATATTGGCCAAAATTCTTGCAACCAGACTTAATCCCATAATAGGTACTTTGATCCACAAGGATCAAACTGGATTTATCCCTTGCAGACAAACTAATGACAATAGCCGCCGAGCTACACTACTGGCACATACAGCCCACTCTCGTCGTATCCCTACCTGTTTCCTCTAGTTCGATATATGAAAAGCTTTTGACTCGCTATCTTGGCCTTATCTACATACAATTCTCCAGCGTTGGGGATGTGGAGCGAGTTTCTTGCGTTGGATTGAAACTTTATATCAAAACCCAAAAGCCTATTTATATATATATATATCTTACTGAGGATACCGTTCCGACCCCTTTAATATCGAGAGAGGTACCAGACAGGGATGCCCATTATCCCCGCTCCTCTTTGCTCTAGCCATCAAACCCCTAGCTCAACTCATTCGATCTAACCCAAACATCAAAGACTGGAACTCGGGGGCCATCACCACAAATTATTCCTGTTTGCAGATGATGTCCTGATATTTCTTACTTCGCCCCTGTTATCAGCACCACCTCTCATGGACATTCTTTCCAAATTCAGACAATTATCAGGCCTAACAATAAATTTCCACAAATCCACAGCCTAAACATATCTTTATCACCTACTCTCCAAACTCAACTTCACGATTCTCTCCCATTTGTCTGGTCGACTTCACATATTTCTTATCTAGGCATTAATTTTACAGTAAATCCATCTGACCTCTACACAGTCAACTACCCACATATGCTTACACAACTTACTGAACTCCTAGCTAATTAGTCTTCTCTACCATTGTCATAGATGGGTAGAATAACAGTGATCAAAATATCTATCCTCCCTAAACTTTTATACCTCTTTAGAGTACTACCCATAACGATCCCTTCACATTTTCTTTGTATTTTACAATGAAAAAAAACAATCAATTCATTTGGCGCTCACTCAAACCCTGTTTACCTAAATTAACTTTATATTCCCCCCGTATTAGAGGTGGTCTTAGTGTGCCAGATTTCACCAAATATTATTACACAGCACAACTAGCACAATTACCCAAATATCACGCTACGAAGGAAACTCCATTATACATATCATTGCAGTCAATCGACTGTGACCCTCTTTCTATTGCAAATTTACTATGGTTAACTCCCACACAGCGGAAGAAAATCATAAATCCTATTACCAAACACAGCTTTTCCATTTGGGACAGAGTGAAAATCAGATTTGGACTCATATCCAAACATAATCCCCTCCTCTCCTTCTTACGTAACCCTTCCTTCTACCCAGCCTGGTCCTTCCCAAATTCTTTTTCAGCATGGTTGAACGTAGGTTTGATTAGAGTTCATCATTTTTTTAAATCTTAAATATCATACCTTTTCCAGACTTATGCAAAACATATTCCCTTCCATCCACAGAAACCTTTCGATATCTCCAAATTAAAATATTTTTGGAACAAAACAAACCCACTGACATACAAACCCCTGACTTCACGGTCTTTGAAAATGCTTGCAAATCTGACCCCCATAGACATGGACTTATTTCTGCCATATATGAACAATTACTCTCTCATGTAACCTCTTCTCCTCCAACATACACAACCAAATGGGAAACGGATCTTCATCGTTAACCAAACAAACTAGACTCAAATTTGGCAAACAACTAAATCAGCCACACCAAATATAGTGGCTCTCGAAACAAATTATAAGGTACTAACTAGATGGTATCTGGTCCCATCCAGAATATCCAAATTTCCCCCCCAATGTCCCTCTCACTGTTTGAGGCTGTACTACCCTGGGTTCACATGTACATATCTGGTGGAAATGTCCCATAGTAAGCTCCTTTTGGTCAGAAATCTTCAGAATTATTTCTATTATGTTCAACATAACCCTAACACTCAATCCCTCAGTAGCACTTCTGAACAGAAAACCACAAATCATAACACACCGCCAATTCAAATTACTTCTTTTTATAACCACGGCAGCTAAACAAACTGTAGCAAAAGCGTGGAAATCAAACTCACTCTGCATAGAGTCAGTCAAACAAAGAGTTACGCAATCTATCATACATGCAAAAACTGAACCTATCCTGCTAGATAATTTTCAAATTTTTAGAGACCTTGGATTAAACATTATTTACCCCCTGGTTTGGACTGTTCGATAATTTTTTTTATTTTCCCATCATATGCAGCCAGTGCCCATCATATGCAGCCATATATGCAGCCACTTGTGCCCATCATATGCAGCCATTGTGCCCATCAAACGCAGCCACTTCACCTCAGTGGCGGCTTATGCTCAACATTTTTTGGGGGGCCACTTGCCCATCAAATGCATCCACTTTTGCCAATCATATGCAGCCAATGTGCCCATCATATGCAGCCAATGTGCCCATCATATGGCCACCTGTGCCCATCAAATGCAGCCACCTGTGCCCATCAAATGCAGCAACCTGTGCCCATCAAATGCAGCCACCTGTGGCCATCAAATGCAGCCACATGTGCCCATCAAATGCAGCCACCTGTGCCCATCATATACAGCCACTTGCCCATCAAATGCAGCCATTGTGCCCATCAAACGCAACCATTGTGCCCATTAAACGCAGCCATTGTGCCCATCAAACGCAGCCATTGTGCCCATCATATGCAGCCACCTGTGCCCATCAAACACAGCCATTGTGCCCATCAAATGCAGCCACTTGTGCCCATCAAATGCAGCCACTTGTGCCCATCAAATGCAGCCACTTGTGCCCATCAAATGCAGCCATTGTGCCCATAAAACGCAGCCATTGTGCCCATCAAATGTAGCCACTTGTCCATCAAATGCAGCCACCTATGTCCATCAAACGCAGCCATTGTGCCCATCAAATGTAGCCACTTGTCCATCAAATGCAGCCACCTATGTCCATCAAACGCAGCCACTTGTGCCCATCAAATGCAGCTACTTGTGCCCATCAAACGCAGCCACTTGTGCCCATCAAACGCAGCCATTTTGCCCATCAAATGCAGCCACTTGCATATCAAATGCAGCCACCTGTGCCCATCAAACGCAGCCACTTGTGCCCATCAAATGCAGCTACTTGGGCCCATCAAACGCAGCTACTTGTGCCCATCAAATGCAGCCACCTGTGCCCATCAAACACAGCCACCTTTGCCCATCGCATACTAGCCCATTATGTGCCACTTACCTGCAAAAGAATCCAGCGATGTCCCCTGTGTAGGCAGCGTCCATCTTCTGGCCCTCTTCCTTCAGGGCCGCGGACTCTGGCTCTGGTGACATCACTCCCACGCATGCGCACGGGAGCCGCAAATAACGGCACATGCTAAGGAAGAAACAGCACTTAGTTTTGTTTCTTTCCCGCGCATGCGTCGTTGGAATTGTGAAAGTGAAAAATCTCCTAAACGGCGCACGTTTAGGAGATATTTCCACTATCTACAGGTAAGCCTCATTCTAGGCTTACCTATAAGTAGAAGTCCAAAAAGTGGGTTTACAACCACTTTAACATGTGTGCAAAATATTAAATTGCCCAGTAGACAAGCAGTCAACATAACATTCTAGTCATCGATCTGTCCCTCAGTATTTTACACTCACTAGCCAGCACCAAGCTGAGCAGTCATTACACATGTGTCAGACTATTCACATACATGCAAGGATTGGAGGAAGGCAAAGCTGGAAATGTTAGCTATGAGATGTAAGACTCCAGGAGTCTTTAGGAGATTATAGTAAGCAAATATGAGACATATTAAAGTATATGTAAACCCTCACCTTTTAAAACAACCCATTCAGTTTACAATATAAATGAAGGTAAAACGTTTGTGTATAGAAATAAAAAACTTTATAAATACCCTTTTTTCCCCCAAGTGATCATGTTCCCTCTTTTCTCAGCTGCATAATGAGCTCAGGGAGGAGAGATGGCAGCACACTGATCTTCCCAGTGAATGGCTGTTGGGTGGCGTGTCAGGACAAGTCTGATCATTGGAGGAGCGCACACTGGGTTCCCAGCACAGCTAGAGAACTGACAACGCTGTGCTTTCATGCCTAGTATGGTCAGTTTTTAATAGGAAAGCAGAAGGACTGGCAGGAACACCAGGGATTTAACACAAAGGAAGCAATAGAAAGGGAAAAGGATACTTTCTCATACAAGTACATGGTACAGCAGGCACATACCAGGAATACAGAATCTTGGGTTTACATATTCTTTAATGTGAGGTTTGCACAGCTATGAAAGATTGACACATTGATTTCGGTAGGGTCATTGGGGTAGCTTACCTGAAGTATCGGGAGCGGTCTCCATCAGCTGTACTTTTTGCGCTATACGTTCTTATTAAGGAGCTCTGCAAATCTGCTGTATACTCTGATCACAATTCTGCCAACTTTTCCTGCTTAACCTTTATTTTCTAGTAGATATTGTCAAATAAATGAACAAGATATTCTTCTTTTTTTAAATACATCTAGAAACACGGTCAGTGAGGATTCTGCCTTTTTAACCTGCAAATGTCAACATAAATACAAAAGGGATGAAAGACAAATGAAGTTGAACATTGTACATAGACAAGCCATAAAGAATTAGTATGACTGAGTGTACATTTGCTATATCTTCCAATTAAGTCTGATGATGAATTGCACTTTGCAATTTTGCATATTATCATTCATATTTTAGGCATGTATTATATTAATAATTTACACTGATCAGCCGTATCATTATGGCCACTGACAGGTAAAGTGAATAACATTGATTATCTTAAAAGACTGACATCTAAAAGTGGATGAGATATATCAGGCAGATGTATTGAAGCAGAAACCAAAAAATGCAGCTCTTACCGGTCTGCAGTGGCCAGGACCTACTAAAAGTGGTCCAAGGAAGGAAAACCAGCAAACCAGAGCCAAGGCTTATTGATGCATGAGGGGAGGGAAGGCTGGCCTGTGTAGTCCATTCCAATAGATGAGCACCCCCCCTTCCCATAGACATGCGGTAGTCTATGGGAAGGGGGGGTGGTAGATGTGCAGACCCCCTGTCTGCACAATTCCCGCCCCCGTCTGTACAATTACCCCGTATGCACAATTACCCCCTCCCGTCTACACAATTACCCCCTAGGTAATTGTGCAGGGGGGTAATTGTGCAGACGGGGGTGGTAATTGTGCAGATGGAGGTAATTGTGCAGGCGGGGGGTGGTAATTGTGCAGATGGGGGGGTGGTAATTGTGCAGATGGGGGGTGGTAATTGTGCAGACAGGGGTAATTGTGCAGACAGGGGGTGGTAATTGTGCAGACGGGGGGTAATTGTGCAGACCGGGGGGCTATATACCAGGATTTGTGAGACATGCTATATACCAGGATTTGTGAGAAAGGTTATATACCAGGATTTGAGGTCTAATGGGGCAGGAATTGGGACTGATCTGAGGGGTGAAGGGAAAGGAATCGGATTGCTGGGCACAGTGGCTGTGTTTGATGATCCAGTGGCGGCAATAGATGGGCACAGTGGCTGCGTTTGATGGCACAGTGGCTGCTTTTGATGGCACAGTGAGGCTGCAATTGGGTTTTTTTCAGAAATTTTCAGTTTGTTTTTGCCCCCCCAAAAAACAATTTGGAGCAACACCCACCACTGTAAGCTACTGTAGCTTAAATAGCAGAACTGTTAATGCTGGTTCCAATAGAAAGGTGTCAGAACACACAGTTCCAGGAAAGATGTAGCCGGCAACGCCAAATTTCATTAAAAAAAAAATGATTGCTACATAGATATGAGTCAAGATTAAAACACAGCTGACGCATTTTGGCATACAGCCTTGTTTACAGCACATTCACAAGGTAAAAGACAGAATATATATATACTGCAAACCTCACATGATGACGAATAACATCAATGAAACAATTATTCAATAAGAAAAAAAAAAAAAAAATAAGCAGAGGACAGAGAAAAAAGTGGCACTGGATACTATTCAAATTAAATGTGTGCTCACAGTCATAAGGAAACATCCAGTACATCAAAAGATATCAAACATAATAATAATAGGCTTGTATAGGCTTGTATTAGAGTCGATGTTATCACCTAGAACAGAAAAAAAGCCTTCTATTGTTATAAAAAATACAACAAATTCACGGTGCAACAAAATTAAAGCATCCTGTTAGACTAGACTATCATTTTACTTACAATGTAAAAATCCACCAGTGAATCCACCAGAACACACAGTGCATTGCAGTTTGTTTATGGGGCTGTGTAGCTGCAGACCAGTCATCGTGTTCATGCTGACCCATGTCCACAGCCAAAAGCTCTTACAACGGGCACAGGAACATCAAAACTGGACCACAGGGCAATGGATGTTGTTCATAGTCTTGACTTGGCCTCCAAATTCTCTATAAAAAATAATTATTTGATCCCCTGCAGATTTTGTAAGTTTGCCCACTTACAAAGAAATTAAGGGTCTATAATTTTATCATAGGTGTATTTTAAAAATAATTATTTGATCCCCTGCAGAGACAGAATATCAACCAAAAATCCAGAAAAAAAAAACCAAACACATGATACAAATGTTAGAAATTGAGTTGCAGTTCAGTGAGTAAAATAAGTATTTGATCCCCTAACAACCAACAATAATTCTGGCTCCCACAGACTGGCTACAGTATGTGCTCATGTGGTACACAGATTAGTCCTGTCAATTTAACGAGTTGTCGTTGGGAGCACCTTCTTATGTGTATAAAAGACACCTGTCCACAGATCATGGGCAAAGCCAAAGAGCTGTCAAAGGATATCAGGGACAAAGATTGTAGACCTGCACAAGGCTAGAATGGGCTACAAGACCATCAGCAAGAAGCTTGGTGAGAAGGAGACAACTGTTGGAGCGATTATTCGCAAATGGAAGAAATACAAAATAACCATCAATCGCCCTTGGTCTGGAGCTCCATGCAAGATTTCTCCTCATAGGGTAAGGATGATCATGAGAAAAGTGAGGGATCAGCCCAAAACTACAAGGGAGGAGCTTGTGAATGATCTCAAGGCAGTTGGGACCAGTCACCAAACAAACCATTGGCAACACAATACACCGCCATGGATTGAAATCCTGCAGCTCCCTGCAAGGTCCCCCCTCAAGAAGGCACATGTACAGCCCATCTGAGGTTTGCCAATGAACATCTAAAGGATTCAGAGAAGGATTGGGAGAAAGTTCTGTGGTCAGATGAGACCAAAATTGAGCTCTTTGGCATTAACTCGGCTCGCCGTGTTTGGAGGAAGAAAAATGCTGACTATGACCCTAAGAACACCATCCCTACAGTCAAGCACGGAGGTGAAAACATTATGCTTTGGGGCTGTTTCTCTGCTAAAGGTACACACCGACTTTGCGGCATTGAGGGGCCAATGGACGGGGCCATGTATTGTAAAATCTTAGATAAGAACCTTCTTCCCTCAGCCAGAACACTGAAGATGGGTCTTGGATGGGTCTTCCAGCATGAAAATGACCCAAAACATACCACCAAGGCAACAAAGGAGTGGCTCAAGAAGAAGCACATTAAGGTCATGGAGTGGCCTAGCCAGTCTCCAGACCTTAATCCTATAGAAAATTTATGGAGGAAGCTGAAACTTCGAGTTGCCAAGCGACAGCCAAGAAACCTTAAGGATTTAGAGAAGATCTGTAAAGAAGAGTGGACCAAAATCCCTCCTGAGATGTATGCAAACCTGTTAACCAACTACAAGAAACCTCTTGCCTCTGTGCTTGCCAACAAGGGTTTCTCCACCAAGTACTTGGGGATCAAATACTTATTTTACTCACTGAACTGCAACTCAATTGTATCATGTGTTTTTTCTGGACTTTTGGTTGATCAAAAAATACATTATTTTACTCACTGAACTGCAACTCAAAATTTATAACATTTGTATCATATGTTTTTGTCTGGATTTTTGGTTGATATTCTGTCTCTATCATTTAAAATAAACCTATTAAAAATAAAAAACGAAATAAATCACAAAAGTTCATAACTCAGCCTCTCCTGCAGTAGCCCTGGAAACTAGACCCTTCATTTCTTTGTAAGTGGGCAAACTTACAAAAATCTGCAGGGGATCAAATGTAACTGAGCAGGACGTGGATCTGTGTGTGTAAACACATAGGGAACATATTAACCCCTGCACTGCCAGTCACATTTATACAGTAATCAATGCATTTTTATAGCACGGATCGCTGTATAAATGTGAATGGTCCCAAAAATGTGTCAAAGGTGTCTGATATGTCCACCGCAATATCACAGTCACGATAAAAATCGCAGATCGCCGCCATTACTAGTAAAAAAAAAAATAATAAAAATGCTATAAATCTATCCCCTAATTTGTAGACGCTATAACTTTTGCGCAAACCAATCAATATACGCTTATTGTGATTTTTTTTTACCAAAAATATGTAGAAGAATACGTATCGGCCTAAACTGAGGAAAAACTTTGTTTAAAAAATATGGATATTTATTATAATAAAAAGTAAAAAATAGTGTTTTTTCAAACTTATCCCTAAAAATCGCAGAGGTGATCAAATACCACCAAAAAAAAAAAGCTCTATTTGTGGGAAAAAAATGATAAAAATTTTATTTGGGTATATCGTTGCATGACCGTGCAATTGTCATTCAAAATGCAAGAGCGCTGAAAGCTGAAAAATGGCTTGGTCAGGAAGGAGGTGTTTGTGCCTGGTAGGCAAGTGGTTAACCGCTTCTCGACCGGTGCACACACATATATACGTCGGCAGAATGGCACGGACAGGCATAAGGGTGTACAGGTACGTCCCTTTGAATATGCCGCCATGCCATCGCGTGCGCACCGCCGGCAGAGCGCACGCACGACGGTCGGGACCCCTGTGAGTCCGGTCGAGGGTCCCGCAGACTCGATCGCCGCGGTGATTCCTGCGATCGTCTCACGGGGAGGACCAACGGGGAGATGCAGAAGTAAACAGCATCTCCCTGTTCTGCCTAGCAACAAGTGACACTGATCTCTGCTCCCTGTGATTGGAGCAGATATCAGTGACTGTCACACACAGCCACGCCCCCCACAGTTAGCAACACGCCCCTAGGACACACTTAACCCCTACACTGCCACCCCCTAGTTAACCCCTTCACTGCCAGTGTCATTTACACAGGAATCAGTGCATTTGTATAGCACTGATTGCTGTATAAATGACAATGGTCCCAAAAATGTGTCAAAAATGTCCGATGTGTCCGCCATAATGTCGCAGTCACGATAAAAATCACTGATCGCCGCCATTACTAGTAAAAAAAAAAAATATTAATAAAAATGCTATAAAACTATCCCTATTTTGTAAATGCTATAACTTTAGTGAAAACCAATCAATAATCGCTTATTGCAATTTTTTTTACCAAAAATATGTAGAAGAATACGTATCGACCTAAACTGAGGAAAAAAAACGTTTTTATATATTTTTGGGGGATATTTATTATAGCAAAAAATAATGTGTTTTTTTTCAAAATTGTTGCTCTTTTTTTGTTTATAGAGCAAAAAATAAAAACCGCATGGGGGATCAAATACCACCAAAAGAAAGCTCTATTTGTGGTAAAAAAAGGACGTCAATTTTGTTTGGGAACTACGTTGCACGACCGCGCAATTGTCAGTTTAAACGACGCAGTGCTGAATCGCAAAAAGTGCTCTGGTCTTAAGCCAGCAAAATGGTCCGGTCTGAAAGTGGTTTAAGGGGCTGGCAGTGAGCATTTACAAATTTTTTATTTTGCTAATAGCGGCGGGGTGGCGGTGACGGAGACACACGGACACGCGCTGACAGGCAGGAAGGAGGGGGTGAGGGGGAGAGAGGAGAGCAGAGACTAGGGCAGCGTATGACAGAGGGACGCACTTTGATCATGGTGGTCAGGGCTCAGTAGCCCTGATTTTTATGGTCAGTATAGTGAGGGGATACAGGAAGTGGCAGGTTCAGGGAGATTTAATCTGCTATTATGGGACCAGGAAATCCTTTTTATATTTTTTGGGGTTGACAAATGCTTTGACAAATAAGAGCACAAACCAAGCCATGAAGTCCAAAGAATTGTCTGTAGACCTCCAAGACAGGATTGTATGGAGGCACAGATCTGGGGAAGGGTGAAGAAACATGTCTGCAGCATTGAAGGTCCCAATGAGCACAGTGGCCTTCATCATCCGTAAATGGAATAAGTTTGTAACCACCAGGTCTCTTCCTAGAGCGGGCCGCCCCGCCAAACTGAGAGATCGGGGGAGAAGGGCTTTAGTCAGGGAGGTGACCAAGAACCCGATGGTCACTCTAACAGAGCTCAAGCAGTTCTCTGTGGAGATAGGAACCTTCCAGAAGAACCACCATCTCTGCAGCACTCCACCAATCAGGCCTGAATGGTAGAGTGGCCAGACAGAAGCCACGCCTCAGTAAAATGCACATGACAGCCTGCCTGGAATTTGCCAAAAGGCACCTGAAGGACTCTCAGACCATGAGAAACAAAAATTCTCTGGTCTGATGAAACAAAGATTGAACTCTTTGGCCTAAATGGCAAGCTTCATGTCAGGATTAAACCAGGCTCCGCTCATCACCTGGCCAATACCATCCCTAGAGTGAAGCATGTTGGTGGCAGCATCATGCTGTTGGGATGTTTTCAGTGGCAGGAACTGGGAGACTAGTCAGGATCGAGGGAAAAATGAGTACAGCAATGTACAGAGACATCCTTGATGAAAACTTGCTCCAGAGTGCTCTGGATTTCAGACTGGGGTGAAAGTTCATCTTCCAACAGGACACCGACCCTAAGCACACCCCAAGCCAAGATGACAAAAGAGTGGCTACGTGACAACTCTGTGAATGTCCCTGAGTGGCCCAGTCAGAGCCCAGACTTAAACCCGATTGAACATCTCTGGAGAGATCTGAAAATGGCTGTGCACTGATGCTCCCCATCCAACCTGATGAAGCTTGAGAGGTCCTGCAACGAAGAATGGGAGAAACTGCCCAAAAATAGGTGTGCCAAGCTTGTAGCATCATATTCAAAAAGACTTGAGGCTGTAATTGGTGCCAAAGGTGCTTCAACAAAGTATTGAGCAAAGGTTGTGAATACTTATGTACATGGGATTTTTTACATTTTTTATTTTTAATAAATTTGCAAAGATTTCAAACAAACTTCTTTTACATGTCATTATGGGGTATTGTTTGTAGAATTTTAAGGAAAATAATGAATTTAATCAATTTTGGAATAAGGCTGTAACATAACAAAATGTGGAAAAAGTGAAGTACTGTGAATACTTTCCGGATGCACTGTGTATGTATATATATATATATATATATATATATTACATACACACACACACACACATACATTTTTAAAATCCCTTTTCTTTTTTTCCATAAACATTTTATTGAAAAGAAAAATTGCAGTTCACAAAGAGGGAAAAATTAGTTCAATAGGACTTTATCTTGATATAATAAAAAGTATCACAAAAATATCAAAATATCAAGGTACATGTTACAAAACAGAACAGAAACTTCAACATTTCTCAATTGGCATAAGTTTCTAAGCCTCTAACTTGCCTTTCGGTCATATTAGGTCAGATACTCAATTTGTAACTTGCAAGGTGTCTGGGAGAAGGAATAGGTATAATAGGAAGAGGTGGCAAAGGGGTGAGGGGTAAAGAAAAAACAAAAGCCCTTTTCTATATATGCCCTGTCCCCCAGCATACTAGCATACTAAAAAGGTGCTGTGTATACTTATTGGTGGAGTAAGCTCCCAATATGGTAACAAGTATGAAAACAGTAACCATATACTATACTGTAATGAAAGCAAAAAATACATTTTTTTTTGAGAAAATTTCATTTTGGAATATTATTATTAATAATAATAATAATACTCACCAGTAGCTCTGATTCTCCTTGTCTTGCCTTTACGTGACAGTCACATTTAAACTCAGATCACAGGAAAATTGTATATTGTGTAGCTTGTAATCTGATGCTGCAGAGTGCATAGGAAAGTCTGATTCTTGCTAAAGGCTTTTGTGTTTGCATTATTTCTATACATTTTACTGACTATATTGTCTGCATTCATTGTCATGTGTTCTTCTTTTCTGTATTGTCTGTCCACCTTTATTATCAGACCCTATACGGACCCTTTTCAAACAGTGTCGTAGCTCACTGAGGTGCTTTTTGGGTTCTTCAGAGGTGCCTTGCAAAATGCCAAATAATTGCCCCAAATTGCCCAAAAATTGTCAACATGCCAGCGGATGGATTGAGCCCGCCTTTTTTCTGTTACACAAAGTCATGGGTTTTATTGTGCAGCATTACAACCTCGGGCACCGTACAGGTCAGCTACTGGCATCCTAACAACTGATGGTGTCATAGGTTGATAAGGAGGACTTTAGGTACCCGCGAGCATCCTTGTTTGCCCCCACTGGCCGCTCTCTATCAGCACTGGGGTCCAGTGTTGCCAACCTACCAGATTGAAATTTACTGACACAACACCCAAAATTTACTGGCACCGTCAAGTTTTTACTGGCATTTCCAAAAGTTACAAAATTATAGTTTTAAGTGCAAATGAGAGTATTTATGCTACAAACAAATACAATATGCAATTAGCAATATGATTTAAAGTAGATAATAAGGCAAAAAACATATTTCTTATTTTATTTTCACTATAGTAAGTAAGTAGCTTAGGGACAGGACAATTGACTCTCACAGTGACACTGACAGCAGTGTGTAGCAGCACAGATGATGATGAGACCTCACTGACACAACACGGCCCCTCCTGAGTCACAGTGACAGTCTCTCTCCAAGCCAAGTGGTCCCTCCAGTCCACTCCAGTCTAAACAGCACTGACGGTCCCGGTCCCAGCCTGCCTTGCTCCCATACCGCAGACCCACATGCGAGGCTCTGGCCGCTCTGCTTGGCTCCATTTCACCTTGACATCTAATGACATGCTCAGGCACCGCCTCCGCCAGAGTTGCCTGATCACACTGTAGCAGGCACTTGGATGGTCTCAGCCAACTCTGGACCAAGCTGAGCATCATAGCCATACTGGCAACCTTCTACTTTTACTGGCATTTACAGGCAGGAGAAAATTGTCTGTTTTTTACTGGCTGCCAGTAAAAATACTGACGATTGGCAACACTGCTGGGGTCACGTTGAGGGAGAGAAACTGAGGGAGAAGAAAAATGCTGGGATACACTTTTAGTGGACACAAACCCTACAAAACTCCTGCTAAATGTAAGAGATAAAACTGTACTGAGTTATTAAATAAAGCTCTGTGTGTAAATGAGGCCTAGGGGCTCATTCACATGAGCGCTGTGGGCTGTGCAGTGAGAATCAGCATTTCTTTTTATATTGCTGGAGCCTACGTTATGCTATAAAGACACAGAAGCTGTATAAGCACAGCCGTAGGTTCTAATTTGACAGGTGTGTGGATGCACATGTATGACCCTGAACAGAGACAGTGTGCATTTGGGGCCACTCACCCGCACTTGTGCACCTGTCAAATTAGGACCTGTGGCCGTGTCTGTACAGCTGCTGCATCCTCATAGAGTAACGGGTGGCTCCAGCCCCTTATTCACACTGTGGGCCAGAAAACCCTTGTGAATGAACCCTTCAATTTTTAAATTATTTTTTTTACCCCTTTTCATTATATATTCATTATTTTCATTATTATTTTTAAATTATTATTTATTTATTTTTATCGCAACACTGTTGGAGGGGCTTTGGTGACTTGTCAGGGGTCCAAATAGACCCCTGATGTCTCACTTTTGAGACATAGAAAGGAATTGAGGAAATATATTCCTCAATCCCCATCTCTGCAGCCTCATCTGCACTGCAGAATGAATGCACTGGAAACGCTCTATACAGAGGCTCTCTGTTCATTTGTAAACTGAAGCAAAGTACCCACAGTTTACTCTGATTCAGTTATGAATGAACACAGCGAGTGATCGGTACCAATCAATTTTCAGTATTACAGCGCTTACATTGTTGTCAAATAATATAATACAATAAAGATATGATATAAATAAATAATGAATTCAAGTGACAAAAAAAATATATTAAAAGTCCAAATATTGTGAATGTTTTTTTAATCCAAATTATGATGCAATCAAAAAATATATTATCCACCTATAAAGTGCTCGGTGCTCCAAATTTTATAGAAAAAAGTGCTGAAGTGCTTCCAGGTAAACATGCCGCGTAGAGTGCCACACTCCCCTTTTGCATCCATGCTCATGCTTTAAATGCCCATCAATGCAGCCTTATCAGTGTCCATCTGCAGCCTTGTCCATCATTGCAGAATGATTAGTGTCCATCTGCAGCCTTCTCCAGTGTCATTACAGCCTTCTTGCCCAGTGTCATTGCAGCCTTATCGTTTGAAATTACAGCCGCCGAGATACACAGAGCCGGATGTCCTTTGTACTCAGCTCCTCTCGGTTCCTCTCGCAGTCCTGCCCAGTCCCATCCCTTGGCCCGGCTCCTATGATGGACATAACACAGGTCCAATGGCGGGACTGGGCGTGACTGCAAGCGGAGCCGAGTAAACTCGGCTAGGTGTATATCGGCGGCTCTCACTCCACCTGACAGCGCGGATTGGCGTATAACGCGCACCCACGATTTCCCCCTGATTTTAAGGGGAAAAATGTGGGTTATACGCCGATAAATACGGTATGTGAAAAGTGTGGTGTGCATTTGTATTCAGCCCCCCTGAGTCAATACTTTGTAGAATCACCTTTCACTGCAATTACAGCTGCAAATCTTTTTGGGGATGTCTCTACCAGTTCTGCACATCTAGAGAGTGAAATGTTTACCCATTCTTCTTTGCAAAATAGCTCAAGCTCTGTCAGATTGGATGGAGAGCATCTTGTCACGTATTCTCTATTGGATTTAGGTCTGAACTTTGACTGAGCCATTCTAACACATGAATATGCTTTGATCTAAACCATTTCATTGTAGCTCTGGCTGTATGTTTGGGGTCGTTGTCCTGCTGGAAGGCGAACCTCCGCCCCAGTCTCAAGTCTTTTGCAGACTCTAATGTGTTTTCTTCTAGGATTGCCATGTGTTTGGCTCCATCCATCTTCCCATCAACTCTAACCAGCTTCCCTGTCCCTGCTGAAGAAAAGCATCCCCACAACATGATGCTGCCACCACCATGTTTCACTGTGGGGATGGTGTGTTCAGGGTGATGTGTAGTGTTCGTTTTTCACCACACATAGCATTTTGCTTTTAGGCCAAAAAGTTGAATTTTGGTCTTATCTGACCAGAGCACCTTCTTCCACATGTTTGCTGTGTCCCCCACATGGCTTCTCGCAAACTGCAAACAGGACTTCTTGTGGCTTTCTTTCAACAATGTCTTTCTTCTTGCCACTCTTCCATAAAGGCCAGATTTGTGGTGTGCACGACTAATAGTTGTCCTGTGGACAGATTCTCGCGCCTGGGCTGTGGATCTCTGCAGCTTCTCCAGAGTTACCATGGGCCTCTTTGCTGCTTGTCTGATTAATGCTCTCCTTGCCCGGCCAGTCAGTTTAGGTGGACAGCCATGTCTTGGTAGGTTTGCAGTTGTACCATACTCTTTCCATTTTCAGATGATGGATTGAACAGTGCTCCGTGAGATGTACAAAGCTTGGGATATTTTTTTTATAACCTAACCCTGCTTTAAACTTCTCTACAACTTTATCTCTGCCCTGTCTGGTGTGTTCCTTGGCCTTCATGATGCTGTTTGTTCACTAAGGAACAAACTGTGAACTGTTTGTTCACAGAACAACTGTATTTATACTAAGATAAGATTACACACAGATGGACTCTAATAACTAATTAGGTCACTTCTGAAGGCAATTGGTTCCACTAGACTTTAATTAGGGGTATCAAAGTAAAGGGGCTGAATACAAATGCACGCCACTTTTAGATATTTATTTGTAAAATATTTTGAAAACCATTTATTATTTTCCTTCCACTTCACAATTATGTACCACTTTGTGTTGGTCTATGACATAAAATCCCAATAAAATACATTTACATTTTTGGTTGTAACACGACAAAATGTGGAAAATTGTAAGGGATATGAATTCAGTAGAGCGAGAGCAATAATTCTAGCCCTAGACCTCCTCTGTAGCTCACAACATGCAACCTGTAGAACTTTTTAAGCGTCGCCTATGGAGATTTTTAAGGGTATGAGCGGGCGCAACTTTGAGCCTGGGTTCACACATGTGCAGTGATTTAAGCTCAGGTTTCCCTGCGAAGAGAAAACTCAGTTGTTCAGCGTTTCATGTCAGTTTTTGCTCAGTATCAGCTCAGGGTTGCCACAGTATCAGCTCAGGATTGCCACAGTATCAGCTCAGGATTGCATCAGTATTTTATCCTGTTCACACATCTGCGAATCAGATGCGTGCCCATAGAAGATAATGGGCGAATGCACCGCAGATATGTGAACCAGCCTCATTAATATTAATGTATTTTGAAATGTCCTGCGAATTGGATGCGGTGTAAGCCGCATCTAATTCGCATAGGTGTGAACGGGGGCTGAAACGTGACATGTTGGGTATCAATTTACTTGGCGTAACATTATCTTTCACAATATAAAAAAAAATTGGGCTAACTTTACTGTTACTTATTTTTTAATTTAAAAAAGTGTATTTTTTCCAAAAAAATCGCTGAGCAAATACAGTGTGACAGAAAGTATTGCAGCGGCCGCCATTTTATTCTCTAGGGTGTTAGAAATGTTTTTTATAATGTTTGGGGGTTATAGATAATTTTCTAGAAAAAAAATATGTTTTTAACTTAACTAAACACATCTCTCAGGAAGATAAACTTGATAAAAATGAAAATTATACCCCCTTTTATTGTACAACCTTCGGAATTCCTCGGTTTGGATCCCCAAGTCCATCTTTAAATCAATCGATGCCACGATTTCCTCCTTTTTATGTCAGGGAGGAATCCCCCGTCTCAAATTAGCAATACTACAACAGCCATGGGGAGAGGGGGGCCTTGCGGTTCCTAATTTCCACAAATACTTCCTGGCTGGACAGTTGACGGTGGCCCACCGCTGGCTGACTGCTCCTCCGGATGATGCCTCTGTATAACTGGAAGCAGCCTGTGTGGGCTCCTACGAGGCGCTGTCTCATTTAGTATACATGGGTCTAAAAGCTCCATACCCACTGACATCCTCCATGCGCTCAGTGATGAAGGCATGGGTCATGGCCCAGGGTGGGCGATCACATAGCTCAACCAGACTTTCCCTTAATACCCCGCTGTGGAGGAATCCTAATTTACCCACTTTTTTGGTTATCTAGATCCAGTGGTATGGACCAAATATGGTATCAAAACCTTGCTCCACATTGTATCAAACGGTACTTTATTGTAATTTGATGAATTAAAACTAAAATATGATCTGCCAAACTCACACTTTTTTCAGGTATATCGAACTGCGGCATGCTTTTTGCTTGCAATTTGGTAGGGAGCCCCTTGACCTTGAGCCCAGTGACCTAGAGCTACTAACCCACAGTGAATCACTACCAGTTTCCTGCCTATATAAAGACTTATTTCATGAAACAACCCTCCTGTTGGGGCCTTGCAGGAGAGCTTGGGAGGCTATGGCTCCGGGGCTGGACAGAGACGATTGGGACTACATGTGGGGGACCGCGTTCCAGTATCTAGTATCTAGCAGAGATAGATTGATTCATTTCAAATTCCTACACAGAACCTACTTCACCCCGGCTAGACTGGCAAAGATGTTTGGGAATCAGCACTCCCTGTGCTGGAGATGCGCTGCACCCTTAGCTAACTTCATGCATATTTTCTGGGAATGCCCACTAATTAAATCTTATTGGAAAGCCATTGCCTCCTGTATAAGGTCAGTCACCTCAATTTCTATCCCTATGTCCATCGAAGTATGTCTTATACACTTAGTAGAGCCCTTGGCCACTACCAGGGCCATACGGACCCTTCTTACCCTGTTACTGTTCTACGCTAAAAAGCGCATTATCCTTTCATGGAGGAGCTCTGTGTCACCTACCTTGGAGTCTTGGAAAACATTGGTCAACAAGGCAGTACCCTTTTACAAGGCTACATACGTGAGCAGAGGGGCTCTGAACAAATTTGAGAAGGTTTGTGGGGGGGGGGGGGGGGGGGGTAGATGGCTTCCATGGACAGGGTATCAGATTAAACACACTGAGATATAACCCAAGATCCTTTGTAGATATGGTAACACGGAAGGGTGATTGTTTTGAAGGGCTAGAAGATTAGTGAGTGATTGTAGAATTTGCACACTGCACAGTTGGGGATGGGCAACTCTCCTTAATTAGCCATGTCACTGTGGAGTGGGGGGGAGCGGGGGAGAGCGGAGAGCGTAACCATCCCATGGAAGATATCTGATAGAACACGGGGGAGCCACGGAATTGTATCTTTGTGTCATGGTTGATTGCCTCTGGCTGGAGGTAGGAACGTTTGTGTACCTGTCTGGGCAAAGTTAGGGGGGATGTATCACAAGTTTCTGTGATAACGTTTATGTTGCATTGTTTTTCTGTAGTGTACTGGCAAGTTTGTTGCCGGTTGCAGCCCACGTTGTGTGGCTTGTTATAATATGTATTGTATAAAACCAAATAAAAATAATAAAATCACTGTATTAGTGTCACTGATGAGGGTGTGAGGGGCGCCAGAAAGACCCATCCCAGGAGCTGAGGGGGTATGGACCCAAGGGGCATCCGAATTCACACACAGTTGCCCCAGGAGGATGAGAGTCTCCATTCTAGAGTTAATGGTGGTGCATAGCAATAGTGTCCAGGGTCTTGTGCTCCCATATAAGAACATGGTCCAAGTGCAATAGACCCAAGATCAACAGCTAGCTGCTGAGATGGGCCTTCCTGATGGCCCTCAGCTTGCAGTTTACATGTTACTGAGCCAATGTATACATTCTATGCATCCTCTCCTAATGAAGTGGAACAAATCCATGAAATGCGTCAAGCTTTTATAGATGCATATATGCTTTCAAAACACAGTGCAATTTTTACTTTTTGATATTTTTATTAGGGTTGCACCGATACCGATACTAGTACTTGTGCAAATGCTCGATACCTGTTGTATCGGGACAGGCAACCTCAGCGTAGCAGGTGGGGAAGGCAGCCTCACAGGTAATCGGTGAAGCGCTGGAGAGAGGTACAAGCACCGATCTCCCTGTATATCTTTAATCTGACAACCGATTCTCCCCTCCTATCCCTCCATGTGCTCCTCGCTCTGTTGGGTCCCCCTTTGGCTCCCCCGTATGCTTCTCGCTCTGTCGGGTCCCACTCCGGCTCCCTGTGTGCTCCTCGCTCTGTCGGGTCCCCCTTCTGGCTCCCCGTGTGCTCCTCATTCTGTCCCGGTCCTCTTCCGGTCCCCCCCTCGTCCTGGATCTGTCAGGATGGAGAGCTGAGGAAGAAGCCGGTAAATCTGTCATTTACTGTCATTTACCGCCATCTGTCGTTTACTGGTTCCTTCCTTTTCCGAATGCAGTGACTCTGTCCATTCATAACTGAGCATCGTAAACTGTGTTTACAATACTTCAGTTTATGAATGAACAGGAGCCTCCGTCTTCTGTCTATTCATCTTCAGTGCAGCTGAGGCTGCAGAGAAAGGGAATGGGGATTCTGTGTCCTCAGTCCCTTTCCCTGTCTCAAAGGGGAGATGTCAGGGGTCTGTTTAGACCCCCGATATATCACCAAAGCCCCCCCAACAGGGCTGATAAAAAAAAAGAATAATTTTAATAAATAAAAATGTAAAGGTTAAATTGTAAAAATAAAAAAATAAAACACGGCCATCGTCCAAAGCCCCCTCCCCTCCCCCCCCAAAAAATCATTGTAAAAAAATAACAAAAAAATATCAATTGCAAAAAATTTAATTGTAAAAAATAAATAGAAAAAAAAAGTCCACGCCTCATCAGTGCCACCTATCAGTGCCCATCAGTGCTGTATATTAGTGCCACTGTCACACAACATTATAAAAAAAGTAATCAGTACTTGAAAAAAAAGTATCAGTACTTGTACTCGGTCTTAAAAAAGTGGTATCGGTGCAACCTTACATTTATACAACAATCTAACAACATGGAACATTTTTGGCTCACATTAATGTATAATATATATTGTTTAGTGTCAGGATGATATCTATGTATAAAGATTAATTATTATGTGCCATTGGTATGTATATAAATTAAATATGTTTTACTTGTGTTTGTACAAATCGTTTTATGCTCTGATATGTGTACATGCTGAATAAATATGCCATTATGTTTACAAATGCCTTCAGCGTTTACTACATGCCTCATTCAAAGTCCCAAAACCCTTCTGTATATACAGTATATCCCCCTTATGTATAGGTAGCAATATATATATACAGTGGTGTGAAAAAGTGTTTGCCCCCTTCCTCATTTCCTGTTCCTTTGCATGTTTGTCACACTTAAGTGTTTCGGAACATCAAACCAATTTAAACAATAGTCAAGGACAACACAAGTAAACACAAAATGCAATTTGTAAATGAAGGTGTTTATTATTAAAGGTGAAAAAAAATCCAAACCATCATGGCCCTGTGTGAAAAAGTGATTGCCCCCTAAACCTAATAACTGGTTGGGCCACCCTTAGCAGCAACAACTGCAACCAAGCGTTTGCGATAACGTGCAATGAGGCTTTTACAGCGTCCTGGAGGAATTTTGGCCCACTCATCTTTGCAGAATTGTCCTAATTCAGTTACATTAGAGGGTTTTCGAGCATGAACGGCCTTTTTAAGGTCATACCACAACATCTCAATAGGATTCAGGTCAGGACTTTGGCTAGGCCACTCCAAAGTCTTCATTTTGTTTTTCTTCAGCCATTCGGTGGTGGACTTGCTGGTGTGTTTAGGATCATTGTCCTGCTGCAGAACCCAAGTTCGTTTCAGCTTGAGTACACGAACAGATGGTCAGACATTCTCCTTCAGGATCTCTTGGTAGACAGCAGAATTCATAGTTCCTTTTATCACGGCAAGTCTTCCAGGTCCTGAAGCAGCAAAACAGCCCCAGACCATCACACTACCACCACCATATTTTACTGTTGGTATAATGTTCTTTTTCTGAAATGCAGTGTTCCTTCTACGCCAGATATACTTGGACACACACCTTCCAAAGAGTTCCACTTTTGTCTCATCGGTCCACAGAATGTTGTCCCAAAAGTCTTGGGGATCATCAAGATGTGTTGTGGAGAAATTGAGACGAGCTTTGATGTTCTTTTTGCTCAGCAGTGGTTTTCTCCTTGGAACTCTGCCATGCAGGCCATTTTTGCCCAGTCTTTTCCTGATGGTGGAGGCATGAACGCTGACCTTAACTGAGGCAAGTGAGGCCTGCAGTTCCTTGGACGTTGTTGTGGGGTCTTTTGTGACCTCTTGGATGAGTCGTCGCTGCGCTCTTGGGGTAATTTTGGGCGGCCGGCCACTCCTGGGAAGGTTCACCACTGTTCCATGTCTTTGCCATTTGTGGATAATGGCTCTCACTGTGGTTCGCTGGATTCCCAAAGCTTTGAAAATGGCTTTATAACCCTTTCCAGACTGATAGATCTCAATTACTTTCTTTCTCAATTGTTCCTGAATTTCTTTGGGTCTCGGCATGATGTGTAGCTTTTAAGGATCTTCTGGTGGACCTTACTGTGTCAAGCAGCTCCTATTTAAGTGATGCCTTGATTGTGAACAGGTGCGGCAATAATCAGGCCTGGGTGTGGCTGGAGAAATTGAACTCAGGTGTGGACAACCACAGTTATAGTATGTTTTAACAAGGGGGGCAATCACTTTTTCACACAGGGCCATGATGGTTTGGATTTTTTTTCACCTTTAATAATAAACACCTTCATTTACAAATTGCATTTTGTGTTTACTTGTGTTGTCCTTGACTATTGTTTAAATTGGTTTGATGTTCCGAAACACTTAAGTGTGACAAACATGCAAAGGAACAGGAAATGAGGAAGGGGGCAAACACTTTTTCACACCACTGTATAGTGACATTATAAAAGGTAAAGTTGGACATTATGTTTTACCTTGCATGCGTTGATTTGCCGAGAACTAAGGTGTAATCCAGTCTGGGTTTTACCAGTCACCTTGGCAGGGTTGGTTCCGGACCAGACTTGTCCCCCCCAACAGGTTGTATAAATAAAGCAGGACAGGAGCAAAGAATTGCCCTTGGCCTGGGACTCAGGAAGCCAAAAAAACCTGAGAGAGATGCTTATGGGAAGTTTGCTTTGTAAGAGAAAAGGTTTGCATTATCTTTGTTTTGTGGGTGACTGGGAGAAGCCCTTCACCTGTTGAGTTAGGAACCTGCAATGTTCAGTTAGTGCCTGGATGGCAAGGATTTATTTTCTGTTTTGTTTTTGTTATTTTCATGCAACCTTTTAAAAATAAAACTGGCTACAAGTCAGATTTTAAGAAACCTGTTGTTTGGATTACCCTTTTCCCAGGGAAGGTGATCCCCTTTGAGCTAACCCCTGGAAGTATATTTTCCTAAGACCTGATTGCCACTATAAAGCTACTGTCCAGTAATGGTGCCTGCTTTGCTTCTTCATCCAGCTCATTGAGGGGCCAAACTGTATAGTGGTGCATGTGTTACTGTCTCTTAAAGATTTCATGCAGAGAACTACTTTTGGGAGGTTAGGCAAAAAGGCAGTCTCTGGTTGTGCTGGGTCACTAACAGTGGGGGCACAAGCACAACTGAATCCGCTTATCAATCCCGGTACTCTGTGAACCTGTTGGCCATAGAAATCTAGTCCCTAGTAACTCAGTTTTCATGAATAGTTCCTCTCAAGGCTCAGCCTCTCAGCTCTGGTCCTCACTGGTGTAGGCACACATGGCAATGGGTCCCTCTAGCTCCAGTCCCTAGCGACAAGAAACTCTTATGGCTCAGTTTTTGCCACTTTGGCCTCCCCACAGGCTCTGTCCTCTCTGGCGTAGTGCACAGACCCCAGCAGGTCTGCACTGTCTTGCTCCCTGCACTAGTCTCCCAGACCTCTGGTAAAATTCATGGGAAAAGATTGATCTCTCCTTTTGTGAGCAGGGAATCGTGGGTATTGAAGTCCAAACCTCCATAGACTCCATTGTACAGTGCTCTGTTAAGGACTACATGTCCCAATGTCTTTTGTGGCAAGTCGAAGTCCTCTCTGCTGTTGGTTGGCTGAAGGCTGCTGCTGCCAGGAGAGGGAGGTAGAGAGCAGGCGCAAGCAGGGGAAGGACACACAACCCGCTCTGCTCACATAGTCGCTACAGCAGTAGATCAGGGAAGTGAGGGCAGAGAGGCTGGCTGGAAGACCACACAGCCCCGTGCTCCTCTTAGAAACACACTAATGGGTGGGGGAGAGAGGCTCGCAGCACTCCTCTAGCCAGCGGGACCTGGCTACAATTAAATGATACATTCTGGTAATATGTGGACCTTAATTGAGTAAATATATAAAAATGTATATATGTATAACTTGAGCCAACATTATACAATCTGATTGTACAATCGTGGAACAATAAAAAAAATATTATAATAATACTAGTGATAATAATGTTAATAATCATTCTCATAATCCTCATCATCATCAATCATCATTGAAATAGAAAACAGTGCTTTGACTGTAGGAGAGTAAAGCCTCGTACACACGATCGGATTTTCCGCCGGGAATTGTGTGATGACAGACTGTTGGCCGAAAATCTGACCGTTTTCCTCAGACAAAGGTCTGTTGTCGGATTTTCCTATCGTGTGTGTACACAAGTCCATCATACAAAAGTCCAAAGTATAAACACGCATTCTCGGAAGCATAAAAACCAGCCCTGGAAATAATTTCATAGCAGCCCCAGTGGTGTAGCATGGGTTGTCATTTAGCACTCTGAGTCCCTTCCACTCGTACAGTATATTTAGCATAAGGTACCCCTATGGTACCTCATGGATGTACCATACTTTCTTTGTTCTCCTTTCTTTCCCTTTTATCTCTCTCTATCCTAATGTCTCTTTTTTTCCCCCCATATATCGCTCTCTATCCATCTGTCATGTTCTTTCTCACCCGCTTTCTTTGTTCCTCCCCGTTTTTTTTTTTCCTTCTCCTCATCTTTGTTTTTTTTCCCCCTCTCTCACTTCTTTATCTACACACACACACACACACACAGTATGTATTTACACCTATATGTATATTGCACCCAATGAATTATTGTCTTTTGGGGGAGGGTGGATTCCAATGTGAAATGTGCCTTGGCCATAGCGCCCACCATAAAGCATCCTCCCTCTTTACTGGTCCAGGACTGGGGGCTGTAATATACTTCTGCTGTGGCAGATGGGGAAGTGTGTACATTGTGTGTGTCCTCTCCTGCAGGGATTGCAGACACATTACAGGAGATGGTCAGAGGCTGCAGATATAGTACAGGCAGGGATTTTTTCAGCTGGAACTTGGTGGAACTCAGTACCACCACCTCAGGCCCTCTGCTCCCTGCTCACCACTATCGCTCTGTGGGAGCCAAGCTGTCACTTGTAAAACACAGAAGCCGGACTTCTGTGTTTACAAGTGACAGCTTGGCTCCCTCAGATCTGATCTCCTGAGTGGCTCCCACTAAATGCAGGATGGGGAGAAGGGGGATGCAGGTGCTTGGAGTGTGTGCAGGGCATGGTTGAGTCCCTGCACCTATTCTCTGAGAAAAAAAGCCATGAGTACAGGAGAGGGTCAGAGACTGCAGCCATAGTACAGGAGAGGGTCAGAGACTGCAGCCATAGTACAGGAGAGGGTCAGAGACTGCAGCCATAGTACAGGAGAGGGTCAGAGACTGCAGCCATAGTACAGGAGAGGGTCAGAGACTGCAGCCATAGTACAGGAGAGGGTCAGAGACTGCAGCCATAGTACAGGAGAGGGTCAGAGACTGCAGCCATAGTACAGGAGAGGGTCAGAGACTGCAGCCATAGTACAGGAGAGGGTCAGAGACTGCAGCCATAGTACAGGAGAGGGTCAGAGACTGCAGCCATAGTACAGAAGGGGGTCAGAGACTGCAGCCATATTACAGGAGAGGGTCAGAGACTGCAGCCATATTACAGGAGAGGGGCAGAGACTGCAGCCATAGTACAGGAGAGGGTCAGAGACTGCAGACAGTACAGGAGAGGGTCAGAGACTGCAGCCATAGTACAGGAGAGGGTCAGAGACTGCAGCCATAGTACAGGAGAGGGTCAGAGACTGCAGCCATAGTACAGGAGAGGGTCAGAGACTGCAGCCATAGTACAGAAGGGGGTCAGAGACTGCAGCCATATTACAGGAGAGGGTCAGAGACTGCAGCCATATTACAGGAGAGGGTCAGAGACTGCAGCCATAGTACAGGAGAGGGTCAGAGACTGCAGACAGTACAGGAGAGGGTCAGAGACTGCAGCCATAGTACAGGAGAGGGTCAGAGACTGCAGCCATAGTACAGGAGGGGGTCAGAGACTGCAGCCATATTACAGGAGAGGGTCAGAGACTGCAGCCATATTACAGGAGAGGGTCAGAGACTGCAGCCATATTACAGGAGAGGGGCAGAGACTGCAGCCATAGTACAGGAGAGGGTCAGAGACTGCAGACAGTACAGGAGAGGGTCAGAGACTGCAGCCATATTACAGGAGAGGGGCAGAGACTGCAGCCATAGTACAGGAGAGGGTCAGAGACTGCAGACAGTACAGGAGAGGGTCAGAGACTGCAGACAGTACAGGAGAGGGTCAGAGACTGCAGCCATAGTACAGGAGAGGGTCAGAGACTGCAGCCATATTACAGGAGAGGGTCAGAGACTGCAGACAGTACAGAAGAGGGTCAGAGACTGCAGACATGATTGATTCAGGAGACTGCATTTAAAGCTGAACTCGGTGTATAGGTATATAGTATCGCAGGGTTGCTCCTGCGATATTTAAACCATCTCTGCAAGATCAAGTCAGTCATTTTCCTTTGAAAGTACAACCAAGTGACAGAACACAGCTTCACATCCCATTTCCAAAATACAAAATTTTCTTGCAAACACTAAACTGCTCAAGATTAGTGGAGGACAGTAACCAGTTAATGGGGCTGTGAAGCTTTTAGCCTGATCCAGCAGTACATCCTCCAAAAAAAATAAAAAAAAAATAAAAAAAAATAAAAAAAAACAATCTGTGCAGCACAGAGGGAGCTCTGGCTAAATAGCTGATTATAAGCTGAAATGGTTAACAGCCATGTGTCCTGGTCTCATAGAATGCTGCTGCAGAGTCTTCCAGAGATCTTATCAGTGTGATCAGACAATGTGCAGGTCAGGTTAGCAAATAAAAAAAAAAGTAATCAGGGAGACACAAGGGAGGGGAGGCTGATGGTAACCTGCACACTGCCTGATCACATTTGGAAGACACTGCAGCCGGCCAGCAATATGTTACTGTGCTCCAGACGATCCTGTTTTTTCCATTCAGCCAGACTTGTGAGTCCTGCAGAACTTACATTATTGTAGTCATACCTTCTTGTATCTCCCTCCTGGCGTCCCCATTCAGCCCCACTCCAGCGCTTACAGTCAAATGTGAGCGGGGGAGGGCTACACTGCCTGCTGATTGGCTGTGGATGGATGGGAGGAGGAGCAAGTACTCCCTTGTACTCCCCTAAGCAGCGCTATTGGCTGTGGGTTCCCTGCTAAAAGAAATGATCAGTCCACTGCCCAGTAAACACACAGTAAGTGTCCATGCTCCCTCCCTCCTGTACACCACAGACCTGCCTGCCGCACTGCTAGAATTTGATTCCTCAGCCAGCCCCGCCTCCTGTTCACAGCTCCTAGGTGACAGCGGCCCCAGGGCAGCCAGCCTACCGGGAAATCTCCCGCTATCCCGGTAGGCCAGTCCGGCCCTGCTCAACGTACAGGTACGTTGCCTTTTAAGAGCCCAGCCGTGGGTCGCGTGCGCCGCCGGCGGCGCACTCGCGACCCGGTCCTGAGCTCCGTGACCGCAGCCGTGGGACCAGCGGACCCGATCGCCGCTGGTGTCCCGCGATCTCCCAAAAAAAAACACACACACACTGACGTAACCCCTCCCCGCCCCCTTCTCTCTGCCATTGTCATTTACATAGGAATCACTGCATGAGGCCAGTCCGGCCCTGACGCCATTACTAGTAAAAAAAATATTAATAAAAATGCTATAAAACTATCCCCTATTTTGTATGCGCAAACCAATCAATAATCGCTAATTGCTATTATTTTTACCAAAAATATGTAAAAGAATACGTATCGGCCTAAACTGAGGAAAAAAAAATTTTTTTATATATTTTTGGGGGATATTTATTATAGCAAAAAGTAAAAAATATAGAATTTTTTTCAAAATTGTCGCTCTATTTTTGTTTATAGCGCAAAAAAATAAAAAACGCATAGGCGATCAAATACCACCAAAAGAAAGCTCTATTTGTGGGGAAAAAAAGGACGCCAATTTTGTTTGCGAGCCACGTCGCACGACCGCGCAATTGTCAGTTAAAGCGACGCAGTGCCGAATCGCAAAAAGGGGCCTGGTCCTTTGGCTGCAATTTGGTCCGGGGCTTAAGTGGTTAATGGGATAATAATGAAGCTGCTTTGCTGGTGATACTGATGGAGTTCTGCCTAACGTATTTTCAAAAGCTTTATTTTTCTAGTGTTTTTAAGAATAATATTATTATGCTTGCTTTTTTTTAAGCTACCACAACACTATTATCCTGTAGTTTTGTAATCTCAAAGATACAACTATGTTGGTGTCCCTTGTTAATTTTACATAGTATTTTTGAAAATGTACTGGCCTACTCCCAAACTGTCATTTGAAGTAAAACACATAGCCAAATATTATTCTACTAATTTTTTTATTGTGCATTAAAAAAAGAAAACAAATAAAATTAGACATGCTATCTGCCAATAGAACTTAATCAAAAAGGGCATTGTCAGAGAACTCACGCTGTCCATACCTGTCCTCGTCCAGTAGGGGTGAATCCCCACTCTACGAACGCTAATACCCATGCGCAGCCTTCTCAACGAAACCGAACGTGCGGGCGTACCCGCGTACCAACGCTGACCTGTGCGCGCCCTCGTTTGTCAATACGAACGAGGGCACGCACTTCCACGTCAGCACGAACGTGTGCGCGTAATCACGCACGGACCCGTACCTCCACCAATCCCAGCACAAGGCGCCCTATATAAACAGGGCCTTCACATGGTGTCGGTGCTGGATCGTCTTCAGTCTTATCTCCTGAATACCTGCCTGAAGTTCCTGCCTACCTTGGTCCTGATTCACCTGGTTTTCCTGTTACCCTTCCTGGATTGACCCCGCTTACTGACTGCTCCCTTTGGTTTGACCTCAGCTTGGATCCCTGGACTACGGCTCTGCTCTCTGATTCGGTACTTTATCACCTGCCTGTTGCCAACCTATTGCCTGCCTTGACTACGAACTTGCCTTCCGCTTTGTACCTTGTTTGCCAGCCTGTTGCCAACCTATTGCCTGCCTTGACCACGGACTTGCCATCTGCCTTGTACCTTGTTTGCCAGCCAGTTGCCGACCTGTTTTCCGTCTTGACCTCGCAGTGCCTACACCCACCTGTTCGGCCGTTCCTGCACAGCCTTGGATACCAACGTGTACGCCAGCTCTCCAGAGGAACCAGTCCTTCCAAGCACCAGTCTACCAGCCGCAGGCACTTGCACCCTTTCGTGCCCCAGCACTCCCTGTTCCCACCACCAGGGGTGTTTGGACCGGAACCGTGCACGAGGCCATCCCCAGCATCCGGACTCCACTGTAAGGTACGTGATAGTACGATCCAGCCAGAATGGAGTCCAAAGGGGGTGCCTCGCCTTTGGAAGCTCTGTGCCAACAGATGTCGGCCCTTATCCAGGTAGTCCAGGGCCTGCGAGATGACTATCTTCAACTAGAACAGAGAGTGGAATCCGTGACCCCAGGCTCTGCAACTCCTCAGACCTCCCTTGCCCTTCAAGTCTCCGGCCTGGGCCAGACAGTTTCCGAGCTGCAGCAAGAAGTCCGCTCGCTTAAAGACCCAGTACGCCCAACCCTGGAACCTGTATGTCCGGAACCTTTCGTGGTGATGCCTGAGAAGTTTAATGGGAATCGTGCATCATTCTTGAACTTTAGGATGGATTGCGAGCTGTTGTTTGCTCTTAAGCCTAGGACCTATGCCTCTGACTTTATAAAGGTTCGCGCATCCATCAATCTGCTTACTGGGCTAATCAAGACATGGGCTTTCCAGCTATTACGGGAGAAGAGTACAGTCTTGGACAGCTGGGAAACTTTCATGTCTGCTCTGGACTCTTATATTACAGCTTCTAAGAAAACCAGTGTTCCCAAGTCTGCTCCTAGTACACGTAGCCTACGGGTACCCAGGGACGGGAATATCCCGTACAGATATGAGTCCAAGCCATCCCAGTCTGTGCCAAGCTATGAAGTTCTAAGCCCTCAAAGCCTAGACGCTCCTGAGGTTTTCACCACCCCTACCCTGGATGATGTGGAACCCATGGAGATCGGGGTCATCTGGCCCAAGCTATCTCATGGTGAAAGAGAGCGGAGAAGAGACTGCGGTCTTTGTTTCTACTGTGGGGGGAGAGGGCACCTTATCTCTCTCTGCCCAATTCGCCCACCTCGGCCAAGGGTTCTCCAAGTGGGTACTATTAGGATCCTTCCTGCTACCCATGAATCTCTGCCTGCTATCCAGCCTGAAGTTCCCGTATGCCCGCTCGAAGTTCCTGTTCCCGTGTGCCCGCTTGAAGTTCCTGTTCCCGTGTGCCCGCTTGAAATTCCTGTTCCTGTGTCCCCAGTTCATGTTCCTGTATCCCCACTTGAAGTTTCTGTGCCCCCGCTTGAAGATCTGTCTCCTGACTGCACGTATGCCTCAAATGGGACCGTGGTCCGTAAGCAGGATCTGGAGCTTTTTGAAGGAGCTTTACTAGCGACAAAAGTTTCCCCAGCAAAGACAAAGAAAGAGGCCAAAGGGGTTAAGGAGAAGTTCTATGGCACTCTTATTGGCTCTTGTGGTATGGACGTTTTTGACGAACTGTCTGTTCGCTCTCGGGGGGCATACTTAAGGGGGGGGAACTGTCACGGTTCCTACCGTGCCAAACAGATGGGCAGGCGAGGTCGCATCCCAGGTGGCCTATGAACTTGAACTCCCTGCCTCATTCAGGATACATCCGGTATTTTACCGTTCCCGCCCCCAGGGTTCGTTTCAAAGGGGCATCCGGAGGCTGCCCCTAAGGAGGGGGCAATGTCAGAGAACTCACGCTGTCCATACCTGTCCTCGTCCAGTAGGGGTGAATCCCCACTCTACGAACGCTAATACCCATGCGCAGCCTTCTCAACGAAACCGAACGTGCGGGCGTACCCGCGTACCAACGCTGACCTGTGCGCGCCCTCGTTTGTCAATACGAACGAGGGCACGCACTTCCACGTCAGCACGAACGTGTGCGCGTAATCACGCACGGACCCGTACCTCCACCAATCCCAGCACAAGGCGCCCTATATAAACAGGGCCTTCACATGGTGTCGGTGCTGGATCGTCTTCAGTCTTATCTCCTGAATACCTGCCTGAAGTTCCTGCCTACCTTGGTCCTGATTCACCTGGTTTTCCTGTTACCCTTCCTGGATTGACCCCGCTTACTGACTGCTCCCTTTGGTTTGACCTCAGCTTGGATCCCTGGACTACGGCTCTGCTCTCTGATTCGGTACTTTATCACCTGCCTGTTGCCAACCTATTGCCTGCCTTGACTACGAACTTGCCTTCCGCTTTGTACCTTGTTTGCCAGCCTGTTGCCAACCTATTGCCTGCCTTGACCACGGACTTGCCATCTGCCTTGTACCTTGTTTGCCAGCCAGTTGCCGACCTGTTTTCCGTCTTGACCTCGCAGTGCCTACACCCACCTGTTCGGCCGTTCCTGCACAGCCTTGGATACCAACGTGTACGCCAGCTCTCCAGAGGAACCAGTCCTTCCAAGCACCAGTCTACCAGCCGCAGGCACTTGCACCCTTTCGTGCCCCAGCACTCCCTGTTCCCACCACCAGGGGTGTTTGGACCGGAACCGTGCACGAGGCCATCCCCAGCATCCGGACTCCACTGTAAGGTACGTGATAGGCATTCTATGCCTCATGCATGTGTCCTGCTTCTATATATAGGGGGTCAACAATGCCAAAAGTTGATGAAAGCAGGGGTCCGTCATTTCGGAGATAATTCCGAAAATCATCCGGATTATTCTCCTGGAGCTCCCGCCTCAAATGCATATGACATAATTGGTCACGATTAATAGCAGCGTCAGAGGAGGGTCGTTTTTATATCTTCAGCGGGTTGGTGGCAGGAGTGGTGGCGGAGGAAGAAGAAGAAGACCAGAAGAAGAAGCGTGAGAAGAAGAAGCCACAGGAAGACCTCTCTGGAGTGTCCTCTCAACACTCCCTGTCCTCTCTGGTAGAGAGGACAGGGAGTGTTGGGGCAACAAAAGGGTGCAGGTGCCTGCAGACTGAAGGCTGGAGCTCAGAGATACAGGATCCTCTCTGGAGGAAGGCGTGGAGACTGATCACCAGAACTGTTCAGCGGAAGCCAGACAGGTAAGTATGGATTCAGGAACAACTGCAACGTCAGGAACAGGCAAAAGTCGGCAACTGGCTGGCAACAAGGTACATAAACAGAAGGCAAGTTCATAGTCAAGGATAGGCAGAGGTTGGTAATGGGCTGGCAGCGAGGTACAGAATCAGGAAGCAGAGCCGTAGTAGGGAATCCAAGTCGAGGTCTGTATAATCAGTAAAGGTAGATAACAAGCAGGGGTGATCCAGGAGAATGGTCAAGGAAGCCGAGTTTGTCAGGAACAAGGCAACAGGTCAAACAGCAATCAGGAACTTAGGAACAAGCTGAAAACGATCCAGCACTGGTATCAGGCAGAGACCTTGCTTATATAGGGCACCATGTGCCAGGATTGGTGGACGTGAATGTGCGTGCGCGAGTGCGCACACACGTTCGCATTGGTGCGCGAGTGCGCACACACGTTCCGGAACTCGTTCGCCTCTGTTGGGGACACTGCTGCATGGAGACGGGCATTAGTACTGTGAGTTCTCTGACACCAGAGGAAGAAGCAAGAAGGAGAAGACATTTTTAATAAAGGACTTGTCAAAAACTGGCTATTGTCTTTTGTCACATAACACTACTTTTTTGGTGAATGGTTAGGGGTACCCCATACTCATTCACATGGGGGGCGGGATCTGGGGGGCCACTTGTTAAAGGGGGCTTCTAGATTCTGATAAGCCCCCCACCTGCAGACCCGACAACCATCGGCCAGAGCTATTTAACAATAAAGGACTTTTTTGGGTGAATGGTTAGGGGTACAATGTACCCGATACCCATTCACATAGGGGGGCCAGGATCTTGGGCCCCCTTTGTTAAAGGGGGCTTCCAGATTCTGATAAGCCCCCCACCCGCAGACCCCGACAGCCCCCGACCAGGGTTGTCGGGAAGAGGCCCTTGTCCCTATCATCATGCTCTGCGCCCCCCCCACCCTTATCAGAATCTGGAAGCCCCCTTCAACAAAGGGGCCCCAGATCCTGGCCCCACTATGTGAATGGGTATCTGGTACATTGTACCCCTGCCCATTCACCCAAAAAAGTCCTTCATTGTTAAAAATCTCTGAGCCTTCTTCTCCCCGAGCCGTCTCTCTCTCCCCCATCTTCTCCTGGTGCTGTCTCTCTCGCCACCATCTTCTGTCGCCGTTTTCTCCTGGAGACATCACTCCCGCTGCCATTGTCTCCTGCCACCGTCTCTCCCGCTGCGGTCTACTTATCCTGCTGCTGTGTTCATTCTTGCCGCCATCTTCCTCCGTTGTGTTGTCACCCTCTGCCTGGCGTCTCTTACATAGCCATGGGGCATGGCAATCTGATGACATCACCCCCCCCCCCCTTTTTATTATATTAGCAGGTAACTGGCGGCGAGGAAGAACACTGGTGCCAGGAGAAGACGGCCAGGGTTGTCGGGAAGAGGTCTTTGTCGCCCTCCTCATGTTGAGGGCATGTGGCCTGGTACAGTTCAGGAGGGGGGGGGGCGCTCGCTCGTCCCCCTATCCTGACCTCCAGGCTGCATTCTCGGCTAAGGGTCTAGTATGGATTTTGGGGGGGAACCCACGCCAATTAAAAAAAAAAAATTGGCGTTGACTTAAAAAGGTCCTGATATGGATTTTGGGGGGGAAACCACACCAAACTTTTTGTAAACAATAGTTTTTGGGGTATTTTTTTCTTAATTTGTTGCTTAGAGAGAATTCACATTTGGTTGACATATTTCATGGCTTACCTAGTCCACAAAATAATTAGTAAAGCCCTGAATTTCAGCTTTGGAGCAGGTTTTTTTTTGTTTTTTTGGAGATTTTTCTTCCCCCTGGCCCCCATTACATTTTCTACTCAAGGACTTGCACAGCCAAATACTTTTGTATGCAACTAAATTGAATACAGATTTGAAGGAGTATGAATTGTTTGCACGTATAAAATATGTATTTAGAGTCTGCAAAAATCAAACATAAAGCAAAAAACTTTTTATTTCAACATTAGTATAAACATTTGGTACATTAATGTACTTGGGCTAACAAAAAAAAAAAAGGCATGGGAATGATGCTCCAGCATTTGACAATATAGTTAAAAGGGCCCTTTAGTGTCTACAAGGGTAAGACACAAACAATTTGACACATTAAACAAATCACAATAGAAATGCAGGGATACAAATCAAGCTAATAACAAGCATGAATAACCTTTTTTGTGATCAGAAGTCCTCTCCCCAAACCCCAAAAAAGTTACATGGCAGAATTATCATAAGCAAAAACAGACAAAATTAATACAAAAGCCAAAAAGACAGCGCACAAACTACATTGACACACACAGTAGGAATGAATTATCAGGAACCTTCCTTTTCATCTCAGTCAATACATGGTCATTACATAGCAGTTGTAAGTCTAACGTGAGATTTAGAAGCAATCATCAAACAGCCTTAGTGGGGTGTGGGTCAGGAATTATGCACCCCCCCTCCCAAAACCCATATCTATTTGTAACCCAATATACACACTGCAATGAAAAATGCAGGCCTGTTCTTAGGCCAAACACCCGCCACAAATGCAGGCCTTTAACCGCTTGCCGACCGACTCCTGTAGATATACGTCAGCAGAATGACACGGCTGGGCAAAGTAACGTACGCGTGTGCCTGCCGCAAGCTCTGTGTCCGATGTCCGCTGGGTGCCCGCGATCGTATCAGGGTGCTGAAGAACGGGGAGATGCGGATGTAAACACAGCATCTCCCCATTCTGCCTAGTGACAGAACACTGATAGTCTGCTCCCTGTCATCGGGAGCAGCGATCAGTGTCATGTCACTGCTAGCACACACCCCCACAGTTAGAATCACTCCCCAGGACACACTTAACCCCTCCCCCTAGTGGTTAACCCCTTCACTGCCAGTGACATTTTTACAGTAATCAATGCAATTTTATAGCATTGATCGCTGTATTAATGTCAATGGTCCCAAAAATGGGTCAAAATTGTCCGATGTGTCCGCCATAATGTCGCAGTCATGATACAAATCGCTGATCGCCGCCATTCCTAGTAAAAAAAAAATATTAATGAAAATACCATAAAACTATCCCCTATTTTGTAGACGCTATAACTTTTGCGCAAACCAATAAATAAACGCTTATTGCGTTTTTTTTACCAAAAATATGTCGAAAAATATGTATCGGCCTAAACTGAAGACAAACTTTTTTTTTTATATATTTTTTGGGGATATTTATTATAACAAAAAGTAAAAAAAAACAATGCGTTTTTTTCAAAATTGTTTATTTTGTTCTTATAGCGCAAAAAATAAAAACCGCAGAGGTGATCAAATACCACCAGAAGAAAGCTCTATTTGTGGGAAAAAAAAGAACATAAATTTTGTTTGGGAGCTATGCCGCACGACTGCGCAATTGTCAGTTAAAGCGACGCAGTGCCGAATTGCAAAAAGGCCAGCAAAATGGTCCGGGGCTTAAGTGGTTAAATAACCTAGCTAGGATTGCTCACCCACCCATTAAAGGACACGCCCACCAGTGTAATTGATTTTGTCTCTTCATGTAGGCCTCAAGTGCTCACACCTGTTCATTAGGAATACACAATCTTTGCAAATGAAAAAAATGCCTCAGCATTTGTGCAGGGTAAAGCACAAATAACATATGTCCAAGACTCTGCCCATGATCAGTAATTCTAAAAATCTCAAAAATAAAACTTGTACGTTGTTGGGCATGTGGAGGATCCAAAACAGGAAATTACAACTTTGTGAGGGGTGCTTCACACAAATTGGTGACAAAGCACATTCGTCATTCATCATCAAAGTTAACCACTTCAGCCCCGGACCATTTGGCTGGCCAAAGACCAGAGCACTTTTTGCGATTCTGCACTGCGTCACTTTAACTGACAATTGCATGTGCGACGTGGCTCCCAAACAAAACTGATGTCCTTTTTTCCCACAAATAGAGCTTTCTTTTGGTGGTATTTTTTCACCTCTATTAACAAAAAAAGAGCGACAATTTAGAAAAAAACACATTCTTTTTTACTTTTTGCTATAATAAATATCCCCAAAAAATATATAGAAATTTTTTTTTCCCTCAGTTTAGGCCGATACGTATTCTTCTACATATTTTTGGTAAAAAAAATTGCAATAAGCGTTTATTGATTGGTTTGCGCAAAAGTTATAGCATCTACCAAATAAGGGATAGTTTTATGGCATTTTTATTTTTACTAGTAATGGCAGAGATCAGCGATTTTTATTGTGACCACGACATTATGCCGGACAGATAGGACACTTTTGGCGCTATTTTGGGGCCATTCACATTTATACAGCGATCATTGCGATTAAAAATGCATTGATTACTGTGTAAATGTGACTGTCAGTGAAGGGGTTAACCACTAGGTGGCGCTGTAGGGGTTAAGTGTGTCCTAGGGAGTGATTCTAACTTTGGTGGGGAGGGGCTACGTGTGACACATCACTGATCACCGCTCCAGATTACAGGGAGCTGTGATCAGTGACAGTGTTACTAGGCATAACGGGGAAATGCTTGTTTACAATAGCATTTCCCCATTCTTCCTCTCCGTTAGAAGATCGCGGGTATCCCCACAGACATCGAGTCCATGGGTCACGCAATCCTACTCACGGAGCTCATGGCGTGCGCGCGCCGCCGGTGGTGTGCACACGATGGCATGGGGGAAGATTCAAAGGGACGTACAGGTACGTCCATTTGCGCAGCCGTGCCATTCTGTCAACGTATATCTACATGCGGCGGTCGGCAAGTGGTTAATCAATGCAGATGTAATGTGGAAGGCCAGTGAACAACCTGTTTCTGGCATGTGCCATCTGTTTTGAAGGCTGGTTATGGCTGATTACTGTCAGCATACTGGGAGCTAAACAGCTGTCATTTTGTGGGTTTTGGCTTGAAGGCTGCAATTAGTGGTGGTGGGGAAATGCTAAAGCTGTTTAGAGCCCTTGCCCATGGAAAACATATGACACAATTTGCAATGGTGGTGGAACCCTCCTACACATAAATACTACATTTAGACATAATTTATGTAAGGTCATGAGTCATGTTTAACAACATAGGGAGAATGGACAACTTCTCTACATGAAGTGGCATGTTTGGGATTCAAACCCAGAACCTCAGTGCTGGTAGGCAAAAGTGCTAACCTGTGAGCCACTGTGCTGCCACATGTGGAGCCCTCCTGCACATAAATACACATATACTGCATTTCTTTGGACATATAGGTGGTGGAATTACATTAGTTAGGAGTTATTCTTCTTGATTTATTCTGTGATATTTGATGATTCTTGGTGTGTGAGTGTAGAATAGTGATGTTATCCCCTGATTTTTGGAAATTACATTTTGTTTTCTGATGTTGGTACACATATCACATGTTTTGGGCTCAAATTAGGATAATTTGGAAATTAAAAAAAAACACACAAAATTGTTTGTGGTTTGAAAAGACACCTGTGTGAGTTTGGGTAAATATTTTTGTGAGATGGACAGCAACAAGTGAAAGTGACAGAGAAAAATATATTTTACCAAAACATCAAAACATTCTAGCATTCTTAAAAACAAAATAGATGATGAAGAAGCATCATTGTTGCAAGGACAATTTATTTGACAGAAAGATACATTCATCTCAACATGAAAAGTATTTATTTGGGGAAGTTACAATTGTACCATTATGCCCCATACACACGGTCGGACATTCTGACGACAAAATCCGTCTTTTTTTCAACCGATTTTGTCCAAAACTTGTCTTGCATACACACGGTCGCACAAAGTTGTCGGAAAATCCGATCGTTCGGAATGAGGTGACGTACAAAACGTACGACGGGACTATGAAGAGGACAGTAGCCAATAGCTTTCGTTTCCAAATTTATTTTGAGCATGCGTGGCACTTTGTGTGTCGGAATTCTATACACACGATCAGAAAAAGTCAGATCGGATTTTGTTGTCGGAAAATTTTAGCTCTCAAACATTTCCCGTCGGAAATTCCGACAGACAAAGTCCGCTAGAGCCCACACAAATCGGATTTTCCGACAACATAATCCGATTCAACTTTTTCCGTCAGAATTTCCGACCGTGTGTACAGGGCATAAGAATCAATGGCTGAAACTTGGGCTACATAACTCTCATTTTCACTCCCATAAAGTTTTATAACCCAGTGCTTATTTTGGTATTTACTATATAGCTGCCTGTAAGGCTACTTTCACACTGGGGCGGTGCCGGCGTTAGCAGTAAAGCACCAGACGTTTTAGCGGCAGTTTTGGGCAGAAGCAGGGCACTTTTAACCCCCAAGAAGGGGTTAAAAAAGGGTTAAAAGGGCCCATGATGTGGCGCTTCCAAATCGATTTTCAGGCGCTTCGAAAGCAGTGCCCATTCATTCTAATGGGCAGAGGCGGTGTAGGAGCGCTGTATACAGCGCTCCCACACTGCCCCAAAGATGCTGCTTGTAGGACTTTTTTTCCCGTCCCGCAAGTGCACCGACCCAGTGTGAAAGCACTTGGGCTTTCACACTGGAGTTGATTGAGTTGTAGTTTTCAGGTGCTTTACATGCGCAATTTTTAGCACTAAAACGCCTGAAATCTGCCTTAGTGGGAAAGGGGTCTAAAAAAGACATGGGAGTTAAAATGAGAGTAGTTTGCATGTCTGAGCATGCTCAGTGGTGCTGGTACCTAGTTGTAAAGAGATGGGGAATTGATCTCTTCTCAGACTTTTAAAGATATTTCAGTGTAGAAATACATTTTTCACACACTTAATAATTAGTGCTAATTAGCACGTGGCACTATAGTAAATTATACCCATAGGCTAACATGCAGGGGAGTTTAGAGACAGGGGAAAAAAAGAAGCAGCTGCAAAAATGTCCAGTGTGCATAGGCCTAAAAGGCTAATATTTTAGAGCCATGTATTCTAAAGTGCATACAGCTTTTTCAGGCTTGGTGACCATTAAAAGTGCAGTCCATGAAGAGAAGAGGTACAGCATAGATGATGGTGAAGCGGAGGAATATATATATATATATATATATATATATATATATATATATATATATATATATATATATATATATATAGTATATGACGATGGAAGCAAGTGTAGATACTGGATGTTGGTAGGGGGAATAGAGACAGAATAGAGACAGTAAAATATAGATGATCTGAAAAATTGTAGTATAATTTTATACATAAAAAGTCAATAAAAAAAATAAAAAATAATCACAATTTATTGTCAAAGTAAATTCATGTTGGTCTTGAAGCACATGTTTACATCTTCATCTCTGGACAATGACCACGGGTCAAATGATGAATTGCCTCTTTAAGCGACCGCTTCCACTGTGGAAAGAATAGATAGGAAGAGTCAGCCTCTGGTTAAACTGAGGATCATTCATATACAGGCATTCATTTATGTAAAATATGTGTTTCAACTTAGCACCTTGTAATAATACTGTTGTAGAAACAATGCAACTCCCCAAAGCCTGGGTTTGAAGTTCAGATGCCGCTCCAAGGCCCCTTGGACCCCATTCAGTCTAACTGGCCAAGGTCTGATCTTTATACAATAGTGTCTATGTAGACAAATAAGATACATTTGCCTGAAAAAGACTCATTATGGTCAAAGTGACAGGTTCTCTTGAAAGGACAACAATTTAATCACTTCAGCCCCAGACCAATTTGCAGCCAAAGGACCAGGCCCCTTTTTGCGATTCGGCACTGCGTCGCTTGAACTGACAATTGCGCGGTCGTGCGACGTGGCTCCCAAACAAAATTGGCGTCCTTTTTTTCTCACAAATAGAGCTTTCTTTTGGTGGTATTTGATCGCCTATGCGTTTTTTATTTTTTGCGCTATAAACAAAAATAGAGCGACAATTTTGAAAAAAATGCAATATTTTTTACTTTTTGCTATAATAAATATCCCCAAAAAATATATAAAAAAACGTTTTTTTCCTCAGTTTAGGCCGATACGTATTCTTCTACATATTTTTGGTAAAAAAAATCGTAATTAGCGATTAGTGATTGGTTTGCGCAAAAGTTATAGCGTTTACAAAATAGGGGATAGTTTTATAGCATTTTTATTAATATTTTTATTTTTTTACTAGTAATGGCGGCGATCAGCGATTTTTATTGTGACTGCGACATTATGGCGGACACATCGGACATTTTTGACACATTTTTGGGACCATTGTCATTTATACAGAAATCAGTGCTATTTAAATGCACTGATTCCTATGTAAGTGGCAGTGAAGGAGTTAACCACTAGGGGGCGGGGAGGAGTTAGTGTGACGTGTTGTGTTTATCTTTACAGTAGGGGGCGTGGCTGACGTCTGACGTCACTGATCGGCTGTTCCCGATGACGGGGAACAGCAGATCAGTGACAGGCAGTGTAAGAAGCGCGGGGAGAGGTTTGTTTACACAGACCTCTCCCCGTTCTTCAGCTCTGTGACCCAATCGCGGGACACCAGCAGCGATCGGGTCCGCTGGTCACGCGGCCGTGGTCACAGAGCTCCCGACCGGGTCGCGAGCGTGCCCCCATGGCTAGGCATTTAAAGGGGACATATATATACGTGCTTTTGCCTAGCCGTGCCATTTTGCCGACGTATATTTACATGCAGCGGTCGGGAAGCGGTTAACCACTATAGCCCCGGAAGGATTTGCACCCTTAATAACCAGGCCATTTTTTGCGATACGGCACTGCGTCGCTTTAACTGACAATTGCACGGTCGTGCAACGCTGTACCCAAACAAAATTGATGTCCTTTTTTCCCACAAATAGAGCTTTCTTTTGGTGGTATTTAATGACCTCTGTGGTTTTTATTTTTCGTGCTATAAACAAAAAAAAAGAGCGACAATTTTGAAAAAAAGCTATATTTTTTACTTTTTGCTATAATAATTATCATCAAAAAAAAAAAAAAATGTCAGTTTAGGCCAATATGTATTCCTCTACATCAGGGGTGCCCAACCTTTTGAAGAACGAGGGCCACTTAAGCGAATTGGTTTGTAATTTTATTGTACTTATGAGGCATTTCTTGAATTAACCTTGAGTTGCCGCAGGCATCTTTTTTAGTTTTATTTATTTATTTCTGACAGCGCTGAGTACTCTCCCTATATTTATAGGTGGGTGTAAACAGACACAAGTCTGTTTACATATGCTGCTCCATAGAGGTGAATAGTAAGTCCGATTGGGTCAGACCAATCAAGTAAAAGTGGCCTGTAGGATAGTTTTGCCTTAGCGAGATGTGATGTGATCTGTAGAAGTAGTGTAATTGTAAATGTAGTTTAATTCTGGGTTATTAAAAATATAGTATTCTATGTCAGTCATGCACATATGTTCTTTCATTACATTTGAAAAGGACAGAGACCGTTTTCTAGGATTGAAGTGACACCTAGATGCCAATAAAAGTTCCCATTAGAGTAAATATAGATTGCCACCTTCCTGAGGCCTCAAAGAAAACTGCTAGTCATCTTGGCTACATGGATCCGCAGGGGGCATTCGCAAGGCCCCGGCCGGTCTGCAAACTTTGATTAATATCAACAGATCTAAGGAACCTATTTTATCTCTCATAAAAGCTAAAATATTAGCGGCAGAGAGATGAAAATAATTCCTTTTGATCGTACACGTAATGGGTTACGTGTACATGTAACTCTGTATTTTTAGCATGTGTGGAATCCTAGAGAACCACACAAAAACGTTATATGGCGCCTGATTGCGTCAGGCAGGCAGTGATTGGTACTGCCGCGATTGGACTGATGCGCTGGTATCGGAAATCCTATCCATGATCCAGCAATCAGCGCCATTCTAGGCCAATTCGACTCTGGTAATTTCAGAACACAAAACATGCTGTGGGCTGAGACAGGAACACCCCCCAGGGTTCCTGTCCAGCCCGCATCCATATTTCACAAAATTTGGGTAGCCTGAGATATGGACATTGTTCTTCCATGAAGCCAGTTTGAAACTGGGGAGTTCCCACATGTTCCAGTATGCTTCTACAAAAAGGATAGACTTCGGTAAAGTTTATTTCTGTTTTTATCCCTTTTTATTTTCATAGCAAATTGCCAATTGTGTGTCTTTCTGTATTTTTTAAATCTTTTTTTAGTAACTGCTTTTTCTTTGTAGATCTTATATGCACTGCCCACTTTCGGGATATTAAATGATAAAATGAATAAATGACTTCTAAGCTAGGACTCATATCTCTGGAGAGGTTGTTGTATTTTAGTGCCTAAGTACTCGGTCTAAGTTATGTGCCAATCGGTATGCAATTGCACTGCGTGTAGGCAGATTGCATGCCAATTGTAAGCTAACAGATCTTCCAGACAGAGATCTGTGTGTGTGGTGGCTCAGCAGACCAGTCTGCAGACAAACTGTTGGGTGGTGGCAGGTTATCGTTTATTGTGTGTCTGGTGTGTGGGTGTGGGGACAGTGGGAAGAGTAATTAACACTGGGGTTCAAGCTTGCAGGATAGCTGGAGGAACCCTAGAAGTGTGTAGTAATTGCTAGACTGCTCCCCAACCCTTAGAGTGCACCAGATTGTATGTAAGATTTGTATCTGCCTGTGTGTGGTCAGCTAGCTGGATTGGAGTGGAGTCTCCCTCTAGTGGTGGCAAAAGGTAGTGCGGGCTGTGAAAGTACCACAGCCAGTCTTACATGCTCAGTATAAGTTCCCCCTTATTCCCTTAGTTCCTCATATACCCCGGTCACGGAACGCACGTCGCGATTAGTAGTCACCGTGGGCGGGCGAATCCGTGACAGATTGGCGGCAGCGGGCGGGATTTGCTTAGCACATTAGTACATGGTTTCTTCATTTAACCTGTGTACTAAAGGTTGGAAGCTTGTTAGAAGCAACTGACCTACAGATTTTCTTTTCTATCTTTTATTTGGCAAAAAACTTGGAGATGGTAACCCACGAGATGATATGCTGGTACAAGAGGCAATCCGAAGAGACCGCGATTGACCTCTGTGATCTAAGAGGCATCAATACAGTTGGCAAGACGAGGACCCAGCTTTTGTGTGCGTTGATAGAGGATGACAGAGAACAGCTCACCATGGCATCTAAACCCAGAGACTGTGCCACTCCAGATGACTGTGCGAGACAGCATGACTCTGTTCTCAAACCCTCTCAAGAAATCACTACAGCAGATTAATCAAATAGAAAGAGATGACCACCATAGTGAAATAAAGCACCATCAGAGGATGGAGCAAAGAGAGAGAGAGCACAAACAGTACCCAAATCAAGCATGGAAATGCAACATCATCTCCATCTGCATCAAGCCTTTGTCCAAAGAGGAGGAGGCCTAGCCCACCAGCAAGTGTGAAAAGTGCACCCCCTACTGTGTTGCTTGTTGGGGAAAATGTAGGAGACCGAGCGGATAACTTGCAGCCAGTTACCGCTAGTAACAGCGTTACAGTCGGACTCCGAGGTATGGGATCAGAGGATGTCCTAGCTCTTCCAGGATTGAGGAGCTGTGAGGATGTGATCCCAGGGGAAGCCATGGTCATCACAGGAGGTGGAGGAGCCATCCCTGCCAGGCCTATGGCTCATGTTTCATTGAACCAGGAATCTGGAAGCCAAGTGAAAGAAGTGGGCAGAGCAGATCCCACAAATGTAGAAGGCCGTGCGGATAGCCTGCGGCTGGTTACCGCAGGTAATGTTTCAGTCGGAATCCGAGATACGGGATCCATGGATGTCCTAGCTCTTTCAGGATCGAGGAGCCATGAGGAGGTGGTCCCAAAGAAAGTCACAGTTATCACAGGGGTTGGAGGAGTCATCCCTGTGCTACCAACAGCTTGTGTTGCTTTGCTCAGAGGATCACAAAGCAAAGTGAGAGAAGTAGGCATAGCAGATGCCAGTAATGTACTATCGGGTACTGACCAGGGGCAGTTGGTAGCCCGCTATGAGCCAAATTCAGCCCCCCTGGAACCTGCATCTCCTCCTGAACCCCCCGATTCATGTAAAGTACTGTTGGGTGACTCAGTGCATGTTGGGAACTCTGAGGAGGGTCGGGGGGATAGTGACTGTGTGCCAGGCCCTGGCCCTAATGGGTTTCTGGAGCCAAGGCCCCAAGATGAACCTAAAGTCACAATGAACTCTGAAATTGATAATGTTTTGTGTGATGTAAAAAGTCATAATCTGTGCCGTGCAGGTGTTCCCTCTGCTGCAGTGGTGACTCCCGGGGCCCACCAGTCTGCCTCAAACTGGTCATTGCCCACTGCTACAGAGGGACTGTCTGTGAAAGGGCCCCGATCGGACTGATGCGCTGGTATCGGAAATCCTATACATGATCCAGCAATCAGCGCCATTCTAGGCCAATTCGACTCTGGTAATTTCAGAACACAAAACATGCTGTGGGCTGAGACAGGAACACCCCCCAGGGTCGATTGGCCAAGGGCAAAAGTCCAGCCCGCATCCATATTTCAATAAATTAGGTAGCCTGAGATATGGACGTTGTTCTTCCATGAAGTCAGTTTGAAACTGGGGAGTTCCAACATGTTCCAGTATGCTTCTACAAAAAGGATAGACTTCGGTAAAGTTTATTTCAGTTTTTATCCCTTTTTATTTTCATAGCAAATTGCCAATTGTGCGTCTTTCTGTATTTTTTATATCTTTTTTTAGTAACTGCTTTTTCTTTGTATATCTTATATGCACTGCCCACTTTCGGGGTATTAAATGATAAAATTAATAAGTGACTTCTGTGTAGCCCAGTCAAAACTTAAATCATGGGGAAATCTGCCACTATCACTGTGGGGGCGAATAAATCTCCTTAAAATGAAGATTATTCCCAAGCTGACTTATCTTTTCCGCCATTCCCCACAGTGGCTGCCCAAATAATTTTTCAAAAAACTCAACCAGATATTTTCTTCCTTTATATGGGGCCCCCTACCACCCAGATACCATCTGACAACCTTAATGAGACCTCGAACGCAGGGAGGCATGGCATTTCCAGATTGCTACAAATACTACCTGGCTGCACACGGCTTGGTGGCTACAACCTGACAAAACAAATTCATCAACCGTGCTGGAGGCTTCGGTTGTCGGCTCACTGGAAGCCCTCCAACTCCTTATTTATCGAGGTCCTAAGGCCCCGTACCCTTTAACCCCCTCCATGCTCACTACCTTGAGAGCATGGAAGGCAGGACTGGCCATTGAAAAATGCAAGCCAACTGAAATCTCTCCGAATACCCGTTATGGCTGAACCCCAGTTTACCTCACATTTATACGATCTCTGACCCACACGCATTGACTAGACATGGAATCAAACTTATGTCACATATAGTGTCACAAAGCTCCCTACTACCCTTCTCTAATCTGTCTTCCCTCTATAATCTGCCAAATTACTACCTATTCAGGTTTAATCAATTGTCGCACGCATTCGCTGCCCAATTTCCGAACTCCTCCTGTATAATGGCACAGTCAGAACTAGAGCGAACACTCAGATTCAATTGTGATAGGAAACCCGCCTCTCACCTATATGCACACCTCATCTTCGTGTCACTACTGACTCTTGACAAACTCTGGACTAGCTGGCAGACTGACATTCCAACATTGGACAATGATGACTAGGACGATGTCTGGGACCTCCCCTTTTAAATTGAACCAGATGGTCTCTGATGGAAACAAGGGAGTCCTTGTTTCCATCAGAGACCATCTGGTTCAATTTAAAATTGTTCACAGGGCCTACTACACCCCCATACAGGCTCCACAAGATGAACTCTTCTCATTCTCCGGAGTGTTGGTGTTGTGGTACATAGTCTGGAGATTTCTCCCATATTTTCTAGCGTTGCGCTAAGGCCCAACAATACTGGGAAATAGTACTGGAACTGATTGGCAAAGTTACCTCGGTCACTGTGCCTTTGGCTATGGAAGTTTGCATACTGGGACTTATTGAACCCATTGTACCGTCCGCTGCTAAACGCACAGTGATTAGTATATTGCTGTTTTATGCACGGAAGAATATTGCTATACAGTGGAAAAAGCCTGAACCCCCTTCCATAGTACAGTGGAAACGTCTAGTGAACAACAGCCTTCCCTTATACAAAGATACTTATTTGCACAGGGGCTGCCCACAAAAATACGACAAGGTCTGGCACAATTGGCTGGCAGAACCGGAAACAGCTTAAGTGGATGTGGTGGGGCTTGTTCCATTGATGGAGCTCTGCTCCCCCTGGGGGATCCCAAACATACCTTTATTCAGTGGGCTCCGGCTTGGGACTGGGACTTATCGCACCTATCCATCTGGGGCCACCAGAGATGTACCCTCACAGAGATATAGTACTGATGTACCAAGTTGCACTGCATATGATTATTTCTTCCAATGACCCTCTGTATATACTGTGAGCACTTTTGTTTTATATGTTTGTATGTTGTTAAAACTTTAATAAAAATATTTTGAAAAAAAAAAAAAAAATAAGTGACTTCTGTGTACTAAGCTAGGACTCATATCTCTGGAGAGGTTGTTGTATTTTAGTGCCTAAGTAAATGTGCCATTCGGTATGCAATTGCACTGCGTGTTGGCAGATTGCATGCCAATTGTAAGCTAACAGATCTTCCAGACAGAGATCTGTGTGTGTGGTGGCTCAGCAGACCAGTCTGCGGACAAACTGTTGGGTGGTGGCAGGTTATCGTTTATAGTGTGTCTGGTGTGTGGGTGTGGGGACAGTGGGAAGAGTAATTAACACTGGGGTTCAAGCTTGCAGGATAGCTGGAGGAACCCTAGAAGCGTGTAATAATTGCTAGACTTCTCCCCAACCCTTAGAGTGCACCAGATTGTATGTAAGATTTGTATCTGCCTGTGTGTGGTCAGCCAGCTGGATTGGAGTGGCGTCTCCCTCTAGTGGTGGCAAAAGGTAGTGTGGACTGTGAAAGTACCACAGCCAGTCTTACATGTTCAGTGTAAGTTCCCCCTTATTCCCTTAGTTCCTCATATACCCCGGTCACGGAACGCATGTCGCGGTGACAGTAGGCTTATGGATAATAATACTATGTGGCTATATTATACTCTCCTCTTTGTTCCTGTGCAGGGAGTGGCTTCCTCTCATTTTCTATTAACCCTTCATTGATCTATTAGTTCTTTTGAACAATGGATGTTCTGATGAAGGCTATATATACTTTTGTCCTTATACATACCTAACTTTCTTCTTTTCCCTTTTCTAACTGGCACGCCCCCACGCTTAACCCTGAATTACCTGATGCATGCCACTTATGGGAGTCCGTTTCGTGTCTATCTCTTGGATAAACTTTGTCAAAAAATGTGAAACACTCTACCAATATATTATTGTGGATTATGTACTGTTTTGTACCTGTATATGTTTATATATCTCTCCCTTTTTTGTAGAACAGCTATTAAGCTCCTGATGAAGCATTCAATTGCGAAACATGTATAGCAAGCTTTTTACTGCACACCATACATTATTGCAGGACTATTATGATGTTTAATATAATTTTTCTGCAGTTTTAGAGAGATAGCAACAAAATATTTTTGTATGTATTTATTTTGCAAAATAATCTTTTAATGAAAATTCCTTTTTGTATTATGTGTTTACTAAACGATTATGTTATTTTTATAATTGGTGCCTACAAAGTCCATTTCTTCTTTATGTGCTTTTTGATTTTAAAAATTGTTTACGAAGAGCTGGGTATGAGATATGGGTCTTTCCAGAAGAGGAATTCATGTGAGGATCAAAAAACAAATTAAAATCATCCCCTAGAAAAATATCACCCTCTGCAAAAGTTTCAAGAACATGCATAAGGCCCTGAGAGACTTGAGAGGTATTCAGAAAATATACGTTAGCAATATTATATACTTTTATTCCATATTTAATTTTTAGAAATAAGTATCTACCCTGAGGGTGAGATTTAGAGTCTAGAACTTCACACTTCACATTCTTATGTATGGCAATTGAGACTTCCTTGGATTTAGCGTATGTACAGGTATTTGTACTATTGAACCAAGTAGCATAGTATTTATTTTTAGATGTGGGAATAGCATCAGAATAAAAATGTGTTTCTTGAAAAACCACTATATATCAATTTTCTCCTTATTAAGATGGGAGAAAATTTGGGAGCGTTTATTAGGGTGGTTAAGACCCTTCATATTAAAAGAACATACTGAAAATGGCATGATGGAAAAGAATTATCACTGTTAAAACCATGTTGAGTAAGAACAACCCTGCAAAAATAAATTAAAAAAATGATATATATATATGATACATAGCAGTCCCAGGACCGGAAAATCCGATAGAAAGGTTTTCCGTCTGAAAAATTGAAAACAGGTTCTCAATCCAAAGTCCGTCGGAAATTCCGACAGAAAAAGACCGATGGGCATACACACAGTCGGAAAATCCGATGAAAACTCCCATCGCACTGTTTCCATCGGAAATTCCGACCGTGTGTACGCCGCATTAGTGTTCTCTCTTTTTTCTCCATGCGCTTCTACGTAGATTATTTATTCCCATAGGATCCCCCTTATTTATGAAGTCCAGTTTCTTCAGCTATGGACGATAAAACATACAGTAATCTAGAGCAGCCTTCCTCAACCAAGGTGCCCAGACATCCTGGGACACCTTAAGGTTTCTGCAGGTGGTACCTTGGCGTAATGCCTAAAAATGATATATAAGCTGGCATGTGGATAAAGGCTGCCTTTGGTTACATCAAGTCACAGGTTTCCACTGTGCACCATTGCAACCTTCCAGCTGCCGATATCCCAACGACCAGTTACATCATATGTTGTTAAAGAGAATCCTTATTTGACCCTCCCCTGCCCCTTTCCCCTTTCCAGAAAAACTGAGTGAGAAGAGAAACACCAGGATGCCAGTCAGTACCAACTTGCAAAAAGTGCATTTGCTTTGGAAGAACAGATCACCTACATCACTGGGCGTCCCTCTTGGACTTGAAGATGTTGATGCACTATATGGAACTATTAGTATCATTTCTACATCCCAGAATGGGGTGTATCAAGACTGTCCAAAATTTTAAAGGATGCCTTGAGATTGTCCATAACCTTTAGCCTAGGTTCATGCTGTAGTGACGCAGGAACCAGCATGATTCCAGTGCCGGTTCCCGAATCGCATCTCTCCTGCAGGCAGTTCACACTGCGAACCAACACAGGGTTGTGGGGAAGAAGTCCTTGTCCCCATCAACATGTTGAGGGCATGTGGCCTGGTATGGTTCAGGAGTGGAGGGTCACTTGTCCCCACCTTTCCTGGCCTGCGGGACTGCATGCTCAGATAAGGACCTGGTATAGATTTTTGCTTTTTTGTTTTTTGCTTTTTCATTGCTGGCAATATTTTGTTTACATTTGTCATGAGTCATCGTTTTTCTTTGACTGATCTGAATTTGAATCGTTGCAAAAATTTGGAATTCGTTGGAAAATTTATAAGCGAAACAAAATTCATTACTATTTAATTTGAAGATTCGGATAAATCCTAATCTCCGAATAACCAATAATTTTTCCGAATTTATATTCGGACCTAAGTTTATTACACATGTCTATGAATGCCATTTTCTGCTCTATGAAAGTGTTATATTCTGCTTTTTTTGTTTGTTGTTGTTGGGTACCAATGCTGAGGATAGCATCTGTCAAAAGGGGGGAAGTGTAGGCAAGTGTAGTTTGGGCTCCCTAGTTTGGCAGCCACAAATCTGAAATATTGGAGGGCAGGGGGAACCCATGTTCTTCTGAGGCCTCCATAGGTGTCATCAGGCGAGCAGCTGTCTGATTGGACGGTGCTGCCCTGGATGACCTCTGCAGCCATCTTTAGTGTGGGCAGTGCTAATAAATAGTACTGTCCCTCTTCATTTGGCAGTTTTTCGTACTGGCTAGGTTAGTGACAGGAACCCACTGGTAAGAAAAAGTTTGCCTAGGGTATGAAGAGATCCCATAGGAGGAGGGACAAACTAGGGACTCTTTGTCAGTGTCTCAGCAGGAGCCCCTTCGCATTGCAAGTGCCTTGTTGCAAGACTGCCTTCCAGCCACCCTCTCTGACAGGTGTTGTTGGTATCGTCAGCCAATCCAAGTAATAAATGCACCGCTCTCTGTAAGTGCTGCCCACCAGTATGGTTGTGTTAAACAGACTCTGTACTACCTCAGTGGGACTTTCTAGTTAACCACTTGCCCTCCGAAAGATTTCCCCTGCTTTGTGACCAGGCAATTTTTCTGCGATAAGGACCTGCATTTCTTTAACTGACAATTGCGCAGTCGTGCAATGCTGTACCCAAACAAAATGTATATCCTTTTTTTTCCCACAAATAGAGCTTTGATCATCACTGCAGTTTTTATTTTTTGCTCTATCAACAAAAAAAGACTGACAATTTAAAAAAGAAAAAAATATTTTTTACTTTTTGCTATAAAACATATCCAATAAAAGAAAATTAAAAATCGAATTTCTTCATCAATTTAGGCCAATATGTATTCCCCTACATATTTCGGGTAAAACAAATACCAATAAGCTTGTTTGCGCAAAAGTTATAACGTCTACAAACTATGGGATTTTTTTTATTTTCCTACTAGTAATGGTGGCAATCAGCGACTTATTTTATTAAACTTTCCAGGTAAATACTTACAGATTTTGATAATTGATTCCACTATATTAGGCACGTTATCACAATGTGGAGCTAAAATATAAACAGAAAAACAAAAAAAAATCATCAATTCTATTTAAAAAGGCATAAACATTTTTTTTACTTTAGACTACAAAATAAATATTGGTGATATGCATACCCCACTGTAGTTTTTTCTAGGAGAGGAGAACATTCTCAGTTAGCCCTTGTCAAAATGATGTTCTCCATCCTCCAACTAAGGGATGGGCCTCATCATTAGGGATGAGCCGAACACCCCCGGGTTCGGTTCGAACCAGAACCTTCGAACGGACCGAAAGTTCGCGCGAATTTTCGAACCCTATACGTTATAATGGACGCGAACGTTCGAAATCAAAAGTGCTAATTACAACGGCCAATATGCATGTTAATGTCATAAAACAGGTTTGGGGACCCGGGTCCTGCCCAGGGGACATATATCAATGCAAAAAGAACTTTTAAAAACTAACGTTTTTTCGGGAGCAGTCATTTTAATGATGCATAAAGTGAAAAAAAAAAAAGTGACATTTTCCTTTAAATATGGTACCTGGGGGGTGTCCAAAGTATGCCTGTGAAGTGGCATGTGTTTTCCCGTGTTTAGAACTGTCCTTGCACAAAATGACATTTGTAAGGAAAAAAAGAAGCCATTTAAAACCACTTGCGGCTTTAGGTTTGATCTTAAGTAGAATCTGAACAGGTACATTATGAAGTGTAGCTCCATCCCAAAAAAATCTATTTTTAAGCTTTTTGGAGAACATAGGGAGGGGTTATCACCCCTGTAACATTTGCTGTCTTTGCACATCTGTTCAGAACATGTCACCTCACTTTCCGTCCCAATGACAAATGTTTTTGGAAAAGTGGGGTTTTAATTGAAACAAGGATTGGTGATAAAGTATCAGTAGAGAGGAGATACCTTTTTCCCAAATTAAATCTAACAGGATAGAATTTCCCTTCCTAGGGGTAGATTTCCTCTCACTTCCTGTTTTCTCTTTCCATTTGCAAGTAGGAGTCGTTTGTAAGTTGGATGTTTGAAAGTAGGGGCCTGGCGTATATACTCTGCAGAAATTTGCCCTATTAGATGTTGGTGTAGCCACAAGACTGGTGGGCACAGGAATGGGCCCTGCTGTGAGTTAATAGATCAAGATTTGTAATTGCATGCACCTGTTGAACAGGGCAGAAAATTTGGGGGTGGTGGTGGTGGTGGTGGTGGACGGTTTTGCCACAAGACTGTAAGCTCTCACAGTTACTCTTGGTGGGCGCAGGAATGGGCCCTGCTGTGAGTTATTAGATCAAGATTTGTAATTGCAAGCACCTGATGAACAGGGCAGAAAAATTGGGCCTTTGGCGGTGGTGGTGGACGGTGTTGCCACAAGACTGTAGGCCCTCATAGTTACTCTTGGTGGGCGCAGGAATGGGCCCTGCTGTGAGTTATTAGATCAAGATTTGTAATTGCAAGCACCTGATGAACAGGGCAGAAAAATTGGGCCTTTGGCGGTGGTGGTGGACGGTGTTGCCACAAGACTGCAGGCCCTCATAGTTACTCTTGGTGGGCGCAGGAATGGGCCCTGCTGTGAACTATTAGATCAAGATTTGTAATTACCCGCCCCTGTTAAACAGGGGCTGAAAAATTGTGCCTTAGGCACTGGTGCTGGTGCCACAACACTGCAACCCCTCACAGAGACTGTACTTGGAGCACAGCAGTCACACGTGTTGCGAAGCATTTTTTTAAAAAATTGTAAGTACACGCCCCTGTTAAACAGGGGCTGAAAAATTGTGCCTTAGGCACTGGTGCTGGTGCCACAACACTGCAACACGGCCCTCACAGAGACTGTACTTGGAGCACAGCAGTCACACGTGTTGCGAAGCATTTTTTTTAAAAATTGTAAGTACACGCCCCTGTTAAACAGGGGCTGAAAAATTGTGCCTTAGGCACTGGTGCTGTGGCATGGATCATTGAGGAGGAGGAAGAGGATAGTCAGTGAACATAAGAGGACAGTCACTCAGCATCAGCATAGGCAGTCTTGAAGGGATGTGACATTAAAAATTATTCGGTTATATCCGCCTCAGGTGCCTGGTAGCTGGTGGTGATCCAAGACTGATTCATTTTGATGAATGTCAGTCGATCAACCGAGGCGGTGGACAGGCGCACCCTATGATCAGTCACAAATCCTCCAGCAGCACTGAATGTGCGTTCGGAAAGAACGCTGGAGGCAGGACAGGCCAGTAGCTCAATTGCATACTGTGCAAGCTCTGGCCAGTGATCCATCCTCAGGACCCAGTAAGCCAGAGGATTTTCGGTGGGAAAGGTGTCCAAGTCTGACCTTGCCCCAAGGTATTCCTGCACCATGTATATCAGACGCTGGCGATGGTTGCTGGAACCGATCATACCTTGGGGCTGCGGACTAAAAAATTGTCTGAACGCATCGGTCAGACGTCCACCTTCCCCACCGCTCCTTCTGCCACTGACCGAAGCCTCAGCAACTCGTCGCCCAGGACCAGGAGTTTGTAGCCTCCCAGTTTCTGGGAACGCGTTGCACAGACCTTTCTGCAAGGCCTCCCTGAGATGTCTCATCCTCTGCTCCCTCTGCGACGGCAAGATAAGGTCCGCAACCTTACCCTTGTACCGCGGATCAAGGAGAGTGGCCAGCCAGTAATGGTCCCTCTCCTTGATCCGAAGAACACGAGGATCCTTCCGCAGGCTTTGCAGGATCAGGGAGGCCATGCAGCGTAGGTTAGCTGAGGCATTCGGTCCGGAGTCTTCTGGGTCACTGAGGATGACATGATCGCCAGCCACCTCCTCCCAGCCACGTACAAGTCCACTGGCTTGTTGGGACTGTACATCATCCCTAAAAGACTGCTGCTGCTGATGCTGAGTGCCAGGCTCCACCTCCATGCTCACACAATCCTCCTCCTCCTCCTCCTCCTCCTCCTCCTCATCCTCTTCCTGTGTGATGGGTGGGACAGAAGGAACACTGTCCGGATAAAGGGGGCCTTGAGAGGCAAGGAAGTCCTCCTCTTCCTGCCTCTGTTCTGCCTCAAGTGCCCTGTCCATTATCCCACGCAGCGTATGCTCCAACAGGTGGACAAGAGGGACAGTGTCACTGATGCATGCACTGTCACTGCTCACCATCCTCGTGGCCTCCTCAAATGGTGAGAGGACAGTGCATGCATCCTGATCATGCTCCACTGACGTGGGGAAAAAAAACCAAGCTCCCCTGACCCTGTCCTGGTGCCGTAGTCGCAAAGGTACTCATTGATGGCCCTCTGCTGCGTGTGCAGTCGCTGCAGCATGGCCAACGTTGAGTTCCACCTGGTGGGCATGTCAGATATTAGGCGGTTCTTGGGCAGGTTCAGCTCCTTTTGCAGCTCAGTCAGCCGAGCACTGGCATTATAAGATCGGCGGAAATGCACACAGACTTTCCTGGCCTGCCTCAGGACATCCTGTAAGCCTGGGAACCTGCCAAGAACCGCTGCACCACCAGGTTGAGGACGTGAGCCATGCAGGGCACATGGGTGAGCTGCCCCTGTCGCAGGGCGGAGAGGAGGTTGGTGCCATTGTCAGAAACGACCATTCCTGGCTTAAGCTGATGTGGCGTCAACCACCTCTCGGCCTGCCCTGCAGAGCTGCCAGAACCTCTGGCCCAGTGTGGCTCCTGTCCCCCAAAACACACCAGCGCAAGCACGGCATGGCATCTTTTTGCCTGCGTACTTGCGTAGCCCCTTGTACGCCTACGGAGCACCGCTGGTTCCAAGGACAGAGCACTGGAGGAAGAAGAAGAGGAGGGGGTGGAGGAGAGAGGTGTGTCACAACCAGTAGCAGTAGTCGCGTTTTGGAGGCGTGGTGGCGGAACAACCTCCAACACTACTGCACCTTGTCCTGCATCCCTCCCAGCTGCCAATAGAGTGACCCAATGGGCCGTGAAAGAAAGGTACCGTCCCTGTCCATGCCTGCTGGACCATGAGTCAGCGGTAATATGCACCTTACCGCTGACCGCCCTGTCCAGCGAGGCATGGACATTGCCCTCCACATGCCGGTAGAGAGACGGAATCGCCTTCCGCGAGAAAAAGTGGCGTTTGGGAACCTGCCACTGAGGAACCGCACATTGAACAAACTCACGGAAGGGGGCCGAGTCTACCAACTGAAAAGGCAGCAGTTGAAGTGCTAGCAATTTAGCAAGGCTAGCATTCAACCGCTGGGCATGTGGATGGCTGGGAGTGTACTTCTTTCTACGGTCCAGCAGCTGGGGCA
>CM053029.1:101419827-101453620 GCA_028564925.1 Lithobates sylvaticus
CCTTTGACACAAGGGTTTTCCATCCTCCACGGTTGTGGATGGAAAGTGGTTCCTTATGATGCTGTCTTTTGTATTTCTGTTCTTCCTGTGCCTTTTGTTACCATGTTCACTTTTTACTTCTGGTGACATCACATATTTAGAAGACTCCACTATTTGAATGAGGTTGGGATATCCGTTGGCATTAGCAGAAGGGTTGTCCTTTGTAAACACCATCAATACAACTCTGTCAGTAGATATGTCTGTGCAACCGTTCTCATGACCCTTCTGAGATGAGGTTTCTCCCGCCATGATATCATCATAATCTGAACTTTGACGAAGGTTGAGATAAGCATTCAAAATTTTTGTGAGGTTAAACACTTTCCAGGAGCCACCCATTGTTACAGAGGAATCAATGTGAAAAGACTGCAGAAGCAGTCTCTTGGAACCTTGTTCGCTGTGGTAAATATGCAGTGTCATATCTTGTGTTTTCTCTGTAGGAGAAAGTTGAATCCTAAACTCTGCCAATTGAATCTCATTACTGCTTGAGAGAGAGGACATGTCAAAGTAGAGTGATCGATGATTGTCCATCTTGGTGCATCCTGGGGAAAAAAGAACAACAAACGTACATAAATATCAACCTAATCATACAAAGACATACTTTGTTTTTACAATATATAAATCTATGGTGAAAATATATTAATAAATATATAAATAAATATTATTAAATAAATAAATAATACATATATAAATAAAAGATTGTTATATAAAGCAATATACTTTAAAATGATGTTTACCATTTAAAATAAATCTTTAGGCAGTAGGGGATGTATGTGAAACTGCTAAGGCAAATCTGTCATATATGAGGCATATCAAGAGTGTTATAGGGAAGACTAAAAATACAAAAGCACATACTTTCAAGTTACTTTTATCACTGTTAAAGAATCAGCTATAAGAAATAAATTGCCCTTAATTGAAATGCCTGACACAAAAAGTGTTCTAGGCCTTCTCTGTGGAAGATAATCTAGCCCATCAATAATTAAATTATCATTACATTTAGGTAATAAATAAAGCAGCATGTTACATTGTTATATGGGAAAATATACAGTTCTGTACTTACTTTTGGCAGTAAGTCTTAGGACAGTATCTGAATCTTGAAGGATGGAATGCTCCAGGCTGGACAGACCTGTGTCATTCCCCATAATAAGGCTCTGATAGAGCTGCATCATAAATGGTGAGTACTTCTTATTTGAAGAGTATGCTTGTCCATCAAGACTGCTTGAAGTTCTTAATCCATGGTTAGATTGTTGAAGAGGAATTCTTTTTTGGTTTCCTTGCATAAAGGCTGGCAACCCCTGGACCATGGAGATGGTTGTGAGGTAGAGAATGACATTCAGCCAGGTCATTTCTTCTCAGATTTCCTGTACCCTCTCTTGACTTGTAATGTCTCAGGAGATGTTCATCAGAAGATCTGCAAGCCTGAAGTGAAATCCTTATGATTCCTTCATTTTTTATATGGTTGGATGAATAGGTTCCATGTTCACACTTGTGACCTTTCATGTCATTGACCTCAACATCAAAGACTATCAAGGTAACTGTCAGGTATAAAGTCATCCTTTCATGTTAGTAACACTTGCTCAAAATCCTATGAGCTAAATATGCATTATTTAAATGAGATATGATAATCTGTTGACAGTATCAAGTATACAGGAACTATTGTATTATTTTAATGTAGAAAGTGAAACTTTGTCAGTAATATATTTATACACGTTTACATTTACATAAAATATATTTCTGAAATATTTTTGCCTTTAGTGAACCATATAATTCCAATTATAGAAATAACAGCAAATTATTGTAATGAATTGCAATTATTGTATATTATTATTTGTTTTGAGCAAAAGAAGAAAAGTATTATATTGTATTATATTACATTCTGTTTTCTTTAAGTGATGGGGACAAATGTATGTTTGGTAGCATTTTAATTTTGAGTATGTAAGACATTGCTTTTAAGCATAGTCTCCTGAAGTGTGTTAGATTATTTAATGCATACTACCGATATATCACATTTAAATATTATCTTTTACATTCAGATATTATAATAAATAATGACTATTGAATATAAGCATATAATTAGGGACCTAATGCTACCAGGTAAAGTTTACTAAGAATTGTCTCATTCTATTTTAATTTATATGTTTGTTTTTTGATATATACAGTACATACAATACTAACAATAATAATAATTTAATCATCATATACCATACACAACTCGATGTTTGAAACATATTGCCAATTTATCATTTGGCTTATATTGACTGACATGTGCTCTCCTAATTGACCACATGATAGCATTTTGAGATTTTAAGATATACAAGCTAGGATGTCATATGACAAAATGATTGTAAAATTCTCTGAGGGAACATAACAAAAATAAAACTATATTACTGTACTGTATATGTTTTGTTTTTTTGCATGATCTACAAATATTAAACTGCAGTAAAATATCATGAAAATCCACATTTTCTTTTATGAATTGACATAGCAGGGTACAAAAAAATCCACTGCCACAAATCCTAATGATTAACTTAATAAAAATTTCAGTGAAAGAAATTATTCACATATGTTTACAATAACCAGTATACTATAGCAGAAACTCAATTTGTAAAGAAGAATAACCATTTAAGACATCATAAGGAATTACAATTAACTACTTGTTAGCTCTAGTAGTTTATTTGTAGACAAGTGTGCAATATGAAAAGCCTATGTTTAAGCAAAGCATCAATTCATGACCTATATAATTATTTTATCATTAGACACATTAGTTTGATACTTTTGGCAAACCTGCTTTATGGTATATTATAATGTTTTATATAACAATGTAAAAGAATCTATATATATATATATATAATATATATATATATATATATATATATATATATATATATTTGTAAATGTATGCAATTCTAAAATTGTTTTATAACATGGAATTTGATTCAACAGTTTCTATCAATATAAAAAATGTTTAAAATACATTTAAAATGTAATCACTAGTTTTATAAACTATGTATACTTTTAGGATTATACATTTAATGTTGTAAATAATTAAGGCAAACCTACATATAGATATAGCAAATACTTAATTATTCAATGTCGCTTTGATCTGCTGTTGTTGTAAACAGTCATTGCATGCACAACTATCAATTATGTCAAAACATCAACATTTAACACCTTACTTTAACACATAGTACACATCAAATGAAATCAGTATGTTAATTTTCTTTTATGGTTAGATTAAAGGACATATTTGTTAGATATTAAAGAACTAATCTACCCAACAGTGAAACTTCAGGGTTAAAGTGAAATTATATGGTATTTTGAGTGAGGACATATTTTGTGTTAACTTTGTTCACTTTAAATTAAAATTTGGAGTGACTTTTACATTTTTAGATGTTTGCTATTTTTTAATATTACGTCAATATAAGCTGTTTCAGTCACTCAGCATAACTGCTCAATAGATATTTAGAAAGGCTATCAACAAAACAAATTATCTTTACTCAGTCAGCTGACTCAGTTGGCGTGCATCACAGTAACTTGTGTGTAAAACATTTATGCCCCGTACACATGGTCGGAAATTCCGACCACAAAATCCGTCGGATTTTTTCAGACGGATTTTGTCCGACACTGGTGTTGCATACACACTGTCGGACAAAGTTGTCGGAAAATTCGAACGTGGTGACGTTCGTTGCATACGACGGGACTACGTAGAGGCTAGTAGCCAATAGCTTTGGTCTTGTAATGTGATCTGAGCATGCGTGGCACTTTGTCCGTCGAAATTCACTTCACACGATCGGAAAAAGTCCGATAGGACTTTGTTGTCGGAAAATTTGAGAGCAGGATCTCAAACTTTTTCCGTCGGAAGTTCCGACGGAAAAAGTCCGATGGAGCCCACACACGGTCGGATTTTCCGACAACATGGTCCGATAGGACATTTTCCGTCGGAAATTCCGACCGTGTGTACGGGGCATTAGTCACTAGGCTCTGGGGAAAGTTAATTTACACAGTGCACTACCCTTGCAAGGGGAACAGCCTATTTGTCTTTGGTAAATCAAGCCCAATGTATCCTTGTAGTACAACATAAAATAACTATAAATATAAAAAAATGATCTCACAACATTACAGGGTGGCCTCATTGATCCTTTAGTTTTTGGAAAATGCTGAAATGTTAAACCATCTAACAGTTTCTTAAATCTTTCAGGAACTCTTTTGGTGAGATCTCTGTGTTGAGTCCCCGGGTATGCATAGTTCCTGTGGCCCTCATGAGGGGCTCCCACTCTGCCTGACTTCTTATTGATTTTGTATTATGTGATGTCTAAGTGTAGGAGCTAGACCTCATACCAAATCTGTCAATGGCATGTCAAATTTTAAAAAGCTTTCTAGGACATATAAAAATACCAAAAGTTTATGACCTATTGCAATGAACTCCATAGCCAATTACTTTCACATGTCATGTTCCACCTTAAAGGTTTAAAGGGTTCGTCTATTTTTTTTCTATATGCTGGATCAAAGTCTTCTTCTTTGGACAGCGACGAGTGGCCGGTATCACAGGGCTGGCTGGGGGCGGGAACCGCTGGAGTTAACTTTTTGTGTTTGAAAATTTTTATTAAAGTTTTACAAACTTAACAAAAAGATATTCATTACAACCTCCTAACAATGTGAAGTAAACAGGCATGTCATTGAACAGATAAGTACAATAATCACATTCGCTCGGCAACGCAGCCTTGGATGTCATACCAGACAACCTGTACCCGTCCCGTGTGGCCAGGGAACAACATGCCCCGGTACCCCAGCTGTTCTTCAAAAGGAAACCGAACTGGGGACACTCCACGACTCCCAAACTCCCAGGAGCCCCAAATGGGATCCTGCTGCACCCCAGGAGCTGGGAGTACAGAGACGCCCCAATGTTTATATGGCTAGGTCCAGGATCAGAACTGGAGAGGCGGGGTGAAGCTATTCATATATTGAAATACAAAATTCAGATGCAACATATTATACCGGTCAGGTGATGCGCAGGAAATAGCGGTTCGCCAAGAGAGGCGACAGAAAAGGATAGAGAAGGACAATGGGGAGGGAAGAAACGTGTGAGGGGACAGGAAAGACGAGAGGAAGGTGGTGCTCTGTCTGTCAACTTGAACAGTGCGTGATCTAACAGCCCGGAGGTACTCCCGTATAAGAGAGATATTGCAGAGGGTTGCCCAGGGTTCCCAGATGATTCTAAACTTCTCGGTAGTGTCATTGAGCTTGGCAACAATTTGTTCCTGTACCATGACCCAGGTAACCTTACATTTAAACAACCTAAAAGAGATGGTATCTGTCTTCCAGGCTTTGGCTATTGTCATTTTGGCTCCTAGGCATAGAAACAGTGCCAGAGCCTGGGCGGCTTTGGACAACTCTGGAATAGGGAAATTAAGCAACGCCCACCTAGGGTGAGGCATAACAATGGTACCTGTAAGCGAGCTTATGGAACGGAATACTTTCTTCCAGAACGAACGTATGCGAGGACACGTCCACCATACATGGACCATAGAGCCCTCCAGACCACAGCCTCGGAAGCACGCTGATGATGTACCTGGAAAGAGTATTGCCAGCCTGGAAGGGACATAATACCACCTCAGTAATACCTTCAAACTGGCTTCAACAAGGGAGACATTGAGGATACCTTTGTATGCTCTTGTAGAAGCCCGATACCAAGTCGCAGTGTCCCAGGAATCATCCAGGTCGTCCTCCCAGGCCCTTGCATAAGAGGGTTTAGACTGTTTAGTCATAAGTGCCGTATAGATCAGTGAAATGCCTCCCCTCTGGTCTGCCGTGTTGATACACCAGTGTTCAAATGGGGTAATGTTAGGTGGCAGCGGTTTGGTGGTCCAGATGGAGTGTAAAAAGTGGGAAATTTGTGTGAACCTATAAAGTTCTGAGTCGGGCATGTCCAATTTCTTCCGACAGTGTTGCAATGTGATGGGTCCTGAGTGGGAGAAGAAGTGTCCGATACGATACAGGCCCTTGTCAGTCCACCATTTAAAGGCCCCAATGTTCATCCCCGGTGGGAAGTTAGGATTATGGAAGATGTGCATTAGGGGTGTCAGAGGCGAGATTATGGTCTTAAGGGAGAAAAGTTTGGTACAAAGTGCTATGGAGTGCGATAGGGTGGGAGCCATGACAGCCGGTCTATGTTTCGGGGAACATCCCAAAAGGAAGTCAATAGTATGCCATGGTGTAGCCTGTCTTTCCATACTAAGCCAGTCTGGTTTATTATAACTAGAGTAAGCTAACGATATTTGTGCCAGCCGAGCCGCCTGGTAATAAGCCCAAAGGTTGGGAAGACCTAACCCTCCTTGCGTTTTTAGTCTGTAGAGCGTAGCCGAAGGGCATCTGTAACCTTTCTTGCCCCAGATAAAACGTAGTAAGTCTGACTGCGTTTTAGTGAGGAAACTTTTGGGCAGGGGTATTGGCAGTGAGCGAAATAAGTACAAGAGTTTTGGTCGCAGGGTCATTTTTACCGCGTGGATTCTGCCCAGCCAGGATAGACCACATCTAGACCACCTCTCCACGTCCTGCAGACATTTATGCACCATGGGGGGATAGTTTGAACGGAAGAGGCCTTCTACATTTGGGGTAAGCTTGATACCTAGATACGGAATCTGGTTTGTAGCCCAGGTGAAGGTAAAATTATCTTTGATTTGTTTGAGGAGTTCCGGCGGAAGGGTTACATTCAGAGCCAGAGATTTGGTCATATTAACGCGTAGTCCTGAGACCCTACTAAAATCCTCCAGGGTTTGAAGTATCACAGGCATGGAAATCAGTGGGGAGGTGATGAAGAGAAGGGGGTCATCCGCGTATAGTGCGCATTTATGTTCGTGGGGGCCGCACGAAACCCCTTTAATATCAGGGTTTGATCGAAGGGCAACGGCTAAAGTCTCGATCGCTATCGCAAAGAGAAGCGGCGAAAGAGGGCATCCCTGTCTGGTACCCCTGTTTATGGGAAAGGACTCTGAGTACCTGCCCAGAAGGCGCACTTGTGCCGATGGAGTGGAGTACAGGGAATCTATAAGATTAAGAAAGTGTTTGCCACAACCCCATCTCCTAAGGATCTCAGACAGGTATGCCCAGTCAATCGAGTCAAACGCCTTGTGTAGATCAATTGACAGTAGAAAACCTTTTTGTGCAGGGTTCCCATCCCAATAAGATTGGAGTAAAGAGACTATGTCCACTGCCCTTCTGATCTGATCCGGTCCTTGTCTCCCAGGGATGAAGCCTACCTGATCCCTGTGAATGTATGACGGGATAAAGCTGGAAAGGCGGTTGGCAAGTATCTTAGTCATTATTTTGACATCATTGTTAATAAGAGATATGGGGCGATAATTGCCAACCTCACTAGTGTCTTTATCTGGTTTCGGTATTACCGAGATGTAAGCTGCATTTAAATCTGAATTTAGAGAGGTCCCATCCCTGAGAGAGTTGAACATTCTGGTTAAATGAGGAGCTAGGCAATACCCAAATTTCTTGTAATATCCCGTGGAGAGGCCATCTGGACCCGGTGAGGAGCCCAATTTAAGGTTCTTAATAGTATCTAGGACCTCCTCTTGTGTGAAGGGGGACTCCAAAAGTTCTATATGTGCTTTATCCATGGAGGGCAACTTAAGGTTATTAAGGAACTTATCTTTTCCGGCTGCGGATGTGCTAGGGTTCTGCTTATAAAGATCAGAATAAAACTGTTTAAAGGTGTCCATTATCTTGCTCGGGTTCTGAGACAGTTCCCCTGAGGTTACCCTCAGTTTAGGGAAGGCCTGAGTGCGTGGTTTAGGGGAAAGTTTAGTTGCCAATCTGGAACCAATCCTATCCTGTTGTGCGTAAAACTTGGCTCTAGTCCAGTTAAGATGTTGTGCCGCTGACGTGGTTAATGTCATATTTAGGAGAGCCCTTGCTGTGTCTAATTTAGCTAATGAATCTGGATTGGGGTTACGCTTATGTTCTTTCGCTAATGCCTGAAACTCCTCCGTAAGTCTCACTGTGTCAGCTTTGTGTCCCGCCCTGAGTTGCGCAGCTAACTGAATCAGTTTACCCCTGATAACCGGTTTATGCGCCGCCCAAACGATAGACGGAGAAACCCCATCTGTCGCGTTTAAGGTAAAGTACTCTTGGATGGCAGATTCCAGCAGAGTGCATTGAATAGGGTCAGTCAACAGGGTTTCTCGCAGGCGCCAACGTGGTCGGTTACCGGTTCCCGTCGGTTTACATGTGGTCAGCACCACCAATGAGTGGTCCGAGAGTGATGAGTCAATGATTGTGGAGTTCCTAATGAGTGGAAGCGTGGAAGCCCTGGTGAATATGTGGTCTATCCTGGCAAAGGAGTTATGTGGAGCTGAAAAATGTGTGTAGTCTTTAGTACGCGGGTTGGTCTCCCTCCAAAAGTCTATCAGGCCCGCCTCATTAAGTATTTTAGCTATTTTAACACTCTGTTTAGAAGGGCGCTTGGGTTTAGACGTACCGTTTGCCAGCTTGTCCAGGGAAGAGTCAAAGGCAATGTTCGTGTCCCCGCCCATAAAGACCGTCCCCTTAAGATGTTCCTGTAGTGTAGCGAGCAGAGATTCCATAAAGGATTTTTGCCCCTTATTCGGTGCGTAGTAGGACACAAAGGTGTAAAGTTCTCCATCGATGAAGCCGGATACTAGGACATAGCGACCCTGAGGGTCAACAACAGTTTCAGGTTGGGAGAGGTTTATATGTTTCGCAAAGCATATCGCGACCCCCTTAGTTTTATTCTCCGCGGATGCCAGGAAGAATTGTGGATAATTGTGGTGGAGAAAAGTGGGCTTGTAAGTAGATGGGAAGTGTGTCTCCTGCAGCAGTAATATATCGGCATGTATCGAGTGATAGTATTGGAGGGTTTTTCTCCGCTTGACTGGGGAGTTAAGCCCCTGAGTGTTGTGTGATATTATCTTCAAGGCAGTGGGCAAGGTGTGAGAATCAGGCATGGATCAGAGGGGAATGATCTATACAACCATTATTGAACTTACCCTTCCATGGAGAGATAGACGGCAGAGTGAAACCTGATGAACCTGTAGCGGGGAGCCCGGGGCCTGAGAGAGACGACCGGAGAAATCCGTGAGACCTGCAAGCATTACTAAGAGCAATTGAGGAGAGAGAGAGAAGAGAGATGAATGGGAGAAGGAGAAAGGGAAAGACAAGAACATTAATAACCTGCTGGTAAAACATTCTGGTACGAGAAGAGTAGCTTAAAAAAAACAAAGGGGCCCCCTGGTCCCTTCCCACCCCCAGGTCGGTTTGGAGTCACCAAACCAACCATAAACCCCATGGTTCCGGATATTCCAAAAGAAGAAAATCCGGAATAGGATCTAGGTACGCCAAGTGGGTTCCTGATCCAATCGAGGCGCATTGGGTCCACCACAGCCCCCCCACCTCAAAACGGTAACAACTGAGGGGCAGAAACATCCCCATCAACCATAAGTGCCGGAGTCCCCTGTAGAGACTGATCCCCAGTCGAAGTTAAAGTTCTAGCATTTGAAAAATATGGAAAAGGGGAGTAACAATCGCCAAACTTCCAGGGGAAGTAATTGTATGTAAAAAAATAAAAATAAAAAAATAAAAAAAAGGAAAAATAAGGCGAAAAAGGAGAAAATGGAGGGACAGGCTAGTTAGCCGAATTTCCCCAGGCAGAGGTGACAATTAAAGTATTCAACACATTACACTGCAAGCCCCCCTCAAAAAGAGAGTAAAACGTATTCCCTCTACCAGTCAGTCAGTACCCCAATATCCTGAAAGGCAAAAAATAATTACTATCAACTTTTACATGAAAATAGCCACATGTATAGATGTTCGATCAGTTAGTGCATTGGGGGAAGGGGGACCCCCCTTTAACCACCCTCTACAAGGAAGAGGGGGCAAAGAGAAAGCCCCAACTTGTCCTTCCCCCAGACCATCCCCCCAAAATCAGGGGAAAAGTCCAGGCCAAGATTAAACCATAATATAAGCAGATATGCTCAGGGTGGCATGGTTTCCTTCGATCTTTTGGGTCCCTGCTTCAGCCAGGACTGTTGCAGTGGGCTGGCAGGCGGGGGTCTTTTGGCGGAAGAAGGGGTCCCTCGGTTAGCTTGCGCAGGTGCAGGTTCCAGCAGTATCAGGCCGAGATGCGTGAGAAGTCGTTCACCTTCCTGGAATGAGGAGAAGCAGAAATTCTTGTTCTTGAAGGAAAAGTTCAGGCGAAGAGGGAAGGACCACCGATATGCGATTTCCTTATCAAGCAGCACTTGCAGCAGCGGTTTGAAAGAGCGCCTCTTCTGAACTGTGTAGGGTGACAGATCAGCAAATATTTGGATTTTGTGCCCAAGTAAAGTGAGATTATCCGAGTATCTGGCTTTCCTCATGACTGCTTCTTTGACAGAATAGTGATGTGGTTTAACAATGATATCTCTGGGCAATCCGTCGGGTCTGGGGGCCTGTAGTGCCCTGTGTGCTCTGTCAAGTTCCAGGTGGTTGTCCGGAATGTCAGGGATAAGGGTTTTAATTAAGGCTTTAACTGCTTTGTGGACATCCTTTTCAGATTCAGGGAGTCCCCGGAGTCTAAAGTTATATCTTCTGGATCTGTTCTCGAGGTCATCGATTTTTGAAAAGGCAGATTCCAATTGATCCTGTACTTCCTGCAGTCTGGCAGAGTTTTGGTTAATCTGGGCCACTGCTTGATCAGCTTTTTGTTCTATGGTGTCCATCCTCACCCCTATTTGCTGCAGGTCAGCATGTAAAGATGCAGTAATTTGGGCAGCATTCATGGCCAATCCTTTATGTAGCATGTGTGAAAAGGCTGTCATCATGGACTGAAAGTCTGTGGGGACTGGAATGTCTGCTTGTGCCTCCCCCACTGTGGGAAACATGCCTGTATGAGGATCCAGCAAAGGGGGTGAGGGATATCCTGGGCTCATCCTCCCAAAAGGGATTCTGTGGAAGTGGGAGAGCTGACAGCTTGCAGGGGGGGGAAATCAGTACCTGCATAAGGGGGATCGGTCTTTTTATATTAAAGAGCAGGTGATTGGTTGCCGGGCGATCGTAGCAGCCAATCACCAGCCTGTTAATGTGAAAAGTTTACATCAGCAGTTCCCACCCCCATCCAGACCTGCAATGCCGATCTCTGCTCTGCTGTACACCTGTGTAAGGTAGGAGAGTTCAACCTACACAGTGTTTTTGTGTGGGGGTGGGGTGGGGTGCAGGGGGGAAGATGACACTATAGTGGGGGGGCAGGGGACAAAGACCCCCTCTCCCCTAAAGGTAGGAACCCCATTTCCCTAGGGACAGGGACCCCTCTCACTTGGGGACAGGGGCTCCCTCACCTCTGGGGACAGGGACCCCTTCTCAGTTAGGGACAGGACCCCATCACCCCTGGGGACAGGGCCCCTATCTCCTCTAGTAATGGAAACCCCATCTCCCCTAAGGGCAGGAAGCCCATTTTCCCTAGGGACAGAAACCCCATCTCCAGACCATGCTGGCTGGCGGGGCTGGTGTCAGTCACCCTTAGGTACCAGGATGGGGGAGGGGCAGTAAATTCTGAATCCCAAGCCACATGCTCCCTCAGAGTGAACTGGCTTTGTATTAGTGAAGCACCTTAAAGTGAGGTAAACCTGTACTGGTATTATTACTATGTTAGGATTATTATTATCTTCATTTAATAACAGGTGAATGTGGCCCTCCACCATCCATGCATTCACATACATTGAATCCGGCCCTTAAGTGGAAAAAGGTTGCTGACCCCGTCCAAAAGGATGAATATACATATTATACTAATGCTATCCTATTCAATACTTGAAACTCTTTAAAAACAATTCTTACTATAAATATTTTTCATGTTTTATCTTGCATATGAATGCTCTACATAGATCTAAGATTAACTTCAGCAATTTAGCAATATTATTTTCTATCTCAGTTGCATCATACAGCATGTAATCTTTTGAAAGTAAATCTTGTAAAATAATATGTATAACAAGATTCAAAGCCCTTTTCTCTCCCCCACAAGATCTAGGCCATTCCAGCAAGTTCAAAAACAATGCAAATCAAAAAATAAATTGGGAATGGAAAACACACCGCAAGGAAGCATTTAAAATATTTGTTTTCTTCTAAATGCTTTTTTGTCTGCACTTTTTTAAGTTGGTGACAAGGACTACTTAAGTCTGTGTATTAAAGTCAAAATCCACCATTTTCTGCACAAGTCTTATCAAAAACATTTAGGGGCTCTACTGGAAAGCTTGAACTCCATATTCCCATTGCCCAATGTGTGCTATCAAACAATAAAGAAAATGAAACAGATGTATTTTATTAATTATATTTTATTGGATATTAATCATACAATGAATGTACTGTGAATTACAGAATACACTTTAGGCAATAAAAAAATATAAATATTTAAAAAAAGGATTTGCCCTTTATAAACCAGGTTTTATCTCCAGTTCATGGCAATAATGTAGGCCAGCAATGGAAGTTTCTTTTCTTCCTCTGGCTCCAGTTTTCAGTTTTTGAACTCTTTTTAAGTTAAAGCAGAGAGTTCCGCAGGCCTTTCGCCAGACACTGCAAAGTGCCATAATTCATTTAAAGTCACTGCTTACTTTGCATATTTTCAATACTTGTGAAATATGTTTTAGCAGTTCCTCAATGACATCCACATTCTTCTACAATCATATCTTCATGGTGTTTCATTACCACATCTCCATTCTCATTCATCATCATGGACAAAGGTCTCATTTTCACTGGGACACAGGAGGCACATTCAACTTTATCTGAATTAAATAGCTTCAGCAAACTCTATAAAACAAAAAGATAGATATATGTTAGTTTACAAATTTACCAGACAATGATAATGCACACATTATAAACAATCCACACATTTAGCACAGCAATATACAATTGATACATCTAACATTCCACTAAAGTAGACATGTCAAACTGGTTGGACTTCATGCATCCCATCTACATCTTTCTTATGGCCCTCAGCAAAAATGAGGATGAACATAGCATTAGTTTACGGTAAGGTAAATTACATAAAAACAACAAGGCTTTTCAATTGCCATGCTGATCCCTAAACATAACTGTAAGAAAAATTCCATTAAATGCTGCCCTTTATAGAGTTTATCCAGATTTGGACTCCACATTCTTGAGTTTGACATGCCTGCCCTAAGGAGTCAGGCTAGTTGACACTCCTCTAAGGATTCATAAAGACCACTAAACCCATAATAAAAGTTACATGCAATATGTAATATTCCTCCAATGCTGTCCGTTTAATGGCACCCATTATTACGAAATACTGAATGGCACCAAATATTAAAGAATACTTGAAAAAGGCAAAGACAATTATCAGTGAAAAAAAAGACACTTACCATAATGTAAGCATGGTTGGTTGGTTTGAAGGGCTCACTTAAGGGAATGGGGCAGGCTCCTTCGCATCTGTAGGCATTGAAATTCTTCGGGTAGATAATCAGATTTCCCCACCCGAACTTCTCAAAGTCCACCATCATATCAACCCTTTGACACAAGGGTTTTCCATCCTCCACGGTTGTGGATGGAAAGTGGTTCCTTATGATGCTGTCTTTTGTATTTCTGTTCTTCCTGTGCCTTTTGTTACCATGTTCACTTTTTACTTCTGGTGACATCACATATTTAGAAGACTCCACTGTTTGGATGAGGTTGGGATATCCGTTGGCATTAGCAGAAGGGTTGTCCTTTGTAAACACCATCAATACAACTCTGTCAGTAGATATGTCTGTGCAACCGTTCTCATGATCCTTCTGAGATGAGGTTTCTCCCGCCATGATATCATCATAATCTGAACTTTGACGAAGGTTGAGATAAGCATTCAAAATTTTTGTGAGGTTAAACACTTTCCAGGAGCCACCCATTGTTACAGAGGAATCAATGTGAAAAGACTGCAGAAGCAGTCTCTTGGAACCTTGTTCGCTGTGGTAAATATGCAGTGTCATATCTTGTGTTTTCTCTGTAGGAGAAAGTTGAATCCTAAACTCTGCCAATTGAATCTCATTACTGCTTGAGAGAGAGGACATGTCAAAGTAGAGTGATCGATGATTGTCCATCTTGGTGCATCCTGGGGAAAAAAGAACAACAAACGTACATAAATATCAACCTAATTATACAAAGACATACTTTGTTTTTACAATATATAAATCTATGGTGAAAATATATTAATAAATATATAAATAAATATTATTAAATAAATAAATAATACATATATAAATAAAAGATTGTTATATAAAGCAATATACTTTAAAATTATGTTTACCATTTAAAATAAATCTTTAGGCAGTAGGGGATGTATGTGAAACTGCTAAGGCAAATCTGTCATATATGAGGCATATCAAGAGTGTTATAGGGAAGACTAAAAATACAAAAGCACATACTTTTAAGTTACTTTTATCACTGTTAAAGAATCAGCTATAAGAAATAAATTGCCCTTAATTGAAATGCCTGACACAAAAAGTGTTCTAGGCCTTCTCTGTGGAAGATAATCTAGCCCATCAATAATTAAATTATCATTACATTTAGGTAATAAATAAAGCAGCATGTTACATTGTTATATGGGAAAATATACAGTTCTGTACTTACTTTTGGCAGTAAGTCTTAGGACAGTATCGGAATCTTGAAGGATGGAATGCCCCAGGCTGGACAGACCTGTGTCATTCCCCATAATAAGGCTCTGATAGAGCTGCATCATAAATGGTGAGTACTTCTTATTTGAAGAGTATGCTTGTCCATCAAGACTGCTTGAAGTTCTTAATCCATGGTTAGATTGTTGAAGAGGAATTCTTTTTTGGTTTCCTTGCATAAAGGCTGGCAACCCCTGGACCATGGAGATGGTTGTGAGGTAGAGAATGACATTCAGCCAGGTCATTTCTTCTCAGATTTCCTGTACCCTCTCTTGACTTGTAATGTCTCAGGAGATGTTCATCAGAAGATCTGCAAGCCTGAAGTGAAATCCTTATGATTCCTTCATTTTTTATATGGTTGGATGAATAGGTTCCATGTTCACACTTGTGACCTTTCATGTCATTGACCTCAACATCAAAGACTATCAAGGTAACTGTCAGGTATAAAGTCATCCTTTCATGTTAGTAACACTTGCTCAAAATCCTATGAGCTAAATATGCATTATTTAAATGAGATATGATAATCTGTTGACAGTATCAAGTATACAGGAACTATTGTATTATTTTAATGTAGAAAGTGAAACTTTGTCAGTAATATATTTACACACGTTTACATTTACATAAAATATATTTCTGAAATATTTTTGCCTTTAGTGAACCATATAATTCCAATTATAGAAATAACAGCAAATTATTGTAATGAATTGCAATTATTGTATATTATTATTTGTTTTGAGCAAAAGAAGAAAAGTATTATATTGTATTATATTACATTCTGTTTTCTTTAAGTGATGGGGACAAATGTATGTTTGGTAGCATTTTAATTTTGAGTATGTAAGACATTGCTTTTAAGCATAGTCTCCTGAAGTGTGTTAGATTATTTAACGCATACTACCGATATATCACATTTAAATATTATCTTTTACATTCAGATATTATAATAAATAATGACTATTGAATATAAGCATATAATTAGGGACCTAATGCTACCAGGTAAAGTTTACTAAGAATTGTCTCATTCTATTTTAATTTATATGTTTGTTTTTTGATATATACAGTACATACAATACTAACAATAATAATAATTTAATCATCATATACCATACACAACTCGATGTTTGAAACATATTGCCAATTTATCATTTGGCTTATATTGACTGACATGTGCTCTCCTAATTGACCACATGATAGCATTTTGAGATTTTCAGATATACAAGCTAGGATGTCATATGACAAAATGATTGTAAAATTCTCTGAGGGAACATAATAAAAATAAAACTATATTACTGTACAAATGTATATGACCACAACAACACACAAACAAGACAAAAATGGAATACCATTACACCAATACCTCCGCAAAACCACCAACCCCACACTCTACCACACCAACCCCACCATATATCTACAACCAAACCACAACAGAAGACCGAACACACACCCAACAGAGACAATCCAAAACTAACCAACCTCACACAACCCCCCGACACACCCCAAATAAACACAACAAACATAAGCAACATCAACGACCCCCCCTCCCTAACCCACACACCACCAACTGTGTGACACCACACACAATAACATAAACCATAGAAACCACACGAAAACAACCACACCACAAACACACGACACAAACCCCATCACACACGACCAACAACCGCAAGAACACCCCACACTAATACCTCAACACACCACCCCAAGAACGCCACACCCACCGACATAAACTTACCCACACACCACGCACACCCAAACTCCCCCAACAAACGACCCACCCTATCTAGTCAAGCGAAAAAACAAACACCCAACAGTAAACAACAACATAACACAACAGATAGATTTTGTTTTTTTATTTTTTTTTTTTTGCATGATCTACAAATATTAAACTGCAGTAAAATATCATGAAAATCCACATTTTCTTTTATGAATTGACATAGCAGGGTACAAAAAAATCCACTGCCACAAATCCTAATGATTAACTTAATAAAAATTTCAGTGAAAGAAATTATTCACATATGTTTAGAATAACCAGTATACTATAGCATAAACTCAATTTGTAAAGAAGAATAACCATTTAAGACATCATAAGGAATTACAATTAACTACTTGTTAGCTCTAGTAGTTTATTTGTAGACAAGTGTGCAATATGAAAAGCCTATGTTTAAGCAAAGCATCAATTTATGACCTATATAATTACTTTATCATTAGACATATTAGTTTGATACTTTTGGCAAACCTGCTTTATGGTATATTATAATGTTTTATATAACAATGTAAAATAATATATATATATATATATATATATATATATATATATATATATATATATATATATATATATATATATATATATATATATATATTTGTAAATGTATGCAATTCTAAAATTGTTTTATAACATGGAATTTGATTCAACAGTTTCTATCAATATAAAAAATGTTTAAAATACATTTAAAATGTAATCACTAGTTTTATAAACTATGTATACTTTTAGGATTATACATTTAATGTTGTAAATAATTAAGGAAAACCTACATATAGATATAGTAAATACTTAATTATTCAATGTCGCTTTGATCTGCTGTTGTTGTAAACAGTCATTGCATGCACAACTATCAATTATGTCAAAACATCAACATTTAACACCTTACTTTAACACATAGTACACATCAAATGAAATCAGTATGTTCATTTTCTTTTATGGTTAGATTAAAGGACATATTTGTTTGATATTAAAGAACTAATCTACCCAACAGTGAAACTTCAGGGTTAAAGTGAAATGATATGGTATTTTCAGTGAGGACATATTTTGTGTTAACTTTGTTCACTTTAAATTAAAATTTGGAGTGACTTTTACATTTTTAGATGTTTGCTATTTTTTAATATTACGTCAATATAAGCTGTTTCAGTCACTCAGCATAACTGCTCAATAGATATTTAGAAAGGCTATCAACAAAACAAATTATCTTTACTCAGTCAGCTGACTCAGTTGGCGTGCATCACAGTAACTTGTGTGTAAAACATTTATGCCCCGTACACATGGTCGGAAATTCCGACCACAAAATCCGTCGGATTTTTTCAGACGGATTTTGTCCGACACTGGTGTTGCATACACACTGTCGGACAAAGTTGTCGGAAAATTCGAACGTGGTGACGTTCGTTGCATACGACGGGACTACGTAGAGGCTAGTAGCCAATAGCTTTGGTCTTGTAATGTGATCTGAGCATGCGTGGCACTTTGTCCGTCGAAATTCACTTCACACGATCGGAAAAAGTCCGATAGGACTTTGTTGTCGGAAAATTTGAGAGCAGGATCTCAAACTTTTTCCATCGGAAGTTCCGACGGAAAAAGTCCGATGGAGCCCACACACGGTCGGATTTTCCGACAACATGGTCCGATAGGACATTTTCCGTCGGAAATTCCGACCGTGTGTACGGGGCATTAGTCACTAGGCTCTGGGGAAAGTTAATTTACACAGTGCACTACCCTTGCAAGGGGAACAGCCTATTTGTCTTTGGTAAATCAAGCCCAATGTATCCTTGTAGTACAACATAAAATAACTATAAATATAAAAAAATGATCTCACAACATTACAGGGTGGCCTCATTGATCCTTTAGTTTTTGGAAAATGCTGAAATGTTAAACCATCTAACAGTTTCTTAAATCTTTCAGGAACTCTTTTGGTGAGATCTCTGTGTTGAGCCCCCGGGTATGCATAGTTCCTGTGGCCCTCATGAGGGGCTCCCACTCTGCCTGACTTTTTATTGATTTTGTATTATGTGATGTCTAAGTGTAGGAGCTAGACCTCATACCAAATCTGTCAATGGCATGTCAAATTTTAAAAAGCTTTCTAGGACATATAAAAATACCAAAAGTTTATGACCTATTGCAATGAACTCCATAGCCAATTACTTTCACATGTCATGTTCCACCTTAAAGGTTTAAAGGGTTCGTCTATTTTTTTTCTATATGCTGGATCAAAGTCTTCTTCTTTGGACAGCGACGAGTGGCCGGTATCACAGGGCTGGCTGGGGGCGGGAACCGCTGGAGTTAACTTTTTATATTAAAGAGCAGGTGATTGGTTGCCGGGCGATCGTAGCAGCCAATCACCAGCCTGTTAATGTGAAAAGTTTACATCAGCAGTTCCCACCCCCATCCAGACCTGCAATGCCGATCTCTGCTCTGCTGTACACCTGTGTAAGGTAGGAGAGTTCAACCTACACAGTGTTTTTGTGTGGGGGTGGGGTGGGGTGCAGGGGGGAAGATGACACTATAGTGGGGGGGCAGGGGACAAAGACCCCCTCTCCCCTAAAGGTAAGAACCCCATTTCCCTAGGGACAGGGACCCCTCTCACTTGGGGACAGGGGCTCCCTCACCTCTGGGGACAGGGACCCCTTCTCAGTTAGGGACAGGACCCCATCACCCCTGGGGACAGGGCCCCTATCTCCTCTAGTAATGGAAACCCCATCTCCCCTAAGGGCAGGAAGCCCATTTTCCCTAGGGACAGAAACCCCATCTCCAGACCATGCTGGCTGGCGGGGCTGGTGTCAGTCACCCTTAGGTACCAGGATGGGGGAGGGGCAGTAAATTCTGAATCCCAAGCCACATGCTCCCTCAGAGTGACCTGGCTTTGTATTAGTGAAGCACCTTAAAGTGAGGTAAACCTGTACTGGTATTATTACTATGTTAGGATTATTATTATCTTCATTTAATAGCAGGTGAATGTGGCCCTCCACCATCCATGCATTCACATACATTGAATCCGGCCCTTAAGTGGAAAAAGGTTGCTGACCCCGTCCAAAAGGATGAAAATACATATTATACTAATGCTATCCTATTCAATACTTGAAACTCTTTAAAAACAATTCTTACTATAAATATTTTTCATGTTTTATCTTGCATATGAATGCTCTACATAGCTCTAAGATTAACTTCAGCAATTTAGCAATATTATTTTCTATCTCAGTTGCATCATACAGCATGTAATCTTTTGAAAGTAAATCTTGTAAAATAATATGTATAACAAGATTCAAAGCCTTTTTCTCTCCCCCACAAGATCTAGGCCATTCCAGCAAGTTCAAAAACAATGCAAATCAAAAAATAAATTGGGAATGGAAAACACACCGCAAGGAAGCATTTAAAATATTTGTTTTCTTCTAAATGCTTTTTTGTCTGCACTTTTTTAAGTTGGTGACAAGGACTACTTAAGTCTGTGTATTAAAGTCAAAATCCACCATTTTCTGCACAAGTCTTATCAAAAACATTTTAGGGGCTCTACTGGAAAGCTTGAACTCCATATTCCCATTGCCCAATGTGTGCTATCAAACAATAAAGAAAATGAAACAGATGTATTTTATTAATTATATTTTATTGGATATTAATCATACAATGAATGTACTGTGAATTACAGAATACACTTTAGGCAATAAAAAAATATAAATATTTAAAAAAAGGATTTGCCCTTTATAAACCAGGTTTTATCTCCAGTTCATGGCAATAATGTAGGCCAGCAATGGAAGTTTCTTTTCTTCCTCTGGCTCCAGTTTTCAGTTTTTGAACTCTTTTTAAGTTAAAGCAGAGAGTTCCGCAGGCCTTTCGCCAGACACTGCAAAGTGCCATAATTCATTTAAAGTCACTGCTTACTTTGCATATTTTCAATACTTGTGAAATATGTTTTAGCAGTTCCTCAATGACATCCACATTCTTCTACAATCATATCTTCATGGTGTTTCATTACCACATCTCCATTCTCATTCATCATCATGGACAAAGGTCTCATTTTCACTGGGACACAGGAGGCACATTCAACTTTATCTGAATTAAATAGCTTCAGCAAACTCTATAAAACAAAAAGATAGATATATGTTAGTTTACAAATTTACCAGACAATGATAATGCACACATTATAAACAATCCACACATTTAGCACAGCAATATACAATTGATACATCTAACATTCCACTAAAGTAGACATGTCAAACTGGTTGGACTTCATGCATCCCATCTACATCTTTCTTATGGCCCTCAGCAAAAATGAGGATGAACATAGCATTAGTTTACGGTAAGGTAAATTACATAAAAACAACAAGGCTTTTCAATTGCCATGCTGATCCCTAAACATAACTGTAAGAAAAATTCCATTAAATGCTGCCCTTTATAGTTTATCCAGATTCGGACTACACATTCTTGAGTTTGACATGCCTGCCCTAAGGAGTCAGGCTAGTTGACACTCCTCTAAGGATTCATAAAGACCACTAAACCCATAATAAAAGTTACATGCAATATGTAATATTCCTCCAATGCTGTCCGTTTAACCACTTCAGCCCCGGACCATTTGGCAGCCAAAGGACCAGAGGTCTTTTTTCAATTTCGCACTGCACTACTTTAACTGGTAACTGCGCGGTCATGCAATTTTGTAACCAAACGAAATTTGCGTCCTTTTCTTCCCACAAATAGAGCTTTCTTTTGATGGTATTTGATTGCCTCTGTGATTTTTATTTTTTGAGATATAAACGGAAAAAGAGCGAAAATTTTGAAAAAAAAAGAGATTTTCTACTTTTTGTTATAAAAAAAATCTAATAAACTCAATTTTAGTCAAACATTTGGGCCAAAATGTATTCAGCCACATGTCTTTAGTAAAAAAAATGCCAATAAGCGTATATTTTATTGGTTTGCGCAAAAGTTATAGCGTCTACAAACTAGAGTACATTTTCTGGAATTTACACCGCTTTTAATTTATGACTGCCTATTTCATTTCTTGAGGTGCTAAAATGGCAGAGAAGTACAAAACCCCCCCAAATGACCCCATTTTGGAAAGTAGACACCCCAAGCTATTTGCTGAGAGGCATGTTGAGCCCATTGAATATTTTTTTTTTTAGTCCCAAGTGATTGAATAAAGACAAAAATAAAAAAGATTTTTTTTTTTTTCAAAAAGTTGTCACTAAATGATATATTGCTCACACATGCCATAGTTATATGTGGAATTGCACCCCAAAATACATTTTGCTGCTTCTCCTGAGTATGGGGATACCACATGTGTGGGACTTTTTGGGAGCCTAGCCGCATACGGGGCCCCGAAACCCAAGCACCGCCTTCAGGATTTCTAAGGGTGCAAATTTTTGATTTCACTCCTCACTACCTATCACCGTTTCGAAGGCCATAAAATGCCAAAATAGCACAAAACCCCCCCAAATGACCCCATTTTGGAAAGTAGACACCCCAAGCTATTTGTTGAGAGGCATGGTGAGTATTTTACAGCTCTCATTTGTTTTTGAAAATGAAGAAAGTAAAGAAAAAAAAAAATTTTTTTTCTTTTTTCAATTTTCAAAACTTTGTGACAAAAAGCGACATCTGCAAAATACTCACAATACCTCTCAGCAAATAGCTTGGGGTGTCTACTTTCCAAAATGGGGTCATTTTGGGGGGTTTTATGCCATCTGGGCATTCCATGGCCTCCGAAACTGTGATTGGCAGTGAGAAGTGAAATAAAAAAATTACACCCTTAGAAAGCCTGAAGGCGGTGATTGGTTTTTGGGGTTCCGTACGCAGCTAGGCTCCCAAAAAGTCCCACACATGTGGTATCCCCGTACTCAGGAGAAGCAACAGAATGTATTTTGGGGTGTATTTCCACATATGCCCATGACATGTTTGAGCAATATATCATTTAGTGACAACTTTTTGTAAAAAAAATATATATATTTTTTTTTTTTTCATTATTCAATCTCTTGGGACAAAAAAAAAAAATATTTAATGGGCTCAACATTGCTCTCATCAAATAGCTTGGGGTGTCTACTTTCCAAAATGGGGTCATTTTGGGGGGGGTTTGAACTGTCCTGGCATTTTATGCACAACATTTAGAAGCCTATGTCACACGTCACCCACTCTTCTAACCACTTGTAGACAAAGCCCTTTCTGACACTTTTTGTTTACATGAAAACATATTTTTTTTTTGCAAGAAAATTACGTTGAACCCCCAAACACTATATATATTGTTAAAGCAAAGGCCCTACAGATTAAAATGGTGGGTGTTGCATTTTTTTTTTCCACACAGTATTTGCGCAGCGATTTTTCAAACGCATTTTTTGTGGAAAAAATACACTTTTTTTTTTTTATTTTAATGCACTAAAACACACTATATTGCTCAAATTTTTGATGAAATAAAAAATATGATCTTAGGCCGAGTACATGGATACCAAACACGACATGCTTTAAAATTGCGCACAAACACGCAGTGGCGACAAACTACATACATTTTTTAAAAGCCTTTAAAAGCCTTTACATGATACCACATTAGATTCACGGAGGAGGTCTACTGCTAAAATTACTGCCCTCGATCTGACCTTCGCGGTGATACCTCACATGCATGGTGCAATTGCTGTTTACATATGACGCCAGACCAACGCTTGTGTACGCCTTTGCGCAAGAGAAGGGGGGGCAGGGGTGCTTTTTTTTTTTTTTTTTGTTTTTTTTTTTATTTATTTAGCTTTTTTATTTTATTTTTAAACTGTTCCTTCCATTTTTTTTCTTTGTTATGATTTTTATTGTTATCTCAGGGAATGTAAATATCCCCTATGATAGCAATAGGCAGTGACAGGTACTCTTTTTTTGAAAAAATTGGGGTCTATTAGACCCTAGATCTTTCCTCTGCCCTCAAAGCATCTGACCACACCAAGATTGGTGTGATAAAATGCTTTCCCAATTTCCCAATGGCGCGGTTTATATCCGGGAGGGGGGACATTCCCTCCCACTGCTTGTAAAAGCAGTCTAGAGGCTAATTACCCGCTAGAATTGCTTTTACATGAAAGCCGATCACTGGCTGAAAAGAATGATACCAAGATGATACCTAAACCTGCAGGCATCATTCTGGTATAACCATTCAAAGTCCAGCAACATACTGGACATATATTGTAATCTTTTTTTTTTTCATGCAGCCTCTTGGCTGAACGAAAAAAAGAGATTGATTGGTGGGTATGCCCACCATTAGAATACCTCCCTTCATCCACCCACTTCTAATGATGGGCATACATGCACCATTTATATATGCCGATGCATGGGGGCATCCTCCCGCAAAAGTTATGCCGTGTACACACGGTCGGAATTTCGACCGTATGTACGTGGCATTAGGAGCCAATCGCTCCTCCCCCCCCCTGCTGCCCCCATGCTTCGGCATATATGCTCTTTTTTTTAACTGTGGTGGTGAAATCACCTCCTACAGCGTTGGAGTCGCGGCTTTATGTATCGTGGGAGCAAACGCTGTTGCTGTCAAGATAAATAAATCCGCGTTGCAACTGAATGGCGCACCTGAAAACAAAAAAATGCTCAACACTAAAACACAGTAAACAAAATTACATACCTGAAAAGCAAGCATGATAAAACATGATAAAACATAATAAAACATTGCAGAATAGAATGGAGTAAAAAAAAGAGCAACAATAGAGAGAGAATAGAGTGAGAGAGAGAACAATAAAACGACAACTATTTTATTTTTTTTTATTTTTTTGAGATTCACAGGTAAAAAAGCTCCTGACTGAAGCGACTGAATCAAAACGCTACCACAAAAAAACTGTTAGCGATCGCAGGGATCAGGCCTGACTCTGCGAACGCTGCAGTTATGTGTGCTTAGTGTTTTGTAAGTGACAGTGATCGATCGATACTGCACTTGGGTGGGCTGGGCTGGGCGGAGGGGGAAAACGCAGGTGCTAGCAGGTATCTGGGCTGATCCCGCTAACAATGCGGTTTTTTTTGGAACCCTAAACTGCTGGGACGCTAGTATAGATCTGATCAGATCAGATATCGATCTGTTCAGATACTGTGCCACTAAGGGAGGTGTATGCTTTGCGCGTGGGTGTTTGCGGTACTGGCACTAACCTGGGGCGACGCAGACCTTATTTGACCCTAAAACCTAATTGATATCACCCGCCGGGCGATCAGGGGGTTAAACCGTTATTGGGTAATAAATGGCGGGTGCCCTGACAGTATAAAAAACAAGCTAACTAACCAGCGTCACCCGTAACAGTAATACAAAAAAAAACTGGTTACCTAGCGACACTAATGCAGCGATCAGAAAAACGATCGCTTAGTGACACTGGCAAAAGGGGGTGAAAGGGTTAACTAGGGGCAATCAGGGGGTTAAACCTTTATTAGGTAATATATGGGGGTACCTGACGCTATATAAAAACCTGACGGGGAACCTAAATAACGAAATAACTAACTGGCTAACCAGCGTCACCAGTGACAGTTATACAGTGATCACTGGTGAAAGGGTTAACTCTAGGGGCAATCAGGGGGGTTAAAACCTTTATTTAGGTTGTAATATGGGGGTACCTGACCTATAAACCTATTTATGAACCTATATAAACATGGCGGTTACCTAAAAAAAAAAAAATGGTTACCTACCGACACTAATGCAGCGATCAGAAAAACGATCGCTTAGTGACACTGGCAAAAGGGGGTGAAAGGGTTAACTAGGGGCAATCAGGGGGTTAAAACCTTTATTAGGTAATATATGGGGGTACCTGACGCTATATAAAAACCTGACGGGGAACCTAAATAACGAAATAACTAACTGGCTAACCAGCGTCACCAGTGACAGTTATACAGTGATCACTGGTGAAAGGGTTAACTCTAGGGGCAATCAGGGGGTTAAAACCTTTATTTAGGTTGTAATATGGGGGTACCTGACCTATAAACCTATTTATGAACCTATATAAACATGGCGGTTACCTAAAAAAAAAAATGGTTACCTAGCGACAGCAGTGACACTAATACAGCGATCAGAAAAACGATCGCTTAGTGACACTGGCAAAAGGGGGTGAAAGGGTTACCTGGGGGGCAATCAAGGGGTTAAACCTTTATTAGGGGGGGGTAGGGGGCTACCTTGGACCTAAAACTAACTGCCCTGACAGTTATTACAGTCACACTGACACTAAATGCAGTGATCAGTAAATAAATGATCACTGCAATTAGTGACACTGTGACTGGGGGGGGGAGGGGGTGATCTGGGGGGTGATCAGGGGGTGACAGGGGGGTGGAATATGTGCCTAACTGTACTGGTGTCAGTGTAGTGTTGTGCACTAACCTGTACATGTTCGCCGCTCGGCGTCTCCGGTCACATAGACCGGCGCACCCATTATTACGAAATACTGAATGGCACCAAATATTAAAGAATACTTGAAAAAGGCAAAGACAATTATCAGTGAAAAAAAAAAAAAAGGTAAAAAAAATACACTTACCATAATGTAAGCATGGTTGGTTGGTTTGAAGGGCTCACTTAAGGGAATGGGGCAGGCTCCTTCGCATCTGTAGGCATTGAAATTCTTCGGGTAGATAATCAGATTTCCCCACCCGAACTTCTCAAAGTCCACCATCATATCAACCCTTTGACACAAGGGTTTTCCATCCTCCACGGTTGTGGATGGAAAGTGGTTCCTTATGATGCTGTCTTTTGTATTTCTGTTCTTCCTGTGCCTTTTGTTACCATGTTCACTTTTTACTTCTGGTGACATCACATATTTAGAAGACTCCACTGTTTGGATGAGGTTGGGATATCCGTTGGCATTAGCAGAAGGGTTGTCCTTTGTAAACACCATCAATACAACTCTGTCAGTAGATATGTCTGTGCAACCGTTCTCATGATCCTTCTGAGATGAGGTTTCTCCCGCCATGATATCATCATAATCTGAACTTTGACGAAGGTTGAGATAAGCATTCAAAATTTTTGTGAGGTTAAACACTTTCCAGGAGCCACCCATTGTTACAGAGGAATCAATGTGAAAAGACTGCAGAAGCAGTCTCTTGGAACCTTGTTCGCTGTGGTAAATATGCAGTGTCATATCTTGTGTTTTCTCTGTAGGAGAAAGTTGAATCCTAAACTCTGCCAATTGAATCTCATTACTGCTTGAGAGAGAGGACATGTCAAAGTAGAGTGATCGATGATTGTCCATCTTGGTGCATCCTGGGGAAAAAAGAACAACAAACGTACATAAATATCAACCTAATTATACAAAGACATACTTTGTTTTTACAATATATAAATCTATGGTGAAAATATATTAATAAATATATAAATAAATATTATTAAATAAATAAATAATACATATATAAATAAAAGATTGTTATATAAAGCAATATACTTTAAAATTATGTTTACCATTTAAAATAAATCTTTAGGCAGTAGGGGATGTATGTGAAACTGCTAAGGCAAATCTGTCATATATGAGGCATATCAAGAGTGTTATAGGGAAGACTAAAAATACAAAAGCACATACTTTTAAGTTACTTTTATCACTGTTAAAGAATCAGCTATAAGAAATAAATTGCCCTTAATTGAAATGCCTGACACAAAAAGTGTTCTAGGCCTTCTCTGTGGAAGATAATCTAGCCCATCAATAATTAAATTATCATTACATTTAGGTAATAAATAAAGCAGCATGTTACATTGTTATATGGGAAAATATACAGTTCTGTACTTACTTTTGGCAGTAAGTCTTAGGACAGTATCGGAATCTTGAAGGATGGAATGCTCCAGGCTGGACAGACCTGTGTCATTCCCCATAATAAGGCTCTGATAGAGCTGCATCATAAATGGTGAGTACTTCTTATTTGAAGAGTATGCTTGTCCATCAAGACTGCTTGAAGTTCTTAATCCATGGTTAGATTGTTGAAGAGGAATTCTTTTTTGGTTTCCTTGCATAAAGGCTGGCAACCCCTGGACCATGGAGATGGTTGTGAGGTAGAGAATGACATTCAGCCAGGTCATTTCTTCTCAGATTTCCTGTACCCTCTCTTGACTTGTAATGTCTCAGGAGATGTTCATCAGAAGATCTGCAAGCCTGAAGTGAAATCCTTATGATTCCTTCATTTTTTATATGGTTGGATGAATAGGTTCCATGTTCACACTTGTGACCTTTCATGTCATTGACCTTAACATCAAAGACTATCAAGGTAACTGTCAGGTATAAAGTCATCCTTTCATGTTAGTAACACTTGCTCAAAATCCTATGAGCTAAATATGCATTATTTAAATGAGATATGATAATCTGTTGACAGTATCAAGTATACAGGAACTATTGTATTATTTTAATGTAGAAAGTGAAACTTTGTCAGTAATATATTTATACACGTTTACATTTACATAAAATATATTTCTGAAATATTTTTGCCTTTAGTGAACCATATAATTCCAATTATAGAAATAACAGCAAATTATTGTAATGAATTGCAATTATTGTATATTATTATTTGTTTTGAGCAAAAGAAGAAAAGTATTATATTGTATTATATTACATTCTGTTTTCTTTAAGTGATGGGGACAAATGTATGTTTGGTAGCATTTTAATTTTGAGTATGTAAGACATTGCTTTTAAGCATAGTCTCCTGAAGTGTGTTAGATTATTTAATGCATACTACCGATATATCACATTTAAATATTATCTTTTACATTCAGATATTATAATAAATAATGACTATTGAATATAAGCATATAATTAGGGACCTAATGCTACCAGGTAAAGTTTACTAAGAATTGTCTCATTCTATTTTAATTTATATGTTTGTTTTTTGATATATACAGTACATACAATACTAACAATAATAATAATTTAATCATCATATACCATACACAACTCGATGTTTGAAACATATTGCCAATTTATCATTTGGCTTATATTGACTGACATGTGCTCTCCTAATTGACCACATGATAGCATTTTGAGATTTTAAGATATACAAGCTAGGATGTCATATGACAAAATGATTGTAAAATTCTCTGAGGGAACATAACAAAAATAAAACTATATTACTGTACTGTATATGTTTTGTTTTTTTGCATGATCTACAAATATTAAACTGCAGTAAAATATCATGAAAATCCACATTTTCTTTTATGAATTGACATAGCAGGGTACAAAAAAATCCACTGCCACAAATCCTAATGATTAACTTAATATAAATTTCAGTGAAAGAAATTATTCACATATGTTTACAATAACCAGTATACTATAGCAGAAACTCAATTTGTAAAGAAGAATAACCATTTAAGACATCATAAGGAATTACAATTAACTACTTGTTAGCTCTAGTAGTTTATTTGTAGACAAGTGTGCAATATGAAAAGCCTATGTTTAAGCAAAGCATCAATTCATGACCTATATAATTATTTTATCATTAGACACATTAGTTTGATACTTTTGGCAAACCTGCTTTATGGTATATTATAATGTTTTATATAACAATGTAAAAGAATATATATATATATATATATATATATATATATATATTTGTAAATGTATGCAATTCTAAAATTGTTTTATAACATGGAATTTGATTCAACAGTTTCTATCAATATAAAAAATGTTTAAAATACATTTAAAATGTAATCACTAGTTTTATAAACTATGTATACTTTTAGGATTATACATTTAATGTTGTAAATAATTAAGGCAAACCTACATATAGATATAGCAAATACTTAATTATTCAATGTCGCTTTGATCTGCTGTTGTTGTAAACAGTCATTGCATGCACAACTATCAATTATGTCAAAACATCAACATTTAACACCTTACTTTAACACATAGTACACATCAAATGAAATCAGTATGTTAATTTTCTTTTATGGTTAGATTAAAGGACATATTTGTTTGATATTAAAGAACTAATCTACCCAACATTGAAACTTCAGGGTTAAAGTGAAATTATATGGTATTTTCAGTGAGGACATATTTTGGGTTAACTTTGTTCACTTTAAATTAAAATTTGGAGTGACTTTTACATTTTTAGATGTTTGCTATTTTTTAATATTACGTCAATATAAGCTGTTTCAGTCACTCAGCATAACTGCTCAATAGATATTTAGAAAGGCTATCAACAAAACAAATTATCTTTACTCAGTCAGCTGACTCAGTTGGCGTGCATCACAGTAACTTGTGTGTAAAACATTTATGCCCCGTACACATGGTCGGAAATTCCGACCACAAAATCCGTCGGATTTTTTCAGACGGATTTTGTCCGACACTGGTGTTGCATACACACTGTCGGACAAAGTTGTCGGAAAATTCGAACGTGGTGACGTTCGTTGCATACGACGGGACTACGTAGAGGCTAGTAGCCAATAGCTTTGGTCTTGTAATGTGATCTGAGCATGCGTGGCACTTTGTCCATCGAAATTCACTTCACACGATCGGAAAAAGTCCGATAGGACTTTGTTGTCGGAAAATTTGAGAGCAGGATCTCAAACTTTTTCCATCGGAAGTTCCGACGGAAAAAGTCCGATGGAGCCCACACACGGTCGGATTTTCCGACAACATGGTCCGATAGGACATTTTCCGTCGGAAATTCCGACCGTGTGTACGGGGCATTAGTCACTAGGCTCTGGGGAAAGTTAATTTACACAGTGCACTACCCTTGCAAGGGGAACAGCCTATTTGTCTTTGGTAAATCAAGCCCAATGTATCCTTGTAGTACAACATAAAATAACTATAAATATAAAAAAATGATCTCACAACATTACAGGGTGGCCTCATTGATCCTTTAGTTTTTGGAAAATGCTGAAATGTTAAACCATCTAACAGTTTCTTAAATCTTTCAGGAACTCTTTTGGTGAGATCTCTGTGTTGAGTCCCCGGGTATGCATAGTTCCTGTGGCCCTCATGAGGGGCTCCCACTCTGCCTGACTTTTTATTGATTTTGTATTATGTGATGTCTAAGTGTAGGAGCTAGACCTCATACCAAATCTGTCAATGGCATGTCAAATTTTAAAAAGCTTTCTAGGACATATAAAAATACCAAAAGTTTATGACCTATTGCAATGAACTCCATAGCCAATTACTTTCACATGTCATGTTCCACCTTAAAGGTTTAAAGGGTTCGTCTATTTTTTTTCTATATGCTGGATCAAAGTCTTCTTCTTTGGACAGCGACGAGTGGCCGGTATCACAGGGCTGGCTGGGGGCGGGAACCGCTGGAGTTAACTTTTTATATTAAAGAGCAGGTGATTGGTTGCCGGGCGATCGTAGCAGCCAATCACCAGCCTGTTAATGTGAACAGTTTACATCAGCAGTTCCCACCCCCATCCAGACCTGCAATGCCGATTTCTGCTCTGCTGTACACCTGTGTAAGGTAGGAGAGTTCAACCTACACAGTGTTTTTGTGTGGAGGTGGGGTGCAGGGGGGAAGATGACACTATAGTGGGGGGGCAGGGGACAGAGACCCCCTCTCCCCTAAAGGTAGGAACCCCATTTCCCTAGGGACAGGGACCCCTCTCACTTGGGGACAGGGGCTCCCTCACCTCTGGGGACAGGGACCCCTTCTCAGTTAGGGACAGGACCCCATCACCCCTGGGGACAGGGCCCCTATCTCCTCTAGTAATGGAAACCCCATCTCCCCTAAGGGCAGGAAGCCCATTTTCCCTAGGGACAGAAACCCCATCTCCAGACCATGCTGGATGGCGGGGCTGGTGTCAGTCACCCTTAGGTACCAGGATGGGGGAGGGGGCAGTAAATTCTGAATCCCAAGCCACATGCTCCCTCAGAGTGAACTGGCTTTGTATTAGTGAAGCACCTTAAAGTGAGGTAAACCTGTACTGGTATTATTACTATGTTAGGATTATTATTATCTTCATTTAATAGCAGGTGAATGTGGCCCTCCACCATCCATGCATTCACATACATTGACTCCGGCCCTTAAGTGGAAAAAGGTTGCTGACCCCGTCCAAAAGGATGAATATACATATTATACTAATGCTATCCTATTCAATACTTGAAACTCTTTAAAAACAATTCTTACTATAAATATTTTTCATGTTTTATCTTGCATATGAATGCTCTACATAGCTCTAAGATTAACTTCAGCAATTTAGCAATATTATTTTCTATCTCAGTTGCATCATACAGCATGTAATCTTTTGAAAGTAAATCTTGTAAAATAATATGTATAACAAGATTCAAAGCCCTTTTCTCTCCCCCACAAGATCTAGGCCATTCCAGCAAGTTCAAAAACAATGCTAATCAAAAAACAAATTGGGAATGGAAAACACAGCGCAAGGAAGCATTTAAAATATTTGTTTTCTTCTAAATGCTTTTTTGTCTGCACTTTTTTAAGTTGGTGACAAGGACTACTTAAGTCTGTGTATTAAAGTCAAAATCCACCATTTTCTGCACAAGTCTTATCAAAAACATTTTAGGGGCTCTACTGGAAAGCTTGAACTCCATATTTCCATTGCCCAATGTGTGCTATCAAACAATAAAGAAAATGAAACAGATGTATTTTATTAATTATATTTTATTGGATATTAATCATACAATGAATGTACTGTGAATTACAGAATACACTTTAGGCAATAAAAAAATATAAATATTTAAAAAAAGGATTTGCCCTTTATAAACCGGGTTTTATCTCCAGTTCATGGCAATAATGTAGGCCAGCAATGGAAGTTTCTTTTCTTCCTCTGGCTCCAGTTTTCAGTTTTTGAACTCTTTTTAAGTTAAAGCAGAGAGTTCCGCAGGCCTTTCACCAGACACTGCAAAGTGCCATAATTCATTTAAAGTCACTGCTTACTTTGCATATTTTCAAAACTTGTGAAATATGTTTTAGCAGTTCCTCAATGACATCCACATTCTTCTACAATCATATCTTCATGGTGTTTCATTACCACATCTCCATTCTCATTCATCATCATGGACAAAGGTCTCATTTTCACTGGGACACAGGAGGCACATTCAACTTTATCTGAATTAAATAGCTTCAGCAAACTCTATAAAACAAAAAGATAGATATATGTTAGTTTACAAATTTACCAGACAATGATAATGCACACATTATAAACAATCCACACATTTAGCACAGCAATATACAATTGATACATCTAACATTCCACTAAAGTAGACATGTCAAACTGGTTGGACTTCATGCATCCCATCTACATCTTTCTTATGGCCCTCAGCAAAAATGAGGATGAACATAGCATTAGTTTACGGTAAGGTAAATTACATAAAAACAACAAGGCTTTTCAATTGCCATGCTGATCCCTAAACATAACTGTAAGAGAAATTCCATTAAATGCTGCCCTTTATAGAGTTTATCCAGATTTGGACTCCACATTCTTGAGTTTGACATGCCTGCCCTAAGGAGTCAGGCTAGTTGACACTCCTCTAAGGATTCATAAAGACCACTAAACCCATAATAAAAGTTACATGCAATATGTAATATTCCTCCAATGCTGTCCGTTTAATGGCACCCATTATTACGAAATACTGAATGGCACCAAATATTAAAGGATACTTGAAAAAGGCAAAGACAATTATCAGGTAAAAAAAGACACTTACCATAATGTAAGCATGGTTGGTTGGTTTGAAGGGCTCACTTAAGGGAATGGGGCAGGCTCCTTCGCATCTGTAGGCATTGAAATTCTTCGGGTAAATAATCAGATTTCCCCACCCGAACTTCTCAAAGTCCACCATCATATCAACCCTTTGACACAAGGGTTTTCCATCCTCCACGGTTGTGGATGGAAAGTGGTTCCTTATGATGCTGTCTTTTGTATTTCTGTTCTTCCTGTGCCTTTTGTTACCATGTTCACTTTTTACTTCTGGTGACATCACATATTTAGAAGACTCCACTGTTTGGATGAGGTTGGGATATCCGTTGACATTAGCAGAAGGGTTGTCCTTTGTGAACACCATCAATACAACTCTGTCAGTAGATATGTCTGTGCAACCGTTCTCATGATCCTTCTGAGATGAGGTTTCTCCCGCCATGATATCATCATAATCTGAACTTTGACGAAGGTTGAGATAAGCATTCAAAATTTTTGTGAGGTTAAACACTTTCCAGGAGCCACCCATTGTTACAGAGGAATCAATGTGAAAAGACTGCAGAAGCAGTCTCTTGGAACCTTGTTCGCTGTGGTAAATATGCAGTGTCATATCTTGTGTTTTCTCTGTAGGAGAAAGTTGAATCCTAAACTCTGCCAATTGAATCTCATTACTGCTTGAGAGAGAGGACATGTCAAAGTAGAGTGATCGATGATTGTCCATCTTGGTGCATCCTGGGGAAAAAAGAACAACAAACGTACATAAATATCAACCTAATTATACAAAGACATACTTTG
>CM053029.1:101454120-101477349 GCA_028564925.1 Lithobates sylvaticus
AAAGAAGAAAAGTATTATATTGTATTATATTACGTTCTGTTTTCTTTAAGTGATGGGGACAAATGTATGTTTGGTAGCATTTTAATTTTGAGTATGTAATACATTGCTTTTAAGCATAGTCTCCTGAAGTGTGTTAGATTATTTAACGCATACTACCGATATATCACATTTAAATATTATCTTTTATATTCAGATATTATAATAAATAATGACTATTGAATATAAGTATATAATTAGGGACCTAATGCTACCAGGTAAAGTTTACTAAGAATTGTCTCATTCTATTTTAATTTATATGTTTGTTTTTTGATATATACAGTACATACAATACTAACAATAATAATAATTTAATTATCGTATACCATACACAACTCGGTGTTTGAAACATATTGCCAATTTATCATTTGTCTTATATTGACTGACATGTGCTCTCCTAATTGACCACATGATAGCATTTTGAGATTTTCAGATATACAAGCTAGGATGTCATATGACAAAATGATTGTAAAATTCTCTGAGGCAACATAATAATATTAAAACTATATTACTGTACTGTATATGTTTTGTTTTTTGCATGATCTACAAATATTAAACTGCAGTAGAATATCATGAAAATCCACATTTTCTTTTATGAATTGACATAGCAGGGTACAAAAAAATCCACTGCCACAAATCCTAATGATTAACTTAATAAAAATTTCAGTGAAAGAAATTATTCACATATGTTTAGAATAACCAGTATACTATAGCATAAACTCAATTTGTAAAGAAGAATAACCATTTAAGACATCATAAGGAATTACAATTAACTACTTGTTAGCTCTAGTAGTTTATTAGTAGTTTATTTGTAGACAAGTGTGCAATATGAAAAGCCTATGTTTAAGCAAAGCATCAATTCATGACCTATATAATTACTTTATCATTAGACATATCAGTTTGATACTTTTGGCAAACCTGCTTAATGGTATATTATAATGTTTTATATAACAATGTAAAAGAATCTATATATCTATATATATATATATATATATATATATATATATATATATATATATATATATATATATATATATGTATATATATATATATTTGTAAATGTATGCAATTCTAAAATTGTTTTATAACATGGAATTTGATTCAACAGTTTCTATCAATATAAAAATTTTTTAAAATACATTTAAAATGTAATCACTAGTTTTATAAACTATGTATACTTTTACGATTATACATTTAATGTTGTAAATAATTAAGGCAAACCTACATATAGATATAGCAAATACTTAATTATTCAATGTCGCTTTGATCTGCTGTTTTTGTAAACAGTCATTTAAGACATCATAAGGAATTACAATTAACTACTTGTTAGCTCTAGTAGTTTATTTGTAGACAAGTGTGCAATATGAAAAGCCTATGTTTAAGCAAAGCATCAATTCATGACCTATATAATTAATTTATCATTAGACATATTAGTTTGATACTTTTGGCAAACCTGCTTAATGGTATATTATAATGTTTTATATAACAATGTAAAAGAATCTATATATATATATATATATATATATATATATATATATATATATATATATATATATATATATATATATATATATATATATATATATATATATATATATATATATATATATATATATATATATATATATATATATATATATATATATATATTTGTAAATGTATGCAATTCTAAAATTGTTTTATAACATGGAAATTGATTCAACAGTTTCTATCAATATAAAAAATGTTTAAAATACATTTAAAATGTAATCACTAGTTTTATAAACTATGTATACTTTTACGATTATACATTTAATGTTGTAAATAATTAAGGCAAACCTACATATAGATATAGCAAATACTTAATTATTCAATGTCGCTTTGATCTGCTGTTTTTGTAAACAGTCATTGCATGCACAACTATCAATTATGTCAAAACATCAACATTTAACACCTTACTTTAACACATAGTATACATCAAATGAAATCAGTATGTTAATTTTCTTTTATGGTTAGATTAAAGGACATATTTGTTTGATATTAAAGAACTAATCTACCCAACAGTGAAACTTCAGGGTTAAAGTGAAATTATATGGTATTTTCAGTGAGGACATATTTTGTGTTAACTTTGTTCACTTTAAATTAAAATTTGGAGTGACTTTTAAATTTTTAGATGTTTGCTATTTTTTAATATTACGTCAATATAAGCTGTTTCAGTCACTCAGCATAACTGCTCAATAGATATTTAGAAAGGCTATCAACAAAACAAATTATCTTTAGTCAGTCAGCTGACTCAGTTGGCGTGCATCACAGTAACTTGTGTGTAAAACATTTATGCCCCGTACACATGGTCGGAAATTCCGACCACAAAATCCGTCGGATTTTTTCAGACGGATTTTGTCCGACACTGGTGTTGCATACACACTGTCGGACACAGTTGTCGGAAAATCTGATCATTCTGAACGTCGTGACATTCGTTGCATACGACGGGACTACGTAGAGGCTAGTAGCCAATAGCTTTGGTCTTGTAATGTGATCTGAGCATACGTGGCACTTTGTCCGTCGGAATTCGCTTCACACGATCGGAAAAAGTCCGATAGGACTTTGTTGTCGGAAAATTTGAGAGCAGGATCTCAAACTTTTTCCGTCGGAAGTTCCGACGGAAAAAGTCCGATGGAGCCCACACACGGTCAGATTTTCCGACAACGTGGTCCAATAGGACATTTTCCGTCGGAAATTCTGACCGTGTGTACGGGGCATTAGTCACTAGGCTCTGGGGAAAGTTCATTTACACAGTGCACTACCCTTGCAAGGGGAACAGCCTATTTGTCTTTGGTAAATCAAGCCCAATGTATCCTTGTAGTACAACATAAAATAACTATAAATATAAAAAAATGATCTCACAACATTACAGGGTGGCCTCATTAATCCTTTAGTTTTTGGAAAATGCTGAAATGTTAAACCATCTAACAGTTTCTTAAATCTTTCAGGAACTCTTTTGGTGAGATCTCTGTGTTGAGTCCCCGGGTATGCATAGTTCCTGTGGCCCTCATGAGGGGCTTCCACTCTGCCTGACTTTTTATTGATTTTGTATTATGTGATGTCTAAGTGTAGGAGCTAGACCTCATACCAAATCTGTCAATGGCATGTCAAATTTTAAAAAGCTTTCTAGGACATATAAAAATACCAAAAGTTTATGACCTATTGCAATGAACTCCATAGCCAATTACTTTCACATGTCATGTTCCACCTTAAAGGTTTAAAGGGTTCGTCTATTTTTTTCTATATGCTGGATCAAAGTCTTCTTCTTTGGACAGCGACGAGTGGCCGGTATCACAGGGCTGGCTGGGGGCGGGAACCGCTGGAGTTAACTTTTTATATTAAAGAGCAGGTGATTGGTTGCCGGGCGATCGTAGCAGCCAATCACCAGCCTGTTAATGTGAAAAGTTTACATCAGCAGTTCCCACCCCCATCCAGACCTGCAATGCCGATCTCTGCTCTGCTGTACACCTGTGTAAGGTAGGAGAGTTCAACCTACACAGTGTTTTTGTGTGGGGGTGGGGTGCAGGGGGGAAGATGACACTATAGTGGGGGGGCAGGGGACAAAGACCCCCTCTCCCCTAAAGGTAGGAACCCCATTTCCCTAGGGACAGGGACCCCTCTCACTTGGGGACAGGGGCTCCCTCACCTCTGGGGACAGGGACCCCTTCTCAGTTAGGGACAGGACCCCATCACCCCTGGGGACAGGGCCCCTATCTCCTCTAGTAATGGAAACCCCATCTCCCCTAAGGGCAGGAAGCCCATTTTCCCTAGGGACAGAAACCCCATCTCCAGACCATGCTGGCTGGCGGGGCTGGTGTCAGTCACCCTTAGGTACCAGGATGGGGGAGGGGCAGTAAATTCTGAATCCCAAGCCACATGCTCCCTCAGAGTGAACTGGCTTTGTATTAGTGAAGCACCTTAAAGTGAGGTAAACCTGTACTGGTATTATTACTATGTTAGGATTATTATTATCTTCATTTAATAGCAGGTGAATGTGGCCCTCCACCATCCATGCATTCACATACATTGAATCCGGCCCTTAAGTGGAAAAAGGTTGCTGACCCCGTCCAAAAGGATGAATATACATATTATACTAATGCTATCCTATTCAATACTTGAAACTGTTTAAAAACAATTCTTACTATAAATATTTTTCATGTTTTATCTTGCATATGAATGCTCTACATAGCTCTAAGATTAACTTCAGCAATTTAGCAATATTATTTTCTATCTCAGTTGCATCATACAGCATAGAAAACGAAAAAGGGGGGTTTTTAGCCAACCTAACGGACTATCACGGTACCTGAACGGACATATGTCTCAATACAAAAGAATAATTCTAAATACTTTTATTAACACATAATATACATAAAACATGTCACATATAAAAAAAGGGGGGGTCATTGCAGTCCAAGAATGTACATATACATATAGCTATTAGTAAATCAGAATGCTGAAACAAACTCGCAGAATGCTGGTTGACGCGTTTCGCTTAAAGCTTCTTCAGAACCAGAGTATAGCAGTTCGTATATCTGTTGTATATATCAAGAAGACAGGGGGGTTATGAATAACCCCCCTGTCTTCTTGATATATACAACAGATATACGAACTGCTATACTCTGGTTCTGAAGAAGCTTTAAGCGAAACGCGTCAACCAGCATTCTGCGAGTTTGTTTCAGCATTCTGATTTACTAATAGCTATATGTATATGTACATTCTTGGACTGCAATGACCCCCCCTTTTTTTATATGTGACATGTTTTATGTATATTATGTGTTAATAAAAGTATTTAGAATTATTCTTTTGTATTGAGACATATGTCCGTTCAGGTACCGTGATAGTCCGTTAGGTTGGCTAAAAACCCCCCTTTTTCGTTTTCTATATATAATTCTAGGACGAGGTACCCCCCCTGAGCTTTTCCATATCCCTCTATGCATCATACAGCATGTAATCTTTTGAAAGTAAATCTTGTAAAATAATATGTATAACAAGATTCAAAGCCCTTTTCTCTCCCCCACAAGATCTAGGCCATTCCAGCAAGTTCAAAAACAATGCAAATCAAAAAATAAATTGGGAATGGAAAACACACCGCAAGGAAGCATTTAAAATATTTGTTTTCTTCTAAATGCCTTTTTGTCTGCACTTTTTTAAGTTGGTGACAAGGACTACTTAAGTCTGTGTATTAAAGTCAAAATCCACCATTTTCTGCACAAGTCTTATCAAAAACATTTTAGGGGCTCTACTGGAAAGCTTGAACTCCATATTCCCATTGCCCAATGTGTGCTATCAAACAATAAAGAAAATGAAACAGATGTATTTTATTAATTATATTTTATTGGATATTAATCATACAATGAATGTACTGTGAATAGATAGAGAATACACTTTAGGCAATAAAAAAATATAAATATTTAAAAAAAGGATTTGCCCTTTATAAACCAGGTTTTATCTCCAGTTCATGGCAATAATGTAGGCCAGCAATGGAAGTTTCTTTTCTTCCTCTGGCTCCAGTTTTCAGTTTTTGAACTCTTTTTAAGTTAAAGCAGAGAGTTCCGCAGGCCTTTCGCCAGACACTGCAAAGTGCCATAATTCATTTAAAGTCACTGCTTACTTTGCATATTTTCAATACTTGTGAAATATGTTTTAGCAGTTCCTCAATGACATCCACATTCTTCTACAATCATATCTTCATGGTGTTTCATTACCACATCTCCATTCTCATTCATCATCATGGACAAAGGTCTCATTTTCACTGGGACACAGGAGGCACATTCAACTTTATCTGAATTAAATAGCTTCAGCAAACTCTATAAAACAAAAAGATAGATATATGTTAGTTTACAAATTTACCAGACAATGATAATGCACACATTATAAACAATCCACACATTTAGCACAGCAATATACAATTGATACATCTAACATTCCACTAAAGTAGACATGTCAAACTGGTTGGACTTCATGCATCCCATCTACATCTTTCTTATGGCCCTCAGCAAAAATGAGGATGAACATAGCATTAGTTTACGGTAAGGTAAATTACATAAAAACAACAAGGCTTTTCAATTGCCATGCTGATCCCTAAACATAACTGTAAGAAAAATTCCATTAAATGCTGCCCTTTATAGAGTTTATCCAGATTCGGACTACACATTCTTGAGTTTGACATGCCTGCCCTAAGGAGTCAGGCTAGTTGACACTCCTCTAAGGATTCATAAAGACCACTAAACCCATAATAAAAGTTACATGCAATATGTAATATTCTTCCAATGCTGTCCGTTTAATGGCACCCATTATTACGAAATACTGAATGGCACCAAATATTAAAGAATACTTGAAAAAGGCAAAGACAATTATCAGGTAAAAAAAAGACACTTACCATAATGTAAGCATGGTTGGTTGGTTTGAAGGGCTCACTTAAGGGAATGGGGCAGGCTCCTTCGCATCTGTAGGCATTGAAATTCTTCGGGTAGATAATCAGATTTCCCCACCCGAACTTCTCAAAGTCCACCATCATATCAACCCTTTGACACAAGGGTTTTCCATCCTCCACGGTTGTGGATGGAAAGTGGTTCCTTATGATGCTGTCTTTTGTATTTCTGTTCTTCCTGTGCCTTTTGTTACCATGTTCACTTTTTACTTCTGGTGACATCACATATTTAGAAGACTCCACTGTTTGGATGAGGTTGGGATATCCGTTGGCATTAGCAGAAGGGTTGTCCTTTGTAAACACCATCAATACAACTCTGTCAGTAGATATGTCTGTGCAACCGTTCTCATGATCCTTCTGAGATGAGGTTTCTCCCGCCATGATATCATCATAATCTGAACTTTGACGAAGGTTGAGATAAGCATTCAAAATTTTTGTGAGGTTAAACACTTTCCAGGAGCCACCCATTGTTACAGAGGAATCAATGTGAAAAGACTGCAGAAGCAGTCTCTTGGAACCTTGTTCGCTGTGGTAAATATGCAGTGTCATATCTTGTGTTTTCTCTGTAGGAGAAAGTTGAATCCTAAACTCTGCCAATTGAATCTCATTACTGCTTGAGAGAGAGGACATGTCAAAGTAGAGTGATCGATGATTGTCCATCTTGGTGCATCCTGGGGAAAAAAGAACAACAAACGTACATAAATATCAACCTAATCATACAAAGACATACTTTGTTTTTACAATATATAAATCTATGGTGAAAATATATTAATAAATATATAAATAAATATTATTAAATAAATAAATAATACATATATAAATAAAAGATTGTTATATAAAGCAATATACTTTAAAATGATGTTTACCATTTAAAATAAATCTTTAGGCAGTAGGGGATGTATGTGAAACTGCTAAGGCAAATCTGTCATATATGAGGCATATCAAGAGTGTTATAGGGAAGACTAAAAATACAAAAGCACATACTTTCAAGTTACTTTTATCACTGTTAAAGAATCAGCTATAAGAAATAAATTGCCCTTAATTGAAATGCCTGACACAAAAAGTGTTCTAGGCCTTCTCTGTGGAAGATAATCTAGCCCATCAATAATTAAATTATCATTACATTTAGGTAATAAATAAAGCAGCATGTTACATTGTTATATGGGAAAATATACAGTTCTGTACTTACTTTTGGCAGTAAGTCTTAGGACAGTATCTGAATCTTGAAGGATGGAATGCTCCAGGCTGGACAGACCTGTGTCATTCCCCATAATAAGGCTCTGATAGAGCTGCATCATAAATGGTGAGTACTTCTTATTTGAAGAGTATGCTTGTCCATCAAGACTGCTTGAAGTTCTTAATCCATGGTTAGATTGTTGAAGAGGAATTCTTTTTTGGTTTCCTTGCATAAAGGCTGGCAACCCCTGGACCATGGAGATGGTTGTGAGGTAGAGAATGACATTCAGCCAGGTCATTTCTTCTCAGATTTCCTGTACCCTCTCTTGACTTGTAATGTCTCAGGAGATGTTCATCAGAAGATCTGCAAGCCTGAAGTGAAATCCTTATGATTCCTTCATTTTTTATATGGTTGGATGAATAGGTTCCATGTTCACACTTGTGACCTTTCATGTCATTGACCTCAACATCAAAGACTATCAAGGTAACTGTCAGGTATAAAGTCATCCTTTCATGTTAGTAACACTTGCTCAAAATCCTATGAGCTAAATATGCATTATTTAAATGAGATATGATAATCTGTTGACAGTATCAAGTATACAGGAACTATTGTATTATTTTAATGTAGAAAGTGAAACTTTGTCAGTAATATATTTATACACGTTTACATTTACATAAAATATATTTCTGAAATATTTTTGCCTTTAGTGAACCATATAATTCCAATAATAGAAATAACAGAAAATTATTGTAATGAATTGCAATTATTGTATATTATTATTTGTTTTGAGCAAAAGAAGAAACGTATTATATTGTATTATATTACATTCTGTTTTCTTTAAGTGATGGGGACAAATGTATGTTTGGTAGCATTTTAATTTTGAGTATGTAAGACATTGCTTTTAAGCATAGTCTCCTGAAGTGTGTTAGATTATTTAATGCATACTACCGATATATCACATTTAAATATTATCTTTTACATTCAGATATTATAATAAATAATGACTATTGAATATAAGCATATAATTAGGAACCTAATGCTACCAGGTAAAGTTTACTAAGAATTGTCTCATTCTATTTTAATTTATATGTTTGTTTTTTGATATATACAGTACATACAATACTAACAATAATAATAATTTAATCATCATATACCATACACAACTCGATGTTTGAAACATATTGCCAATTTATCATTTGGCTTATATTGACTGACATGTGCTCTCCTAATTGACCACATGATAGCATTTTGAGATTTTAAGATATACAAGCTAGGATGTCATATGACAAAATGATTGTAAAAGGGAACATAACAAAAATAAAACTATATTACTGTACTGTATATGTTTTGTTTTTTTGCATGATCTACAAATATTAAACTGCAGTAAAATATCATGAAAATCCACATTTTCTTTTATGAATTGACATAGCAGGGTACAAAAAAATCCACTGCCACAAATCCTAATGATTAACTTAATAAAAATTTCAGTGAAAGAAATTATTCACATATGGTGGACTCAACAAAATATATATGCATGCGAATTTAGCTACAATACATCCACATGCCCCATCACACCTTCCAAGAATATAGAGATTTTTCTGTGGGGACTAGTTGTGAGGGACATTCATCGGTGGCTATGATTCTTTTATCTGGACATCTTTGATTGTTTTTCTCTCCATAGTTTCCGCATGTCCATCGATATCCCACCACCAGTGCAAGTTTGATGAAGATACGTTCACAGATCTATAATACAGGTCTGTGCGAACAAACATGTAGACTTCATATACCATATCTTACCTTGTACAATTACTTATACATGTCTTGATTTACCAGGGCTTCTATACCCGACCCCAGTGTGTCTCACGGACGCCCCCTGCTGATATCGTGCCAAGACATTTGCAAATAAAAAATCTCTGGGATTTCAATCAATCTTATATATATGACATAATCTCTATGAGTTGTCATATCCAATGCACGGACACCAATCCTTGCTCCAATCTCATCATCTCAAGAAATTTTAGGCCAAGAAGCTCTCTCTCCCAGCCATTGTTTTTAACTACATCGAAATATTCCTGTAAACGGTATGTGAATACTTCCTCTCATGTGTATATTCTATGCAAAAATTGTTTTGTCTTTTGATGTTGGAAGCATCATTATACTATACTATATTAGATATACATCAAGGTTTGTTCCCCCCTTTTTCTGACAAACTATTTTATTACAATATCTTTTAGATATTAGATATGTTGCGCTCCTACCTCTGAAGAAGGAGGAAAGTTGTAAAAACCTCCGAAACGCGTCAGGTGTGAGTCAACGCCTATACAAATAATATACACCTATATATCGTACTTTATGTATAAATTGCTGCTTGAATATTTCAAAAAGTTTTTACATTGTAATATTGTCAAATGTTTTTGTATATAATTTTTTGCAATAAAACGTTTTTTCTCAAACATACATTATTCTACACCATATCTGGGGTTATATACTTTACATGCCTTAAAAGTCCAAACCCTCAGGGGATTCTTTTTCGATTTTCTGTACTATAGGATGTGGCATGAAATTTTAAATTCCCCTTCTCTATATACGTGTGATCTCTGCTAAGCCTACAACTTTCTCTTATTATTGGGTAGTAGATACCATTCCCCGCTTAGGCTAGCACCGAACACACCCCACTTGTTTAATATACAATCATAGACTAACCTCTATGACAAAGACATTTATTGATTTTGATTTTTAAACGTGTTTATATATATATACATACTTGGATAAGTGATTCACAATAACAAGTTCCGTTGCAGTCATGGCAGAATTTACGGGTAGTGAGTGGAAATCCCTTATGGAGGGGTATTTAAAGGAATTCGGCAATAAAGAGGAAATAGAGTCAGAAATATCATCTTTATTTTTCAAGCTCTCAAAGATTCTGGAAAAGAAATCCACCCTGTTCTGGCATTCCAGGTCCTTTGAGAACTACATTCGAGAGGACATTAACCCCCTGGGACTCAGAGTCCAGATCTTCCCAACTTTGGAAGGTCTGGACTCTGACTTCAAAACAAAATGGGAAGAGATTTTAAAAGTTTGTTCACGCAGTCTGATGGAAACTCTGATAGAGGAATATAATAAGAGATCATCGGTCTTAGACCTCGAAATAATAAATATTTGTGATAAATTACAAAAATTGAAAATTCAAAAACCAATAACAACTAGAGAAGAAAAATTAAAAACCCATTTGGAGACCTTTAACAAGGTTATCCTGGGGAAAAAAAGTTTCAAGTTTAATCGGGATAGGGACGCCTTTAAAAATGGTAGGGCATACAAATGGACCCAATACAATTATAAGGGCAGCTTCAATAGGGACAACTTGAGTTCTGGAAAACCCTGGAACAAAAACCAGGGAATGTCTTCCAACTCCACTTCACACACAGCACAAAAAACAAAGACGAATCATAGTAATAAACGCCAGTATCAGAGCGATTCGCCAGATAGTCATCTGGCAAAAAAATCACCACTAATAACTTCCACATACAAAGCAAAACCCACAACTAGTAGCAAAAACACAGACACAGATATCACGTCCAATTCCCAAATACTCACGAATAGGGTGACTAATAAGAATACACCAGCACTAATCAATAATGGGGGCACAGAATCCTTCGAGACCCTTAGCAGTGACCCTTCTTTTTTAGAGCGGATCCTGGCAGGGGTACAGCCATCTCTAATCAATCCGAACACTTATACACAAGTCAATCTATAAGCATCAACACTCCTTCCAACACATCTATTGAGTCTGACCTCAATATTATTAATCTCTCTTCTTACACACTTTCCATAGATGAGACCTCCCTACTTAAGAGGGGTCTCAATTTCTGCCCACACCAAAACACGAATAAGTTTGATGTCTTTAAAGACTTACAGTTATTTGTTAGAAAGCTAATTTTAAAAAAACTCTTTGACAAACAGGGGACACTCCCAGATCGCACTCCACAAGAAAATCGAGCACTCGATCACTTGGTAGCACTTTTGGAGGAAAACGACCCGACCGATCTCATCGATCGGATCGACCTCCAAAAAACTCTAGAATTTGTGGACAAACAAGATCCATTGATCAATAAAAATATTTCAAGATTAAAAAAGAAATCAGACTTCTGCCCAGCACCAAGTATGAACCCTAATGCAGCTGCCTTTCTGAAATTAATAGATAGAGACTTAAATAAATTGAGAATTTCTACCCCTGTAAGAACAAATCTAACGCAAAATGAAATCATAGCCCTAAACAATCTAGCTAAAAACAATGCCATTGTAATAAAATCATCAGACAAAGGGGGCAATGTTGTCCTCCTAGACAATGTACAATACACCAATATGTGTAACGACATTCTAAAAAATCGGAACTGGTATAGACGCATGCCTGCGAGTATCGTTAATAAATTCAATGTAGAATTCTACACACTTGTGGATGCCGCCCTTAGGAACAATACTATTACGACACAAACATGGAAGTTTATTCGTAATAACTTCCCTACAACACCAACATTTTATGCCCTTCCTAAAGTACATAAAAATAGGGTTAAACCGCCCGGGAGACCAATAATCTCGGGGGTGGGCTCCCTAAGTGAGAACGCCAGTCGAGTAATCGATGAATTCCTCAAACCCTTCGTCATGAATTTACCGTCATACGTGAAAGACACCATGCACTTTTTGCAAATTATAGACAAACTCTATGTACCCGACCATACGCTCTTAGTAACAATTGACGTCGAGACACTTTACAGCTCCATCCCTCACAGTAAGGGTTTAGCAGCAATTCGACATATCTTGCGAAATAGTGTAGATGTCGATCCCGCATACGGTGACTTCATGACTACCCTACTCGAATTCATATTGGAACACAATGTATTCACTTTTGATGGCTCCCACTACCTCCAGGTACAGGGGGTAGCGATGGGGACTTGCTGTGCCCCATCCTACGCCAACCTGTACCTGGGGGAGTGGGAGAAAACAGTCCTAGACGATGAAGACTTGTCGATGTACACGGACCACATTATAGGGTGGTACCGGTACATCGACGACATCTTCATCGTCTGGGACGGCTCACATGATCTGTTAGACCAATGTCTGTCCAGATTGAATAGGAATGAATTTAATCTCAATTTTACTATGTCACATAGTCTCACCAACATCGCATTTCTGGATGTGGAGGTATATAAGGGAGAAGATGGTAAACTGCTTACCAAGCTGTATAGAAAACCAACAGCTGGCAATGCAATTCTACACGCGACCAGTTTCCATCCTAAACCCTTATTAAATTCTATACCCTACGGTCAGTTTTTGAGAATTCGACGCAACTGTGCGGACGACAAGATCTTTAAACAAGAGGCTGACAACCTCCGGGACCGCCTCTTGGAAAGGGGTTACTCACACTCCTCTTTAAAAAGGGCGTTCCAACAAGCTTGCATACGGAGCAGGGACCATCTCCTGCATTCAAACAAATCCAGAGATGATGTTAATCCTCTGAGAATTATAACTAGATTCGGTAATCAGGAACAGCACATTAGAAAAATAGTGCAGAAGTATTGGTACCTTCTAACGGAGGACCCCACTTTAGGCCCATATGTTACAGACAAACCCCTATTCACATTTAGAAGAACTACCTCCTTAAGAGACCAAATAACCAGCAGCGAATTTAACGCTGGCACCAATATTCACTGTAAATATAGGGGTACCTACATGTGTGGGTCATGTGGATACTGTAAATATATGTGGGTAGACAAGAACCCCAGGCTACCAGACGGCCAGGTGTTCAAAGCTAGACACTTCGCCAACTGCAAAACCCTGGGTGTCATTTATCTACTGCAATGCGACTGCTCTTGTTTCTATATAGGAAAAACTAAGCTGGAGTTCTGGAAAAGAGCCTATAGACACATCCACAGTATGAAAACCTGTGACCCAGATCTCCCGCTTGGGAGACATACCATTACTGTCCATGCGGGTAAATTTCCTAACATCAAATTTCTTATTTTGGATCGCATCCATCCCAATCCGAGAGGAGGGGATTGGAATAAATCCCTCCTCCAATTGGAAGCACGATGGATTTTCAAGCTCAAAGCTACCCAAACCCCAGGCCTCAACGAGGCAATTTGGTTTAAACCATTCTTGGATGGGTTCTCATCCGGCGGGATGGAGAAATAAAACAACTACATCAGCCTATCAAAAATCCACAATATGGCTAATCCCTTCCCCTCTTTGACTTGAGCGCCGCTCACTGGACTGAATACTTTCCTGTTTATTATTTTTTATTTTTTTATTTATTTTTCTTCACACCAACCCTTTACTGTGGATGTATATATACGTTGGCCTTCGGACAAATATATCTGTTCGACCTAGACACTCCTACCCTGCCCCACCTTTGCTCATTGCAATGTACAAGCTATAGAGCGTCAGGTACAATGATCCCTGCACTATATGCATCCAATTCACATGATACCAAGTAAAAACATCTGGCCGGGGCTATTAGGCACTGTTCTTATCTAAGGACCAATAAAAATACTCTATACACCCACGATATAACCAAGTTTTTCCTCATCTAATAAAATAACATACGATGATCTCTTGTTTATATATATTCCCTACATACTCTCTATATGCCAGGATTTTCATATATCTCTTTGTCCATGCACAATGTCATATATTCCAGTTATTATGTACATCTATGCTCTTCGTGTTTTTTATATCCTTTATGCATGAATTGCTATGTTCAATATATGTAATCTCTCGTTCTGCTATATATATTTTCTGCATATTCTCTATATGTCAGGAATCTCATACATCTTTTCCCCCCCCCTTTTTTTGTATAATGTCATATATTTCCAGTCATTATGTACATTTATGCCTTCTGTGTTTTTCTCATAAATTGCCACGAATTGCCATGTTTAATATGTGTAATTGACGTTTACTATCTCCCTCTCCATTAGAATCCGCTCCCCCTCTAACTCACTGTAGATCTGCTGGAAGGGATGCCTGGCTGAAGGAGCTTCAAGACGCTATCACATCTACTATTCTGCATTTACCCTGGCGGCGGTGGGAGATTTGGGAGGGTCCGTGAACCGCCCGGCACGCCCAGCCGCCCGCCCATTACCCAATGGACGGAGCGGCATAGCAGGAGTTCTCGACGTCGGTTCTCGACGCCGTGACTCCATATTGCTTCACCCGGCGAGCGATACCGCTCGTCGGTGAAGCTTTACGTGCCGGTGGGAGCTGTGGGCGTGTCCGGGTCACGATGCGTAACCATGGATTGGTGCGCGGGACCCGGATGCGCGCGCAGCCCTCGGGGGGCCGAGCATTACAAGGCACCTGGTACCTCCCCTCCACACGGCAATCAGCTGTATCCACAACAGCTGATTGCAGGAGGGGAAACACATTTAAATAGACCGCTCGTCTCATCCAGCAGACTGCTATTGCCAGTCTGAGGAGGAGACGAGCGGAGTACAAACAGCCCATTAGGTAAGAGAAAACTTTTCATTTCCCACTTTTGAACAAACTTTCATGACATGTCTTTTTTGCCTTCTGGGTGGGATCTCCACATTTTAAACACCATTGCAGTCTTGATTGGACGATTGGTATACATAAGATGTGACATGCTTGTTTCTAAGTTGGGATGCATATATAATACTATTGCTACACATAATTACAAACAAGCCATTTGGAAGGCTTGAGTACAATTATAATATAAGCCGTCCCTGTGGGGGAAAAGTGCGAATTAAGAGATACACATATGGTGGACTCAACAAAACATATATGCATGCGAATTTAGCTACAATACATCCACATGCCCCATCACACCTTCCAAGAATATAGAGATTTTTCTGTGGGGACTATTTGTGAGGGACATTCATTGGTGGCTATGATTCTTTGATCTGGACATCTTTGATTGTTTTTCTCTCCATAGTTTCCGCATGTCCATCGATATCCCACCACCAGTGCAAGTTTGATGAAGATACGCTCACAGATCTATAATACAGGTCTGTGCGAACAAACATGTAGAATTCATATACCATATCTTACCTTGTACAATTACTTATACAATTCTTGATTCACCAGGGCTTCTATACCCGACCCCAGTGTGTCTCACGGACGCCCCCCTGCTGCTATCGTGCCAGGACATTTGCAAATAAAAATAAAAAATCTCTGGGATTTCAATCAATCCTATATATATGACACAATCTCTATGAGTTGTCATATCTAATGCATGGACACCAATCCTTGCTCCAATCTCATCATCTCAAGAAACTTTAGGCCAAGAAGCTCCCTCTCCCAGCCATTGCTTTTAACTACACCGAAATATTCCTGTAAACGGTATGTGAATACTTCCTCTTATGTGTATATTCTATGCAAAAAATTGTTTTGTCTCTCGATGTTGGAAACATCATCATACTTTATTATATTAGATATACATCAAGGTTTATCTTCCCCTGTTTTGACAAACTGTTTTACTATAATATCCTTTAGATATTAGAAATGTTGCGCTCCTACCTCTGAAGAAGGAGGAAAGTTGTAAAAACCTCCGAAACGCGTCAGGTGTGAGTCAACGCCTATACAAAAAATATACACCTATATATCGTACTTTATGCATAAACTGCTGTTTGAATATTTCAAAAAGTTTTTATATTGTAATTTTGTCAAATGTTTTTGTATATAATTTTTTGCAATAAAACGTTTTTTCTCAAACATACACTATCTTATACTATATTTGGGGTTATATACTATACATGCCTTTAAAGTCCAAACCCTTAGGGGATTCTCTTTTGACTTTCTGTACTATAGGATGTGGCATGAAATTTTAAACTCCCCTTTTTTATATATGTGTGATCTCTGCTAAGCCTACAACTTTCTCTTATTATTGGGTAGTAGATACCATTCCCCGCTTAGGCTAGCACCGAACACACCCCACTTGTTTAAAATATATTCATAGACTAACCTCTGTGACAAAGACATTCATTGATTTTGATTTTTAAACGTGTTCATATATATATACATACTTGGATAAGTGATTCACTATAATAAATTCCTTTGCAGCCATGGCAGAATTTACGGGTAGTGAGTGGAAATCCCTTATGGAGGGGTACTTAAAGGAATTCGGCAATAAAGAGGAAATAGAGTCAGAAATATCATCTTTATTTTTCAAGCTCTCAAAGATTCTGGAAAAGAAATCCACCCTGTTCTGGCATTCCAGGTCCTTTGAGAACTACATTCGAGAGGACATTAACCCCCTGGGACTCAGAGTCCAGATCTTCCCAACTTTGGAAGGTCTGGACTCTGACTTCAAAACAAAATGGGAAGAGATTTTAAAAGTTTGTTCACGCAGTCTGATGGAAACTTTGATAGAGGAATATAATAAGAGATCATCGGTCTTAGACCTCGAAATAATAAATATTTGTGATAAATTACAAAAATTGAAAATTCAAAAACCAATAACAACTAGAGAAGAAAAATTAAAGACCCATCTGGAGACCTTTAACAAGGTTATCCTGGGGAAAAAAAGTTTCAAATTCAATCGGGATAGGGACGCCTTCAAAAATGGTAGGGCATACAAATGGACCCAATACAATTATAAGGGCAGCTTCAATAGGGACAACTTGAGTTCTGGAAAACCCTGGAATAAAAACCAGGGGATATCCTCTAACTCCACTTCACATATAGCACAAAAAACAAAGACGAATCACAGTAATAAACGTCAGTATCAGAGCGATTCGCCAGATAGTCATCTGGCAAAAAAATCACCACTAATAACTTCCACATACAAAGCAAAACCCACAACTAGTAGCAAAAACACAGACACAGATGTCACGTCTAATTCCCAAACACTCACAAATAGGGTGATTAACAAAAATACACCAGCACTAATTAATAATGGGGGCACAGAATCCTTTGAGACCCTTAGCAGTGACCCTTCTTTTTTAGAGCGGATCCTGGCAGGGGTACAGCCATCTCTAATCAATCCGAACACTTATACACAAGTCAATCTATAAATATCAACACTCTTTCCAACACATCTATTGAGTCGGACCTCAATATTATTAATCTCTCTTCTTACACACTTTCCATAGATGAGACCTCCCTACTTAAGAGGGGTCTCAATTTCTGCCCACACCAAAACACGAATAAGTTTGATGTCTTTAAAGACTTACAGTTATTTGTTAGAAAGCTAATTTTAAAAAAACTCTTTGACAAACAGGGGACACTCCCAGATCGCACTTCACAAGAAAATCAAGCACTCGATCACTTGGTAGCACTCTTGGAGGAAAACGACCCGACCGATCTCATCGATCGGATCGACCTCCAAAAAATCCTAGAATCTGTGGACAAACAAGATCCACTGGTTAATAAAAATATTTCAAGATTAAAAAAGAAATCAGACTTCTGCCCAGCACCAAGCATGAACCCTAATGCAGCCGCCTTTTTGAAACTAATAGATAGAGACCTAAACAAATTAAGAATATCTACTCCTGTAAGAACAAATCTAACGAAAAATGAAATCATAGCCCTAAACAATCTAGCTAAAAACAATGCCATTGTAATAAAATCATCAGACAAAGGGGGCAATGTTGTCCTCCTAGACAATGTACAATACACCAATATGTGTAACGACATTTTAAAAAATCGGAACTGGTATAGACGCATGCCTGCGAGTATCGTTAATAAATTCAATGTAGAATTCTACACACTTGTGGATGCCGCCCTTAGGAACAATACTATTACGACACAAACATGGAAGTTTATTCGTAATAACTTCCCTACAACACCAACATTTTATGCCCTTCCTAAAGTACATAAAAATAGGGTTAAACCGCCCGGGAGACCAATAATCTCGGGGGTGGGCTCCCTAAGTGAGAACGCCAGTCGAGTAATCGATGAATTTCTCAAACCCCTTGTTATGAATTTACCGTCGTACGTGAAAGACACCATGCACTTTTTGCAAATTATAGACAAACTCTATGTACCCGACCATACGCTCCTAGTAACAATTGACGTCGAGGCACTTTATAGCTCCATCCCTCATAGTAAGGGTTTAGCAGCAATTCGACATATCTTGCGAAATAGTGTAGATGTCGATCCCGCATACGGTGACTTCATGACTACCCTACTCGAATTCATATTGGAACACAATGTATTCACTTTTGATGGCTCCCACTACCTCCAGGTACAGGGGGTAGCGATGGGGACTTGCTGTGCCCCATCCTACGCCAACCTGTACCTGGGGGAGTGGGAGAAAACAGTCCTAGACGATGAAGACTTGTCGATGTACACGGACCACATTATAGGGTGGTACCGGTACATCGACGACATCTTCATCGTCTGGGACGGCTCACATGATCTGTTAGATCAATGTCTGTCCAGATTGAATAGGAATGAATTTAATCTCAATTTTACTATGTCACATAGTCTCACCAACATCGCATTTCTGGATGTGGAGGTATATAAGGGAGAAGATGGTAAACTGCTTACCAAGCTGTATAGAAAACCAACAGCTGGCAATGCAATTCTACACGCGACCAGTTTCCATCCTAAACCCTTATTAAATTCTATACCCTACGGTCAGTTTTTGAGAATTCGACGCAATTGTGCGGACGACAAGATCTTTAAACAAGAGGCTGACAACCTCCGGGACCGCCTCTTGGAAAGGGGTTACTCACATTCCTCTTTAAAAAGGGCGTTCCAACAAGCTTGCATACGGAGCAGGGACCATCTCCTGCATTCAAACAAATCCAGAGATGATGTTAATCCTCTGAGAATTATAACTAGATTCGGTAATCAGGAACAGCACATTAGAAAAATAGTGCAGAAGTATTGGTACCTTCTAACGGAGGACCCCACTTTAGGCCCATATGTTACAGACAAACCCCTATTCACATTTAGAAGAACTACCTCTTTAAGAGACCAAATAACCAGCAGCGAATCTAACGCTGGCACCAATACTCACTGTAAATATAGGGGTACCTACATGTGTGGGTCATGTGGATACTGTAAATATATGTGGGTAGACAAGAACCCCAGGCTACCAGACGGCCAGGTGTTCAAAGCTAGACACTTCGCCAACTGCAAAACCCTGGGTGTCATTTATCTACTGCAATGCGACTGCTCTTGTTTCTATATAGGAAAAACTAAGCTGGAGTTCTGGAAAAGAGCCTATAGACACATCCACAGTATGAAAACCTGTGACCCAGATCTCCCGCTTGGGAGACATACCATTACTGTCCATGCGGGTAAATTTCCTAACATCAAATTTCTTATTTTGGATCGCATCCATCCCAATCCGAGAGGAGGGGATTGGAATAAATCCCTCCTCCAATTGGAAGCACGATGGATTTTCAAGCTTAAAGCTACCCAAACCCCAGGCCTCAACGAGGCAATTTGGTTTAAACCATTTTTGGAAGGGTTCTCATCCGGCGGGATGGAGAAATAAAACAACTACATCAGCCTATCAAAAATCCACAATATGGCTAGTCCCTCCCCCTCTTTGACTTGAGCGCCGCTCACTGGACTGAATACTTTCTTTTTTATTTTTTATTTATTTTTCTTCACACCAACCCTTTACTGTGGATGTGTATATACGTTGGCCTTCGGACAAATATATCTGTTCGACCTAGACACTCCTACCCTGCCCCACCTTTGCTCATTGCAATGTACAAGCTATAGAGCGTCAGGTACAATGATCCCTGCACTATATGCATCCAATTCACATGATACCAAGTAAAAACATCTGGCCGGGGCTATTAGGCACTGTTCTTATCTAAGGACCAATAAAAATACTCTATACACCCACGATATAACCAAGTTTTTCCTCATCTAATAAAATAACATACGATGATCTCTTGTTTATATATATTCCTTACATACTCTCTATATGCCAGGATTTTCATATATCTCTTTGTCCATGCACAATGTCATATATTCCAGTTATTATGTACATCTATGCTCTTCGTGTTTTTTATATCCTTTATGCATGAATTGCTATGTTCAATATATGTAATCTCTCGTTCTGCTATATATATTTTCTGCATATTCTGTATATGTCAGGAATCTCATACATCTTTCCCCCCTTTTTTTGTACAATGTCATATATTTCCAGTCATTATGTACATTTATGCCTTCTGTGTTTTTCTCATAAATTGCCACGAATTGCCATGTTTAATATGTGTAATTGACGTTTACTATCTCCCTCTCCATTAGAATCCGCTCCCCCTCTAACTCACTGTAGATCTGCTGGAAGGGATGCCTGGCTGAAGGAGCTTCAAGACGCTATCACATCTACTATTCTGCATTTACCCTGGCGGCGGTGGGAGACTTGGGAGGGTCCGTGAACCGCCCGGCACGCCCAGCCGCCCGCCCATTACCCAATGGACGGAGCGGCATAACAGGAGTTCTCGACGTCGGTTCTCGACGCCGTGACTCCATATTGCTTCACCCGGCGAGCGATACCGCTCGTCGGTGAAGCTTTACGTGCCGGTGGGAGCTGTGGGCGTGTCCGGGTCACGATGCGTAACCATGGATTGGTGCGCGGGACCCGGATGCGCGCGCAGCCCTCGGGGGGCCGAGCATTACAAGGCACCTGGTACCTCCCCTCAACACGGCAATCAGCTGTATCCACAACAGCTGATTGCAGGAGGGGAAACACATTTAAATAGACCGCTCGTCTCATCCAGCAGACTGCTATTGCCAGTCTGAGGAGGAGACGAGCGGAGTACAAACAGCCCAATAGGTAAGAGAAAACTTTTCATTTCCCACTTTTGAACAAACTTTCATGACATGTCCTTTTCGCCTTCTGGGTGGGATCTCCACATTTTAAACACCATTGCAGTCTTGATTGGACGATTGGTATACATAAGATGTGACATGCTTGTTTCTAAGTTGGGATGCATATATAATACTATTGCTACACATAATTACAAACAAGCCATTTGGAAGGCTTGAGTACAATTATAATATAAGCCGTCCCTGTGGGGGAAAAGTGCGAATTAAGAGATACACATATGGTGGACTCAACAAAATATATATGCATGCGAATTTAGCTACAATACATCCACATGCCCCATCACACCTTCCAAGAATATAGAGATTTTTCTGTGGGGACTATTTGTGAGGGACATTCATTGGTGGCTATGATTCTTTGATCTGGACATCTTTGATTGTTTTTCTCTCCATAGTTTCCGCATGTCCATCGATATCCCACCACCAGTGCAAGTTTGATGAAGATACGCTCACAGATCTATAATACAGGTCTGTGCGAACAAACATGTAGAATTCATATACCATATCTTACCTTGTACAATTACTTATACAATTCTTGATTTACCAGGGCTTCCATACCCGACCCCAGTGTGTCTCACGGACGCCCCCCTGCTGCTATCGTGCCAGGACATTTGCAAATAAAAATAAAAAATCTCTGGGATTTCAATCAATCCTATATATATGACACAATCTCTATGAGTTGTCATATCTAATGCATGGACACCAATCCTTGCTCCAATCTCATCATCTCAAGAAATTTTAGGCCAAGAAGCTCCCTCTCCCAGCCATTGCTTTTAACTACACCGAAATATTCCTGTAAACGGTATGTGAATACTTCCTCTTATGTGTATATTCTATGCAAAAAATTGTTTTGTCTCTCGATGTTGGAAGCATCATTATACTATACTATATTAGATATACATCAAGGTTTATCTTCCCCTTTTTTGACAAACTGTTTTATCACAATATCTTTTAGATATTAGATATGTTGCGCTCCTACCTCTGAAGAAGGAGGAAAGTTGTAAAAACCTCCGAAACGCGTCAGGTGTGAGTCAACGCCTATACAAATAATATACACCTATATATCGTACTTTATGTATAAATTGCTGCTTGAATATTTCAAAAAGTTTTTACATTGTAATTTTGTCAAATGTTTTTGTATATAATTTTTTGCAATAAAACGTTTTTTCTCAAACATACATTATTCTACACCATATCTGGGGTTATATACTTTACATGCCTTAAAAGTCCAAACCCTTAGGGGATTCTCTTTTGACTTACTCAACAGTGAAACTTCAGGGTTAAAGTGAAATTATATGGTATTTTGAGTGAGGACATATTTTGTGTTAACTTTGTTCACTTTAAATTAAAATTTGGAGTGACTTTTACATTTTTAGATGTTTGCTATTTTTTAATATTACGTCAATATAAGCTGTTTCAGTCACTCAGCATAACTGCTCAATAGATATTTAGAAAGGCTATCAACAAAACAAATTATCTTTACTCAGTCAGCTGACTCAGTTGGCGTGCATCACAGTAACTTGTGTGTAAAACATTTATGCCCCGTACACATGGTCGGAAATTCCGACCACAAAATCCGTCGGATTTTTTTCAGACAGATTTTGTCCGACACTGGTGTTGCATACACACTGTCGGACAAAGTTGTCGGAAAATTCGAACGTGGTGACGTTCGTTGCATACGACGGGACTACGTAGAGGCTAGTAGCCAATAGCTTTGGTCTTGTAATGTGATCTGAGCATGCGTGGCACTTTGTCCGTC
>CM053029.1:101477849-101494078 GCA_028564925.1 Lithobates sylvaticus
TGAGCGCTACATATACATTGCCTATGTAGCGCTGGTATTTTTAATACAGATGCTATAAATGGAAATTTAGTTTGTCTGAAGCTGTAGTTTAGCTCAGACTGATATTGTTATAAATTCTGGTTCTGTTTCAGCTTGGCAGGTTGTGTGGTTTTCACCTTGGTCTAGGGATGGCGCCCTATTATTCGGCCAAGGTTGAAAATTGCAACAAGCTGGGTGTATTGAGTGCCTCTTTGCCCGGAAACAGTCAGTGGGTGTGGTCTACCTGCTGTGAATTCTGGGAGAGGGTACTTAAGGGACAGACCCCGTGACAGGGTGTGTTCTAACCTGATCGCCCTCCTGGCCATACTCCACACTGCTTGAAAGGCTGCTTTAAACAGAGTCTTTTCAACTGCTGATGCCACGACATAATGCATTTAAGCCCAGAACATCAGTACAGTGGTACCTTGGATTACGAGCATAATTTGTTTCAGAAGAATGCTTGTAATCCAAAGCACTCGTATATCAAAGCGAGTTTCCCCATAGGAGTCAATGGAGGCTCAGATAATTAGTTCCTGTGGCACTGCTAGTGTATACAGTACCGCATGTGGCCAGAGGTGGGGGGTGCCGGAGACACTCGGAAACACTCGGAGACCAATCGGAGCTGCTCGGATGCACTCGGAGACACTCAAAGAGGCTGGGAGACGATTGGGAACGGAGTGTTTCTGAGTGTTTCCTAGTGTCTCCTAGCGGCTCCAAGTGGCTCCGAGTGTCACCGGCGCCCCCGCACCTCTGGCCAAATGTGGTACTGCACACCCCAGAGGCTTTAATCCTTTTCGACTTGTGAGACAACGCTTGCAAACCGAGTCAGGATTTAAATAAAATAATAGCTCGTATTGTGAAACTCTCAGAAACCGCGTTACTCGCAATCCGAGGTATTACTGTATTGCAAAATAGCTAATCACTGCACTGATAGCAAATGTCACTGACCAAACCATCCAAATAATGATTGTCACCCTACCCTTCCAAGTCACCCTTCTAAGTGCTACGGCCACTTACCTTTAACCCATTACACATGTTCATGTCACAGATTTTTCCATCTATAAATGCGAATGACTTTTGGTAATTAGCTGAGTTGTGTCAGCGGTTTGTATTCATTGCCTCAAATGGCTTGTGACAGCTGGGTTAAAGCTGTACCACATCAAATTCATCATTTTAATTCAGTTTAGGGGTTTTCTTTCCATATCCATATAGGCTGACCTCATGTGCTTCACACAGAAAGGCCTGAATTATTCATAAGTCCTTTATATTGTTCCCTGCAAAACCTTTAGACAGATGAAGCTGTTACAAGATTTAGAAATCGATTCATACAAGTCTATTGCTGTCAGCCATCACTCCTACAATGTAAATTGTGGGATGTTTTTATTTTTTTATTTTTTGCTGCAATCCTGTAAGAGAATTGCTGCTGCCTGGTTCACATAACAAAGAGAATATACACCCCTCACATTTTTGTAAATATTTTATTCTATCTTTTCATGTGACAACACTGAAGAAATGACACTTTGCTACAATGTAAAGTAGTGAGTGTACAGCTTGTATAACAGTGTAAATTTGCTGTCCCCTCAAAATAACTCCTAGAACTGAGACCTGCTGTCTCCTTGCTTCTGGCTGGGCCCTCTGATCGCTCGATGAGACCTTCTGTCTCTTGGCTTCTGTCTGGGGCCCCCTGACCCCAGATGAGACCTTCCATCTCCCACACTGGGAGCCGTCTCCAAACTGGAAGGTGTCCCCATACTGGGAGCTCTGAGCTATCATCAGACCTGAGTATATAATGACCCCACACACTTGTGTACTCGCACAGATTGCAGCCAGCTAGTAAACTCTGACAACAAAATTGAAGGTTTCAAACCAGAACTACAGAATCTGGAGAAATGATAGTCCAGAACCTTGCAAAAACCCTTAATGTGAACCATACGTCACATTTTCCTATATATATATATATATATATCATATATATATATATATATATATATTATATATATATATATATATTCAGTCAGGCAGCAAACTGTTTTTATTGCAGTGGGTGGCTTTAGTCTATAGTATAAAGCAAACACATAGTTACATAGTTACATAGTTAGTTAGGTTGAAAAAAGACACAAGTCCATCCAGTTCAACCACAAATAAAAAAAAAATATATATATATATACATATATATATATATCATACAATCCCATATACCCCATTCTATACCCACAGTTGATCCAGAGGAAGGCAAAAAAAACCCCAGCAGAGCATTCTCCAATTTGCTAAAGCAGGGGAAAAAAATTCCTTCCTGATCCCCCGAGAGGCAATCGGATTTTCCCTGGATCAACTTTACCTATAAATGTCAGTACCCAGTTATATTATGTACATTTAGGAAAGTATCCAGGCCTTTCTTAAAGCAATCTACTGAGCTGGCTAGAACCACCTCTGCAGGGAGTCTATTCCACATTTTCACAGCTCTTACTGTGAAGAAACCTTTCCTTATTTGGAGATGAAATCTCTTCTCCTCTAGACGTAAAGAGTGCCCCCTTGTCCTCTTTGTTGACCGTAAAGTGAATAACTCAACACCAAGTTCACTATATGGACCCCTTATATATTTATACATGTTGATCATATCCCCCCTTAATCTCCTCTTATCAAGGGTGAATAAATTCAGTTCCTCTAATCTTTCCTCATAGCTGAGCTCCTCCATGCCTCTTATCAGTTTGGTTGCCCTTCTCTGCACTTTCTCCAGTTCCCCAATATCCTTTTTGAGAACTGGTGCCCAAAACTGAACTGCATATTCCAGATGAGGTCTTACTAATGATTTGAACAGGGGCAAAATGATATCTCTCTCTCTCTGGAGTCCATACCTCTCTTAATACAAGAAAGGACTTTGCTCGCTTTGGAAACCGCAGCTTGGCATTGCATGTTATTATTGAGCTTATGATCTACCAAAACCCCCAGATCCTTCTCCACTACGGATTCCCCAGTTGTACTCCCCCTAGCATGTATGATGCATGCATATTCTTAGCCCCCAAGTGCATAACTTTACATTTATCAACATTAAACCTCATCTGCCACATAGTCGCCCAATTTGACAGAGCATTGAGGTCAGCTTGTAAATTGGAGACCTCCTGTAAGGACGTTATTCCACTGCATAGCTTGGTGTCATCTGCAAAGACAGAAATGTTACTTTTGATCCCAGACCCAATATCATTTATAAAGATATTAAAAAGTAAGGGTCCCAGCACTGAACCTTGGGGTACACCACTGATAACCTTAGCCCATTCAGAGTAAGAATCATTAACCACGACTCTCTGAATTCTGTCTTTTAGCCAGTTTTCTATCCATTTACAAACCGATATTTCCAAACCTGTAGACCTTACCTTACACATGAGCCGTGTGTGGGGAACTGTATCGAACGCTTTTGCAAAATCCAAGTATACCACGTCCACAGCCACGCCTCTGTCCAAAGTTTTACTTACCACCTCATAAAAAGAAATGAGGTTTGTCTGACAACTTCTGTCTTTCATGAACCCATGCTGTCTGTTGCTTAAAATATTTTTTTCCTGCAAGAACTCGTCTGTGTGGTCTTTTAATAATCTCTCCAGTATCTTCCCAACTATAGAAGTTAAACTAACAGGTCTATAGTTACTTGGTAAAGACTTTGTTCCCTTTTTAAATATAGGCACCACGTTCGTCCTGCGCCAATCCAGTGGTACTATTCCTGTCATTAATGATTCCCTAAAAATTAGATACAACACAATGGGGGAGATTTACTAAAACTGGTGCACACACAATTTGGTACAGCTGTGCATAGTAACCAATCAGCTTCTAACTTCAGCTTGTTGATTTAAGCTTTGGCAATTAGATCTAGAAGCTGATTACTCAATATGCACAGCTACACCAGATTCTGTGTTAACCAGTTTTAGCAAATCTCCCACAATATCTGCTCTTCTGAGCTACTAACCTATTTTATTTGTCTTTAGAATTTCCCTATTTTATTTATTTATTTGTCTGTCCTTTAGCTCTATTTTAACACCTTCCTGCCAACTGTAAGCACATATGCGGCCTTGGATTTAAGGGGTTATACCTGGATGATGCCTGCAGCTTCAGGCATCATCCCGGTACCGTTTTTTAGAGCGGGCGGTCGACTCTTCAGGGATAGCAACCGATGTGGCTAAAAGCTGCTTGGCTATTATATCAGAGAAGCGAGAGGAGACGTCCCCCCCTCCCGCCGCCCTCTGCTGCTCTTCCCGGGCCTCCCATCCCACTGGGAGACCCGAGACACGATCTGGCACTTCTGCCGGCTAGAGTAAGACTGGAACGAAGCTGGAAACAGCTTTGTTCCAGTCTTCTTTCTGTAAACACAGAAGCAACGTTACAATGTCACTTCCGGTTTACTCGGCTGCCAATGGCGCCTTTTTTAAAAAAAAATTACAGTATTCAGAATCACCATTTTTGGCGATCTGAATACTTTGAAGTGCAAAGGTGGGATTTGGGATCTTTTAGACCCCCGATCCCTCCATAAAGAGTACCTGTCACCACCTAAAACTCTCACAGGGGATGTTTACATTCCTTGTGAGAGCAATAAAAGTATCAAAGTAACAATGTAAAAATATAAAAATAAATAAGAAAAAAAACACATTTTTTAAAGCGCCCCTGTCCCTGCGAGCTCGCGCAGCAAAGAAAATGCACACTAGTATCTTCCCAAGCCCAATTTTTTCCACAGCTGTTTCCACAGTTGCAAAAAATTATTTTGGCCAGGAAATATCCTGTGCTCTGGCATTGGCCACTCATGTTTGCATATTAGTAGGATGCATCTTCATTAAAAATGGACAACACTGTTTTTCCATATCATTCTCTTCAGTTTGGAAATGTGTTTTGGCTTTCATGTAGGCTACAGTATATCATGTTGTTTGACCCTACTTAAGTACACTGCCATTATTTAGAATTATTTTGGATACATGTTTTTAAACGTAGCCTAAAAAGTATTCTTGAAATAGAAATCACAAATGTGCTCCTAAAAAGCTCAGGCACTGTTTGGAGAATCAACAGTCAGTCAGTGTAATAAATGTTAGCCCTCTGCAGATAGAGGGGAACCAAAACAACAGGGATGGTGTTGTGCAAAATAAAAAAACAACAAAAGATATCTCATAATCCAGCACTAGGGGGCAATGGCTACAAACCCCTTGAGGTATACCTCAGAAAAGTCATATGCCACAGTTTGTGATTTAAAGATTTATTATAAAATCAAAGTCAAAGGAGGAAATATGCCTACTGTTTGCCTCCAAAACCCCATCAAAACCCAAAGCATGTTCAGCAAATAATTACATTTAATTTTAAAATGCTTTTGAGAAAAATACAATTCTATTCAGTATTTATGGATGTGAAATATCCCAACTCCCTGCCTTCCAAATTGTCTCCTGTGGAAAAATATGAGGTTTTTGCTAAATGAGTCAAATTACATGTGGTGTCTTTAACCGCTTCCGGACCGCCCACCACATATATATTGCCTGTGCATACCTCTGCGTGATTTTGTGAACGCAGTGTAGGGGGTGTGCAACACCTCCAGAGCGCCACTCCCGCTGTGATTGGAGACAGCAGGAGCCAATCAGCAGGTCCAGCGGCTGCAACCAGCGGCTGCGACCAGCGGCTGCGATGGCCACCGCGACCCGACGATTGTTCTGTGGAGAGACTGAGTAGCGGTGTGCCCATATAAACAAGGCAAACCGTTGATCTGTCAGGGAGCTAAAGAGAGATCTTGTGTATCCATCACCCACACAGTTAGAAAGCACCTCCAAGGCACACACTTAACCCCTTGATCGCCCCTGGTGTTAACCCCTTCCCTGCCAGTGTCATTTATAAAAAATTTTTAGCACTGATCACTGTATTACTGTCACTGGTCCACAAAAAGTGTCACTTAGTATCCAATTTGTCTGCCGCAATGCCGCAGCCCTGCTAAAAATCGCTGATCGCCACCATTACCAGTAAAAACAGTAGAAAAAATAAAAACTTCCTAAATATATCCCATAGTTTTTGGACGCTATAACTTTTGCGCAAATCAATCTATATACGCTTATTGGGATTTCTTTTACTAAAAATATGCAGCAGAATACATATTGGCCTAAATTGATGAAGAAATTAGATTTTTTTAATTTTTTATAGGGAATGTTGTATAGCAGAAATTAAATAATATTGTTTTTTATTCAAAACTGTAGGTCTTTTTTATTTGTAGCGCAAAAAAAAACGCAGAGGTGATCAAATACCACCAAAAGAAAGCTCTATTTGTGGGGAAAAAAAGACATCAATTTTATTTGGGTACAGCATCGCACGACCGCGCAATTGTCAGTTAAAGATGAAGCAAAGTCTTACTCTTTAATTGTACCTACAGGTAAGCCTATAATAAGGCTTACCTGTAGGTACTGTAAATAGCTCCTAAACTTACACCGTTTTAGAAATATTTATTATATATGCTGCCACCAACGTTATCGGCACATGCGCACTGAAGGAACACCCGCCGCTCGTGCTGTTTCTTCATGGCCCATGCCGTGACCGGCAGCACCCGCGCGCATTCGCTGGAGTGGCGTAATCTTGGCTGCGGCGGTAACCCCGGAGGTAATTCCGGGAAACATGTCAGCTGTGTGAGCGGTGTGCCGGCGCCGATCCAGGGCTTCGCTCTAAGGTAAGTATTTCATGATGAGCTAGTATGCGATGCATACTAGCTCATTATGCCTTTGTCTTGCAGGTTTTTTTGGGGGGGTATTTTGGAGGTTTACAACCTCTTTAAAGTAATGCAGTGCCGTATCGCAAAAAATGGTCTGGTCAGGAAGTAGGTAAAACCTTACGGAGCTGAATTGGTTAAGAAACACACTTTATTTTTTTAGTTTAGCTAAAAAAAAAACTTTTTTTTTGTTTTGAATAGAATCGAAAGGCAGTATAACCAAGTTTAGAATTTCATATGTTTGGAATTCTGAGTTAGACATTTCAAAAGGTTTAGAATACTGAAAGATTGGAATTCTAGTCTTGAGGATTGGCTTGTCAAAGATTCAAAATTGCAAGGGTTCGGAAATTCCAATTTTGTTATTTGGAGTTTGGAATTCTGAAATTGTGATAGTTCACGGTTTGAGATCTGAGGATTTGGAACTCTGAGGATTAAGAATTCTAATTTTAGAATTCTGAGAAATCTGAACGTCAAGTTTGAGTCCAATGGTTTGGAGTTTGGAAAGTACTGAAAGTATGAAATTCAGAGTTCAGAATTCCGTGTTTTGATTCACAAGGAGTTCGAAATTAGGGTGAGAAACTCTAGGCTCTGGATATGCGATCTTGGCCATATTGGTGTGTTATGTGAATTGTTCTTCATTTTGACATTCAAATTCTGATTTCTAAGTACTGAGTTCTAAGTTTCAAGCTCCAAATTCAGAGTTCAGAATACAGAGCTCCAAATTCTGAGTTCCAAGTTCCAAGTATTGAATTCAGGGTTCTAAATTCCAAGTTCTAAATTCTAAATTCCATATTCAGAATTTTGAGTTCTAAATTCCAGATTCTAAACTCTGATTTTGGATTTCTGAGGTTTCAAAATTCCTAGTTTGGAATTCTGAGATTTTGGAATTCAGAGCTCAGAGTTTAGACCTTAGAATTTAGAACCTGGAATCCAAAACTTAATTCAGAACCTGGAAATTGGAGCTTCCATCCCAGAATTTAACTCTCAACATCTAGAACTTTGGAATTGAAAAACTGGAACTTTAAAATCAGAACCTACAACTTGGGAGTGAAGACGTTACAACTTAAAGTGGAACTTGGGTCCTAAAATTTAACATTCAGAGTTTAGAACTCTAAATTTAGAACTTGATTTTTTTGGAATTTGGAATTTAGAACATGGAATTTAGAGCTCAGAAACTAGAGCACTGAATCTATAGCTCAGAATTCCAAAGTTGGGATTTTAAATTTGGAATTCTTTTCTCAAAAGCAGAACTAAAAACTAGAAACTCAGAATTTGGTATGCTGAACTGGGAACTGCAAACTCAACTCTGAAATTAGAATACTGAACTGAGAATGTTATACTCAGATTTCTGAACTCTCCGAATCCTAAACACCCGGAATCCAGAAATCTTGAAATTCAAACTTGGATTTTATGCACTTACAATTCTGATATTGAAATTCAAACTTTTGGAATTCCAAATTCCATACCTAGAATGTTTAGTAGGAAATATAGAACTTGGGATTTCAAGCTTTCAGAATGCCCAACTCTTGAAATTCTGAACTTGAAATTCTGAACCCTCAGAATTCTGCACATTCAGAATTCCCAAACTTGAAACTCGAAGTTCTAAACTCGGCGTTCCAAACTCTCAGAATTCTTAACTGGGAATTTAGGATTTTGAAATGTGGAGGTTAGAATTCTAAACTCAAAACCTGTATCTCAGAATTTAGAAATCAGAAGTTAGAACCGAAAGTAAGAACTCAAAACTTGGAACTCAGAATTCAGAACTAACTATTTGGAACTCAGAATTTGGAAAATTCCTAAGTTATGATCTTTAAAATGCTAGTTCCAACTTCTGAATTCTCAGTTACAAGTTTCAACTTCTAAATTCCAATTTCTGAGTTCCAGATACTGAATTTAAAATTCCTAGTTCTAAGTTCTGAATTCCAAATTCTGGGTTCCAAATCCCAAAAAACTTTCCAAATCCTGATTTCCTAATTCCAAAATATGGAATTCTGAATTGCAAATCCTGACTTGCAAATTTCTAGTTCCAAGTTCTGAATTCCAGATTCGGAATTCAAAATTCTTGGTTTGATTTCTGAGCTCCAAATTCTGGGTTTCAAAGTTTGAGTTTCAAATTGCTAGTTTTGAATTCTGAGTTTCAAATTCCGAATTCCTAGTTCTGAATTTGAAATTCTGGGTTCCAAATTCTGAGATCCCAATGAGTCTCAAGTTCCCAGTTCCAAGTTCCAAATTCTGATTTCCCAATCTGGAATTCCAAATTCCTTGCTCTGAGTTCTAAATCCTGATGTTCAAATTCTAAATTCTGATTTCCAAATCCTGAATTTTAAATTCTCATTTTTGAATTCCAAATTTTGGGTTCCAGATTCTGGGTTCTAAATCCCAAATTCCTAGTTCCAAATTCTGATTTCCAAAATACAAATGTTAGGTTTCAAATTCAGTGATTCCTCCTGATCATATTCTGGCTACGTTTCGCACCAGTCTCACTTCTCCTTTGGGTGACAAAATTCTTGCTGCTCAGATCCATGCGGCTCCTAAGAAACCTTGTGACTGCTGCTTTGTCCCAGAGAGTCTCCTTACTGCTGTGCTCCAGACTTACCATTCTCATAAGGCAGCTGGCCACCCTGGGAAGAATCAACTTGTTTGGGCCATTTCCCAACAATTCTGGTGGCCTAGTCTGCGTGCTGATGTAACCGCCTTCGTAGCTGCCTGTTCCATGTGTGTTCAGAGTAAGACTCCAGGACACCTCCTACAACCCATACCCAATGGAGAGAGGCCCTGGACCTACCTGTCTATGGATTTCATTGTGGAGCTACCCAACTCCCAAGACAACACTGTTATCCTTATGTGTCATTGTATTCCACTTAAGAAGTTGCCCACTTCTAGCCATGCCGTTTTTCTCAAAGATTTTCATCCATATTGCCAGGACAAGACATTACATTAAAGCCGCAAGCAGTTTTAAATGGCTTTTTTTCCTTTACAAATGTCATTTTGTGCAGGGACAGTTCTAAACACGGGAAACACATGCCACTTCACAGGCATACTTTAGACACCCCACAGGTACGATATTTAAAGGAATATTTCACCTTTTTTTTCCCTTTATGCATCATTAAAATGAATGCTCCAGAAAAAACGTCTGTTTTTAAAAATTATTTTTGCATTGATACATATCCCCTGGGGCAGGACCCGGGTCCCCAAACCCATTTTAGGACAATAACATGCATATTAGCAATTATAATTAACACTTTAGATTTCGAACATTCACGTCCATTGTATTTAATAGGGTTCTAACGTTCGTACAAACTTTCGGTCCGTTCGCAGGTTCTGGTGCGAACCGAACCGGGGGGGTGTTCGGCTCATCCCTAGTTTAGAACCATGAGGAGTATGAAGTACAGTCCATTGTTGAATCCCGTAAGTTCCGTGGGCGCATACAGTACCTGGTGCATTGGAAAGGGTACGGTCCAGAGGAACGCTCTTGGGTCTCATCCTCGGAAGTACATGCCCCTGTCCTCCTCCGTGATTTCCATAGATGTCTTCCCCTCAAGCCTGGTGGTCCTCCGAGGGGGAGGGGGTACTGTCAGGGCTGGGCTCAGCCCTTCCTTCTCTGAGCTGGCTGCTCAGCTGTCAGCTAATTGTCAGCACCCATCTCTCTCCACAGTAAGCTGTTGATGATCCTGCTCGTCAGTCCTCCCTACTTAAGCCATCCAGTCCAGAGGAGCTCTGCCTTCCCCTTGGTCACATAACAAGAAACTATCTCCTGTGTTCCTGTTTAAAGACTGGCTTTTCTGAGATTCCCTTCTGGCTCCAGATCCTGCTTGCTGTTCCACTACATTGATTCCTGACTTCTGGCTTGGCTGACTATCAGTTCCGGTTACTAAACTTTGGCCATGTTTTGACTATGTTTGTTCTTTTTACTTTTATTATTAAACAAGTGTGATTTAACTGTACTTCTGTCTCCATCTGATTTCATGGTTTCTGACAGTGTACCAAGAGTTCAGAATGATAATACACTCATCATGACAGCCAACAACTTTTGGAAGAACAACAACAAAGTTGCTTATATAAATTGAACTATATATATGCATTGTACCTTTCTATCCAGCAGGTGGCACTGCAGTGTTATGTGTATTCTATGGTAATGTAATGAGAGGAAGTGTACGTTCTGTTTATGCTCAGTGTACTTGTATACTTCTGCTTCCTGTTTCATGATGATAAAGACATGTTCTGATATTTCTCCATGACAGTAAAGTATTTTCTGAATCCAAGAAGCTTCCAGTGCATGATTTCAATACTCAGCTAATAGGTTATGCCCAGGCACCCCAGCAGCATCCAGGCACTGGAGAGGATACTGCAAGTCTGTGAGTACTGTATGCAAGCAGCTGAAAGATAGCAAGCGGATCAGATGTGAAGTTTGCAATTGCAAAGCCGAACAATGCCAATTACCAGCTGTGGAAGTTTAAACTAGAAATGCATCTGAACAAGGATGACCTGTGGCAAGTGCTGAATACAGGCAGACCCACAAACAGAGAGACGGAGGAATGGGACTGGAAGGATAGGCAGGCAAAAGCAACTATAAGCTTACTAGTGGAATATGACCAGCTTATCCACCTAAGAACAGAGAAAATGGCCAAAGGTATGTGGACTTCATTACAAAAACTGCATGAGCATTCAAATCTAAACAACAAGCTGTTTCTACTAAGAAAGCTTTATAAGAAGAGACTAGAAGAAGGCCAGTATATGTGTAACCATGTGAAAGCTATGCTAGAGATCACAGAGCAGCTTCGTGCCATCGGAGAGGACATCAAATATAACTATATATATATATATACAGTGGTGTGAAAAAGTGTTTGCCCCCTTCCTCATTTCCTGTTCCTTTGCATGTTTGTCACACTTAAGTGTTTCGGAACATCAAACCAATTTAAACAATAGTCAAGGACAACACAAGTAAACACAAAATGCAATTTGTAAATGAAGGTGTTTATTATTAAAGGTGAAAAAAAATCCAAACCATCATGGCCCTGTGTGAAAAAGTGATTGCCCCCTAAACCTAATAACTGGTTGGGCCACCCTTAGCAGCAACAACTGCAACCAAGCGTTTGCGATAACGTGCAATGAGGCTTTTACAGCGTCCTGGAGGAATTTTGGCCCACTCATCTTTGCAGAATTGTCCTAATTCAGTTACATTAGAGGGTTTTCGAGCATGAACGGCCTTTTTAAGGTCATACCACAACATCTCAATAGGATTCAGGTCAGGACTTTGGCTAGGCCACTCCAAAGTCTTCATTTTGTTTTTCTTCAGCCATTCGGTGGTGGACTTGCTGGTGTGTTTAGGATCACTGTCCTGCTGCAGAACCCAAGTTCGTTTCAGCTTGAGTACACGAACAGATGGTCGGACATTCTCCTTCAGGATCTCTTGGTAGACAGCAGAATTCATAGTTCCTTTTATCACGGCAAGTCTTCCAGGTCCTGAAGCAGCAAAACAGCCCCAGACCATCACACTACCACCACCATATTTTACTGTTGGTATAATGTTCTTTTTCTGAAATGCAGTGTTCCTTCTACGCCAGATATACTTGGACACACACCTTCCAAAGAGTTCCACTTTTGTCTCATCGGTCCACAGAATGTTGTCCCAAAAGTCTTGGGGATCATCAAGATGTGTTGTGGAGAAATTGAGACGAGCTTTGATGTTCTTTTTGCTCAGCAGTGGTTTTCTCCTTGGAACTCTGCCATGCAGGCCATTTTTGCCCAGTCTTTTCCTGATGGTGGAGGCATGAACGCTGACCTTAACTGAGGCAAGTGAGGCCTGCAGTTCCATGGACGTTGTTGTGGGGTCTTTTGTGACCTCTTGGATGAGTCGTCGCTGCGCTCTTGGGGTAATTTTGGGCGGCCGGCCACTCCTGGGAAGGTTCACCACTGTTCCATGTCTTCGCCATTTGTGGATAATGGCTCTCACTGTGGTTCGCTGGATTCCCAAAGCTTTGGAAATGGCGTTATAACCCTTTCCAGACTGATAGATCTCAATTACTTTCTTTCTCAATTGTTCCTGAATTTCTTTGGGTCTCGGCATGATGTGTAGCTTTTAAGGATCTTCTGGTGGACCTTACTGTGTCAAGCAGCTCCTATTTAAGTGATGCCTTGATTGTGAACAGTGTGGCAATAATCAGGCCTGGGTGTGGCTAGAGAAATTGAACTCAGGTGTGGACAACCACAGTTATAGTATGTTTTAACAAGGGGGGCAATCACTTTTTCACACAGGGCCATGATGGTTTGGATTTTTTTTCACCTTTAATAATAAACACCTTCATTTACAAATTGCATTTTGTGTTTACTTGTGTTGTCCTTGACTATTGTTTAAATTGGTTTAATGTTCCGAAACACTTAAGTGTGACAAACATGCAAAGGAACAGGAAATGAGGAAGGGGGCAAACACTTTTTCACACCACTGTATATATATATATATATATATATATATATCAGGTCGCTGCTGCTAACAGATTGCATTTAGTCAGACCTCTCATGATGCGCTCCTCCCCACCGGCCCCTCCTTATTTTTTGTCTCCTTATCTTCCCCCCCAGTCTCTTGCTCTGTGTGTCTCACTGAATCCCCCCCTCCTCTATCTTCAGTGCCATATGATGAGAGAACCCAGAGGAGGAGCACAGCTATTCTGCTCACAGGTCATGCAGGGAGAGAGGTGAGCTGAGGGAGGAACATCAGTTTGGGGTGGTAAGCTGAGCACAATACCTGGCAAAGTTTAATGCCAGGAGGGAAGTTTATGTGGAAATATGTGAAGGGTTGGAATAGCAGCGAGTGTGTGTTGGAGCCCTGCAGAGTTTGCAGCCCCCCAAGCTAACATACATCTCCTAAGCAGGAACACATCACTATCTCCCCAAGCATTCTGTCCAGATAATGTGCAGTTAATTTATGACCTTTCCATTTAACCCTGTGTTATCCAAACTCTGTTCAATGAAAAGTGTAAACTCATCACATAAACACTCTATATACAAAATAAAATTCCGCAATAAAGATCAGAACATGATGTTCACATTTGCATGGAAGCACAATTGAATGAATGCTGATTATTCAGAGAATTGCCGTATTTATGTTTATTGAGGATTGTTTTTTTTAATGTACTAACAGTTAAGCTTCATATACACAATACGAAAATTGGATGAAAAATACCACTTTTGAAGCGTTCATGCATATGAGCGTATCATTTTTTTTTTTTGGTGGGCGAGTGGATCTTGGGTGGGAGTTCCCACACTTTTTTCCCCAGGACTTGACCCCTGTGTATATATATAATCATATAACCATAATGGTAGTGCTTCTTAGCGTTGCAGCTGGGAAGGGCATGCAAGTCAAACACCTAGACGTTAAAACTGCTTTCCTGTATGTCGACATTAAGGAAGATCTCTACATGGAGAAACCACCCGGATTTGAGCAAGGAGACAACCTTGTGTGTAAACTTCAGAAGAGAATCTCTTAAACAATCTGCAATGATGTGCAATGAGAAACTGAACAAAGTACTTACCAGGGAGGGATTCTCAAGAAGTAAAGCAGACCCCTGTCTCTACTCTAGGAATCATGAAGGCAGATGTATATACATCCTTATCTATGTTGATGACATTATAACTTGTTTTGAACAAGAAGGGGATTATAATCAGATAGTTCATAAGCTGAAAGTACATTTTGAAATCAAAGAGTTAGGGAACATTAGCTACTATCTGGGAATCCAAATGGAGAGAGAAAAAGATGGAAGTTACCTTCTCAACCAATCTCAGAAAATTTCTGGAATCTTGGAACAGTTCCATATGCAAGATGCAAAGGAAGTGAAAACTTCTATGGAACCAGGCTATCAAAAGAGCAATGAAGCATAAAATTTGCTAATACAAAACTGATTGATATGCGGATGCTGATTGGGCCGGAGACTGCACAGACCGCAAACCCACAAGTGGATTCAACTTCCACTATGGGGAAGGAACCATAAGTTGGTCTAGTCGAAATCAAGCTACTGTAGCTTTATCTTCAACTGAAGTAGAGTACGTTGCAGCAGCATATGCGCATCAAGAAGCGATATGGATTCATCAACTTTTTGTGGACATTGGGATAGACATGTCAAAACCAATTCACATTTTTGAAGACAACCAGGGATGTATAATGCTTACGTAATCAGAAAGGGTCAATCCTAGGACCAAGCACATCGACGTCAAGTATCACCTACTGAGGGACAATCAAGAGCAAGGTGTTATTGACATTCAATACTGCCCATCAGAGGAGATGACTGCTGATGCACTCACCAAGCCTTTCTTGAAGGAACATTCTAGTTATTTCCAGAAGAAGCTGAATGTAAGCACATGCTGTTGAGAAGGGGTGTTGGAAGAACAACACAAAGTTGCTTATATAAACTGAACTATATATATATATATGCATTGTGCCTTTCTATCCAGCAGGTGACACTGCAGTGTTATGTGTATTCTATGGTAAGGTAATGAGAGGAAGTGTATGTTTTGTCTATGCTCAGTGTACTTGTATGCTTCTGCTTCCTGTGTTCCTGTTCCATGATGATAAAGACATGTCCTGATATTTCTCCATGACAGTAAAGTATTTTATGCTTTCAAGAAGCTTTCAGCGCATGATTTCAATACTCAGCTAATAACAACTACAGACTATTAAGTAGTTAAAGTAATTTGAGTCAGAATTCAATAAGTTCAGTGTTGTTATGTTTTTAAAACCTTTTAGATTACTGACTCCAAAATATGTACCGATTGTATGTGACAGTGAGAGTGGCTAGTTTAATAGTCTAAGGCGGTATTCTCAAATTGTAATGGTCTTGAGCTTTATGTTTTTCATGTCTGAATGCTACCTGACACCAATCCATTTACATTTTAAAGCAGAGCCTTTGCAGCCTAAAATTAACTAACTGTGTTTTCGATGTACTGTATATGTTGACACTAATACCATAGGTGTGCACAGTCGATTGCATTAGGGTGTGAACTCTAAAGCTCAAACACAAGGTACTGATCACTCACTGTGTTCATTCAGAAAGGGAAGGTGCTGGTAAGTTACATATTTACAGGCCACTCCCCCGACTCATTCTTCAACATCCCCCCCGTGTGTGCCACAGCAGCATCCGGTGGGAGAGAAGAGGAAGGAAGCTGGCAGCACTGCGGGGGTGCCAGGGCAGTAGGGGGAATCTGCACTGCACAGGATAATTAGGGTGTGCCCGTGCACCCCTGACACACCTTGTGTGAACACCTATGACTGATACTTAACCTTATTCAATCTCTAGTCCTCAAATGTTTGCTGAAGATCTCTATCGTCCTGCAGATGTATCTTTTCAGAGATATAGTCTCTGATCCTGACACTACTTCAATTTCCACCAGAATAAGGTCACCTCCAAGCCACAGCCTGTCTCATTTTTGCTTTAGCATTTGGTACATGTCATCATAGCAAACTCTCACTCAGAAAATATTCTCACTATTGTGAAATTTAGCAGGCAAAAGA
>CM053029.1:102094549-102392049 GCA_028564925.1 Lithobates sylvaticus
AAATGCCTCAAGGTTTGTTGGTAAATGATGGGTGGGTGAGTGAGGTGTGTCATCTTCAGGTGTGAAATCACAAAACCATTCAGTGGCTCCTCTGGGGGTATCCCTAAATATTTATATATATATATATATATATATATATATATATACATAGTGTGTGTGTATATATAGATACACACATGCTCATCCCTTGCTGGCAGGGAAGGTGAAATGGTTTAAGATGGTGGGTTTTATTTCCCTGCAAAGGTAAAGCATAATGGGCTACTATGCGTCACTTACCTGACACCGAAGCCCACGCTGTCGCCGTTTTCCCCACAAGCAGGGAGCTTCCATCTTCACCCCTCTTCCTTCCAGGGCCGTGAACTCCGGCTCTGTGACTGGCCGGAGTTGCGGGAGCTGCCAGTCATGGCATGACCCCTATTGGAAATGGCACGATGTGCCCTTTTCTAAAGGGAGCATAGCTGAAACAATCATCAAATGATAAGTCGTACATTGCACATCTCAAACAAAATAATGAGGTCAGGAGGAATACACAATGGAAGAATTACAGGGCAACATGAACACCTTCCACATTTCAGAATTTATTATGAGCCCTGTGCCATGGTATCCAAACTGGTGACAATATACGGTAAGTAAAGCAGATACAAAATAAAAAGACCTGGGGTGCACAGATAGGTACATGGGGGAAGGGGAGAGACAAACATAAATACAGAAAACAAGAAATGCCATGTGCTTAGAGCCAAAAGTAATGATTCACAAACTTCATCCACCTCCAATCCAAGATGAAGGGACAAGCAGTTAAGCTTCGTACACACGATCAGATTGTTGGCCAACAGAGCGCCAGACTTTTGTCCAAAGGGCGTGTGCCTGGATTTTGTCTTGTATACTAACGGCACACAATTGTCGGCCAACAAACACGAACGTAGTGACGTACTACGTGGACTTTCAGCTCTTGAGTGCCACCCTTTGGGCACCTTCTGCTAATGTCGTGTTTGGTAAGCATTGATTCCGAACATGCGTGTTTTTACTTTGGACTTCTATGTGACGGACTTGTGTACACACGATACAAAAATCTGACAACAGACCGCTGTCCGCTGAAAATTTACTAGCTTGCCATCCAACATTTGTTGGTCGAAAGTTGGACAATTGTGTGATGGACGGTCGGACGGTCGGATTTTAGGCCAACAGTCTGTCATCACACAATTCCCTGCTGAAAATCCAATCGTGTGTAAAAGGCTAGGATCAGACTCTTAAGCCTCGTACACATGATCGGATTTTCGTCAGGGAAGTGTGTGATGACAGACTGTTGGCCTAAATCCGACTGTTAGTAAGCTCCAGCAGAGGTCGCAGTGCATTGCTGTATGATGATTGGTCAAAGCATGCACCTGACCTACATGCTTTGGCCAATCACAGCGTGCTCTGCTGAGAGAGCCATAATTGGCCAAAGGCAGGGTGCCTTTGGCCAATCATGGCTCAGGGGGACTAAGTCCATGCCTCACACTATATAAGGCTGCTTACACGGCGGAGCGCATCAGCTGGTCGGCAAGCAATATATATATATATATATATATATATATATATATATATATATATATACAGTCTCGTTTATGTATGTATATATATATATATATATATATATATATATATATATATATATATATATATATATATATTATACTCTGCATCCAGTGTAGCCTGTATCTACAGTGCATTCAGTGGTGTACTGTTTCTAACACACTTCAGGTGGTGTATTAATATGCACTCACTTTCACACACAGCCCCGCCCCCTGGTCCCGGGGAATTTGATAGACAGATCACCCGTCCAACCCGGGATGAGTGATGTGTATCAAAGTTCCCGGGCCAGGGGGCGGGGCTGTACGGGACGCCGAGCGGCGGGAACACACGGCAATTTAAATCAAAGCTGTTCCAGCATGTCCCTCGGCGCTCATATCATCCGGCCAGCAATGCTCTTCTTCTCTGCTCCCCTTCATTCAGGACACAGGTAGGCAGCATTGTTGGACAAGTGTTAGGCTGCACTGGTGTTAAAAAGTGAGGCTGCATTGGTGTTAAAGTGTGAGGCTGCATTGGTGGACACGGGTGAGGTTGCATTGGTGGACACGGGTGAGGTTGCATTGAGGAGCATGGATAAAGTTGCTTAATTTGCATAAAACATTTAAGAGCAATTTCATGATATAATTTATGAGGCCGTGTTTAGAGGTGGCATTAGGGGCAGGGCAGGGGTTGGGTGGGGCAACTGGTGGCGAGTAACCCTTGAGGCCTGGCTAGTAGCTCAGGACTTGAAATTTTAAGCCCTGTATATGTACATATATATATATATATAATACAGTCTTGAAAGGGACTTACTGCAGCAAGACGGAGGTGCGTGCACACGAGTTCGAGTCCAACGAGCTGGGCAGCAGACGCTGCTTGGTGCCAATGGGCATTTAAAAGAACAGCAGCTGCACTTGTGCAGTGCTGTTTGATCTGCAGCTTACCGTGTCCTGAAACCTGTACCTGCTATCTGATTACCTGTATTGATCCGGCTCTGCTGACTTACCTGAGATCTCCAATCCTGACCTCGGCTTGCCTTGACTCCTGTTGCCAACCACTGTTCATGTGACCCTGCTCCAGCCTGCTGCCTTGTTCTGTCTTATTCAGGGGGTAACGCGGCTTAAAACCTCCGGTTAAGTCACCCCTGAACCCTTGGGACTTGAATTTAGTCCTGTCGGCATTACAAAAACAGCCTTTTGAGCCGATACGACATATTCCCTTGATCCTTTTTGACAAGGAAACTAGTTTTGCTGGTAGCCATATCTTCTGCAAGAATGGTATCAGAATTGTCTGCTCTTTCTTGTAAAGAGCCATATTTAATTATTCACAAGGATAAGGTTCTATTGTGTCCTCATCCTAATTTTCTACCTAGGGTAGTCTCAGGCTTTCATTTAAACCAGGATATTGTTCTATCTTCATGTTTTTCCCAGAACCCCATTCTGCGGAAGAAAAGTCACTACATTCTCTTGATGTGGTGAGAGCAGTCAAAATCTATTTAAGAACGACAGGCAGCATTGAAATCTACTATTTCTAAATGGATTTGACAAGTGATTGTTCAAGCTTATGGTTTAAGGAGGAAAGTTCCACCTTTTCATATTAAAGCACACCCCACTAGGGCTGTTAGTGATCGTGGGGGTGCATCACCAAGCTTCCATGGTTCAAATCTGCAAGGCCTCAACTTGGTCTTCAGTCCATACATTTACCAGATTTTATCAGGTGAATGTAAAAAGGCATGAGGATATCGCCTTTGGGCGTAGTGTGCTGCAGGCAGCAGTATAACTCCTTTAGTCTCATGTTTCCCTAATTCTGTTGTGTCTCCCTCCCCTCAGTTGGCATTGCTATGGGACATCCCACATAGTAACTACTTTGGCTCTGTGTCCCCTGATGTACGATAAGAAAATAGGATTTTTATAACAGCTTACCTGTAAAATCCCTTTCTTTGAAGTACATCACGGGACACAGAGGTCCCGCCCCTCTTTCTAGTATACATGTGTATTGCTTTGCTACAAAAACTGAGGTACTCCCAGTAGTGGGAGGGGTTATACAGGGAGTGGACTTCCTGTCTTAGGGCATGCCAGTGTCCATCACCTGAAGGTGGCCTATAACCCACATAGTAACTACTATGGCTCTGTGTCCCGTGATGTACTTCAAAGAAAATGATTTTACAGGTAAGCTGTTATAAAAATCCTATTTTTCCGTCCTCAGCGCCAACAATTGCCAGCGTCTGCATTATATGATGCAGGAATATCTAGGGGCAATAGCAGACTTGGAGACCTTTCCAACAGAGCATACACTGGGTTACTGGGTCTTGAGGATGGACCACTGGCCAGAACTTGCTCAATATGCAATTGAGCTACTGGCCTGTCCTGCATCCAGCGTGCTTTCTGAACGCACATTCAGTGCTGCTGGAGAGTTTGTAACATTGTCCACAGACTCCGTTAATATGCTCACATTCATAAAAATGAATCAGTCTTGGATCAGCAGCTATCAAGCACCTGATGCTGATGTAACTGATTGAATTTGCTATGGATCTGGGATCCCTTGAAGACTGCCTATGCTGACTATACTATTCCTCCTCAATCTTGATGATGCTAGCTTTCAACAATACTTTTGGTTTAGGGCACTACCACCCAAGGCCCAATTTTTCTGCCCCTGTTTAACAGGGGCATGTAATTAAAATGTTTAATCTAAAATTTCACAGCAGAGCCCGTTCCTGCGCCCAACAAGGTATCTGTGAGGGGTTACAGTGTTGTGGCACCACCACCACCCAAGGCCCAAATTTTTAATTACAATTTTTGATATAATATTTCAATGCAGGGCCCATTCCTGCACCCGACAAGAGTAACTGTGAGGGCTTACAGTGTTCTGGCACCACCAAAACCAAAGGCCCAGTTTTTCTGCCCCTTTTTAACAGGGGCATGTAATTACAATTATTGATATAATATTTTCCAGCAGGGCCGTTCCTGCGCCCAACAAGAGTAACTGTGAGGGCTTACAGTGTTCTGGTACCACCAACACCTAAGGCCCAATTTTCTGCAGAGTATATAGGGCAGGCCGTATAGTATATATACTGCTGTTCAGAGTATATAGTGCCTGGGGGACCACCATGCCATTTTTTTTTTTATTGGTGCAGGGTTCCCCTTAATATCCATACCAGACCTGAAGGACCTGGTGTGGTTTTTGGGGGGGACATCTACGACATAAATTTTTTTTTGTTTTTTGTGGTATCTATATTGCCGGGATCCGACAATACATTACAGTCGCAAGCAGTTTTAAATGAAAATTTTTCCATTAGAAGTGTTATAAACATGGGAAAGATGCACTACTTTACAGGCATACGAAGGACACCCCCCAGGCATGATATTTAAATGAATATTTAATTTTATTGTTTCACTTTAAGCATTATAAAAATCACTGCTCCTGAAAAAAATTTAATTTTTAAAACTTTTTTTGCATTGATACATGTCCCCTGCAGCAGGACCTGGGTCCCCAAACAATTTTATGGCAATAACTTGCATATAAGCCTCTAAAATTAGCACTTCTGATTTTTCACGTTTGCATCCCATAAACTTGTGTTCGTGCAAATTCGTGCAAATTCTTTGCCTGTTTACATGTTCTGCTGCGAACCAAACCGGGGGGGGGGGGGTGTTCGGCTCATCCCTAGTAAAAAGCAGGGGCGTTGCTAGGTGGCAAAAAGACCAGGGGCTTCAGCCCGAGGTCGAAGAACCGGGGGGGGGGGGGGGGTGAGCGGGCGGTTTTGCAACATTTATTTTTTATTTTTGGCCTGGGTGGTGGGGATGTGTGGCTTACATACACTGACCTACATACAATGACCACTGGCCAGCGTGACCTACACACACTGACCTACACACACTGACCTGCCTGACCTACACACACTGACCTGCCTGACCTACACACACTGACCTGCCTGACCTACACACACTGACCACTGACCTACACACACTGACCACTGACCTACACACACTGACCTGCCTGACCTACACACACTGACCACTGACCTACACACACTGACCTACACACTGACCTACACACACTGACCTGCCTGACCTACACACACTGACCTACATGCACTGACCACTGACCTACATGCACTGACCTACACACACTGACCACTGACCTACATGCACTGACCTACACACACTGACCTACATGCACTGACCACTGACCTACATGCACTGACCTAAACACACTGACCTACATGCACTGACCACTGACCTACATGCACTGACCACTGACCTACATGCACTGACCTACACACACTGACCACTGACCTACATGCACTGACCACTGACCTACATGCACTGACCTACACACACTGACCACTGACCTACATGCACTGACCACTGACCTACATGCACTGACCTACACACACTGACCTACATGCACTGACCACTGACCTACATGCACTGACCTACACACACTGACCTACACGCACTGACCTACATGCACTGACCTACATGCACTGACCTACACACACTGACCTACACACACTGACCACTGACCTACATACACTGACCACTGACCTACATGCACTGACCACTGACCTACACACACTGACCTACATGTACTGACCTACATGCACTGACCTACACACACTGACCACTGACCTACATGCACTGACCACTGACCTACATGCACTGACCTACACACACTGACCTACATGCACTGACCTACACACACTGACCACTGACCTACACACACTGACCACTGACCTACACGCACTGACCACTGACCTACATGCACTGACCTACATACACTGACCTACATGCACTGACCACTGACCTACATTCACTGACCTACACACACTGACCACTGACCTACATGCACTGACCTACACACACTGACCACTGACCTACATGCACTGACCTACACACACTGACCACTGACCTACATGCACTGACCACACTGACCTACATGCACTGACCGACAATGACATACATTACATGTCTGACCTACCTCAGCCGTGGTGAGAGGAGAGGAGCCAAGGAGGAGAGGAGAGCCGAGCCAAGGAGGAGAGGAGAGCCGAGCCAAGGAGGAGAGCCGAGCCGCCCGCCCGAGCGGGGATGTAGCGTTCCCGCCTTCTGGAGCCTGCAGGCTACGATGGACGTCACGTCACACGTCCCGCTCCAGAAGGCGGGATCAGCGGCACTCGCCACTCGGCCACCGGCTTCGTCTAATTTCGGCCGCTTTCGGCCGCTATGTATGGCACTCGGCTAATTTCGGCTGCTGGGAACCGATCTGTTAGCGAGTGCAGCCGAAATTAGCCGACCGCACTCGGGGCTAGCAATGGAATGCAGCCATTCCGAGACTCGGGGCTTTTCAGGGACCCATTCGGGGCTCCAGCCCCCCCTAGCCACCCCCTAACGACGCCCCTGGTAAAAAGGTTCCCTTTTGGTTACATTTCTATGAGGTCCCATGAAGTGTAGTTATGTCTACTCCTAATGGACCATAATCAGATCACTCATCTCCCCTGATCATCTGGCAAGATCAGATGTCACTGCTTTTATTCTCTTGTCTAATATTGTCTGATTGGTAAGTATTGCACATTAGTGTTTCATGAATCAGTTAGTGGCAAAAAGTCTCTTTGTAAGAGATTTAGTTTATCCATGTGAGATATAAGAGGCCATATTTGTTGGAGGCACTCAAAAATGTATAAACAAGATGCATGCAGTCTCATTTTGATTTATAAATCGATAAAATCTGCAGTGTGTATGTTTCATTTTTATTACCACCATCTGTCTCAAGCCCTTATTATTACCTGGTGGTGAGGCTTCTGAGGCTCATTAACTGGATGAGGGATGCTGACATGTATGGTATGAAATAGAAACACTAGTTATGAAAAAAGTCTTGCTTCTGGGAAAGAACCACAATTTTTTTTCACTTTTTATCTTGAGAACAGCACAAATGGAGATAAATACTTGAACAATATGCAGGCACATGGTTTTCAAAGTGACTGGTAATTACAAAAAAAATGTATCTAAAGCTACGTGCAAAAGAAGAGTTTTAATACTTAGCCCTCTTGTGGCAGGCAGGTTCTCATTTCACTCTCCAACAATTACAGCCCTTAAAAAATCTTCAGCATCCAGATATGTTGGGTGCCTGCACCCCCTATTGCGTGCTGTGGTTCTTTAGGCTGGCCCCTACATCACCCCTGTGTCCTGTAGTGATGTAGAGGCAGACAGTTGGATGAACAGCACATGGTGAGGGATGATGTTTAAAATTCCGTTGGAGGCCATAACACTTGAAGGCGGTAAATTGACTTGCCACCCACCAAGAAAGTGAATATTTGGAATCTTCTCTTACAGGCAACATTTTTTTTTATTTGTTTTAAAAAGTATTCATACCCCTTGAAATTTTCCACATTTTATCATGTTACAACCAAAAACGTAAATTAATTTTATTGGGATTTTATGTGATATACCAACACAAAGTGACACATAATTGTGAAGTGGAAGGAAAATGATAAATGGTTTTCAAATGTTTTTACAAATAAATATGTGAAAAGTGTGGTGTGCATTTGTATTCAGCCCCCCTGAGTAATTACTTTGTAGAACCACCTTTCACTGCAACTACAGCTGCAAGTATTTTTGGGGATGTCTCTACCAGCTTTGCACATCTAGAGAGTGACATTTTTTCCCATTTTTCTTTACAAAATAGCTCAAGTTTTGTCAGATTGTATCTAGAGCATCGGTGAACAGCATTTTTCAAGTCTTGCCACAGATTCTCAATGGGATTTAGGCCTGGACTTTGACTGGGCAATTTTAACACACGAATATACACACGAATATGCTTTGATCCAAACCTGGGGTCTCAAACTGGCGGCCCTCAAGCTGTTGCAAAAATACAAGTCCCATCATACCTCTGCCTGTGGGAGTCATGCTTGTAACTGTCAGCTCTGCAATGACTAATGGAACTTGTAGTTTCGCAAAAGCTGGAAGGCCGCCAGTTTGAGACCCCTGATCGAAACCATTCCATTGTAGCTCTGGCTGTATGTTTAGGGTCGTTGTCATGCTGGAAGGTGAACCTCCTCGACAGTCTCAAGTCTTTTGCAGACTCCAACAGGTTTTCTTCTAAGATTGCCCTGTATTTGGCTCCATCCATCTTTCCATCAACTCTGATCAGCTTCCCTGTCCCTGCTAAGGAAAATCATCCCCACAATATGATGCTGCCACCACCATGTTTCACTGTGGGGATGGTGTGTTTAGGGTGATGTGCAGTGTTAGTTTTCCACCACACATAACATTTTGTTTTTAGGCCAAATGTTACATTTTGGTCTCATCTGACCAGAGCACCTTCTTCCACATGTTTGCTGTGTCCCCCACATGGCTTCTCGCAAACTGCAAACAGGACTTCTTATGGCTTTCTTCTTGCCATACCATAAAGGCCAGATTTGTGGAGTTCACAACTAATAGTTGTCTTGTGGACAGATTCTCCCACCTGAGCTGTGGATCTCTGCAGCTCCTCCAGAGTTTCCATGGGCCTCTTGACTGCTTCTCTGATTCTCTCCTTGACCGGCCTATCTGTTTAGGTGGACGACCATGTCTTGGTAGGTTTGCAGTTGTGCCATACGCTTTCCATTTTCAGATGATGGATTGAACAGTGCTCCATGAGATGTTCAAAGCTTGGGATATTTTTTTATAACCTAGCCCTGATTTAAACTTCTCCACAACTTTATCCCTGACCTGTCTGGTGTGTTTCCTGGCCTTCATGATGCTGTTTGTTCACTAAAGTTCTCTAACAAACCTCTGAGGGTTTCACAGAACAGCTGTATTTATACTGAGATTAAATTACACACAGGTGGACTCTATTTACTAAATAGGGGACTTCTGAAGGAATCAGTTCCACTAGATTTTAGTTAGGGGTATCAGAGTAAAGGGGGCTGAATACAAATGCACGCCACACTTTTCAGATATTCATTTGGAAAAAAAATTTGGAAAACCATTTATAATTTATTTTCCATTTCACAATTATGTACCACTTTGTGTTGGTCTATCACATAAAATCCCAATAAAATACATTTACGTTTTTGGTTGTAACATAAAATGTAAACAATTTCAAGGGGTTTAAATAATTTTTCAAGGCACTGTAATGGGACACCATTTAATCTAGTTCTAGGTTAATTAAAAATCATGTAGAGAATTAGGTTATGTACCTTGTTAACCCTCTCCTGTAATCATCTGGACTATAGCACTCATAATTGGTGAGGGAGAAGCATACCTGTAAGGCAAGAGGACTGTGCATTCAACACTGAGGAACAAGCATGATTTTATGTGTAAAGCTGCTCTTATCCAATCACCGCCTGGGGAATGTCCTGGACCCAGCTTTATAGCTCAACTACAGTGTAGTATGCAAAGAGGTCTTGAAGTGTGCAGTAGCCGAGGGTAGTGTTTGCCAGGTGGGCCTGGATTACAAACTTGGCTAAACAGAGCTACTTTCAGCTGTTGTCCAGGTGTGCTAAAATGTTTGCTGTAATGTTAAACAACATGCTTTTGGTAGGCTTTAGCAAGCTTTGGTCAATCTTTAGGATTTCCAGGACATACCAAAAACTCTGAACTAATACAGTTTATTAAACTTTACCAACTGTGCCATCAGTGTTTAACTGAAGTCCCATTGTGAGGAAGAAGCAACTTTCGGAGTTTGCTAAAATGTGGGCAATATTTCAAAATGTATTGCAAAATTTGGTTTGAATGTCCTTTTGAGCATTTGGGAATCTGAGCCTGTTCCTGTGTCCAAACACTGCTAATCCAAATGGTATCAACACACCCATGTCACACTAAATAGATGGGGTCTCACTGCTAGGACCACTGCACAGTACCTGCTTTAAAGGGAGACATTTATAAAGCTGATTTCCCCCTGCAGTGCCACATGAAGGAATCAGAGGCTAATTCCAACAAAATTTTCAATCTAATAACATCATTTTATATAGAAAAAAATCTATTTGCCGTAATATTCCATATACTCACACACTTAGAATTAATTTACACTGGCGTGTTGCATTGCACTAAAACACGTCAAACCTCCCTATAATAAAAACATATGTTGAATCACAGCAATGCCTACCTAACACAAACAAAAAAACACACAGATCTACAAGGGCCCTAAAATACAAGCTCAGCATTTTCAGAGTCTCTAGAGAAAGTGACAACAGCTATTAGAAAAATACAGTAGTTGTCATATCCCTTACAAAACTTGGTTTGTAAACAGGTAACTAACATAACTCTCATTATTCCCTTTATCCAGCTAATCTTTGACTTATGTTTATGTAGCACCCTCACAGTTAGGTTGTTAGGCAAATCTAGTGTTAGCTTCTGATGTAGACACAGAAGCAGGAATCATTTAGTACAGTCTGTTTGGAATTTCTCAGGCTGGGAGTTTGATTACCTCCCCATCTATGGAAGAAGCTTCTGGGGCTTAAGGTGGAAAGATTCAAATTCCTGGCCTGACTATTTAGCAGGGCCAAGCCCATCCCTAGAGAGGTGTGCCCAGATGGTGGCTGGGTTACTGTTAAAGAGGCTGGAACCCTGGAGAGTCTGTTCTCTTCTCCCCACGTGGAGATGGACCCAGGAGCTGGGGACTGCATGCCTTTGGACCCCCCCCCCCCTTCCTGGAATGGAAACTGGGCTACTCTGTGTGAGGTCACCAGGATCTGTGAGTAGAGCCAAAATCCCCCTCAGTCATGCTGATGGCAGAAGCTAGACCATTTCAGCCCACTTTTCTGCTAAGACCTATTCGGCAATCTCCCTGCCAAAAAGGGCTCTTTCACACGGACGGTCCGTATGTCCGTTTTTCATCCTTCCGTTTTCGGATGAAAAACGGACATACATGTATCCCTATGGGATAGCGGGTGTCAGCGGATGAGACACCCGATCTCGTCCGTGTCCGCTATGGTCCGTTTCTGCAGACGGAGGAAAACCCTATTTTTTGATCCGTCTGCAGAGCGGATCGGATGCCGACGGACTCTACGGTCCATCGTCACCCGATCTCCCATAGGGGAGAGCGGTGCTCTGACAGGTCCGTCCCTGTGCTGTGTGCACCCTAAAGGTAGAGAAGGGTCCTCAAGCATTTTGGAGCATGTCACCAAGGTAATAGTTACTTAGCAATAAACTTTAAAAAAAAAACACCACTGGACTGGTCATTGAGCCTGTGTGGATGAAAAATTTCTGTGTGCCTGGCTACCTGAACTGAGTGGGAAAGGAACCTGTAGACAGTACCAGCAGCCCTTTTGGGGGTAGCACTACATTTACATACCATAGTGTTATGATAATCTGGGTCTTATTTGCACACCTAGCTGATCAACAATGAATGCATTACCATCCAATCATAAAGGAACTGCACAGATAACTGGGCTTTAACTGAATCTTACAGAATGGAGGTTTGATTCTAAATACTGGAGGAAGGAAATTTCTCGACAAATGTGATCAATTTAGATTTATTTTCTTCTAGGCACTTGAAATGCTTAAAAAAAAAAAAAAAACACTTCAGCAAGGGGATTTCAAGCACCTAGCTCTCCCAAGAGGCAGTGGTGAGGTTTGGTGATATCACCTGAGTCTCCTTGAAGCATTAGCCGGGGTAAGTATATGTCTATCTTTTTTGTCAACACTTAATTTATGGAAGGTCCACTTTAAAGCTGAACTGAGGCATAAAAACTTTCATTTTAATATATTCCACCATAGCTACAAAGGGTATATATTCACTAAGTGTACACCAAATGCCTTTCCAGATTCAGATATTAACCTGTAAATGTAGCAGTGATATCATTACTTAGCCTGTGCAGAATGCAGAGCTGTGGAAGGGGCCCAGCAGGTTCCACCAACTACAAGCTTGTAGGCCATGACTTAAAATGTTACTTGTGATCTTCACTTATAGGATTGATGTACTGTGATGTGTCTACCATTTTGGCCTGTGTTGCTTCCTGTAGGGAGTTATATATAAGTGTGTTTGTTGATCGTGGGAGTTGGAAGGACCATACATGAAGAGATGTAACATTGCACCTAAAGTGGGGTTACCTCTTGGCAGGACTCTGCAACAGGACTGTATAGTTGAAGCCATATCACTACTAGTTAGAAACTACCACAAGCTAAAGGTATGAACACAATACCAAGTCCAGCACAGTAACAGCTACAAATGCACAAGGGAGGAGAGAAGGAGCCTTGCCGCGTTCACTAACTTGTTGCCTTGCCTATGTAACTATTGGAGAACTGTAATGTGAAGATTCTAAGGAACAGTTAGACTTATGCCTTTTATCCAAGTAAAAAGAGTCCTGATTTAGTAATGACTGGTCTGATTTACTGTGAGAAGAGAGTGGGAGTATGCTCTTACAGTGAATGGAAACAGGGAACAAAGTGAACCTTCATGTTAACCTTCTGTCAGGACCTGGATCACCATCTGGTGGCACTGTGGTACCCTGGGTGGAGGGTTGTAGTTCCAGTGTCCACCAGTGGATGTCTCCCAGCAGCCAGCAGATCCCAGTACTCAGTCTCCACCTTGTGCTGGCTGCTGGCAGGGTATTTAGTTTCTCCTCTTTCAGTGCCCCTGGCTTCAGTATTTTTTTCTTTGCTGCCAGATACTACTTGCCATTTATCCTGCTCCTCCTGATGTTGCTCTTGCCCTGCATTCTGTACACTGCCGCCTTGCACCTGCTCTCCTTGTTCCTGACCCTAGTCCCTGTTCCCTCCTTCTTTGCATATCCAGTTTTACCCTGTGATTTGTGTTCCTCCTTTTTTTCATATTGTATAGATTGTATTAAATTAAGTTTGTTAGGTATGTTGTCTTTGGGTTTTTGGTTCACTTACTGTATATCTTTAGGTTTGCTGTTTTCTGCTGTTTGGATTGATTCTGGTTTCACTGTAAATAAATGTACTTTAAATATACAGTATATGGTCTGGTCACAGTTTTCTGAGTGTAGCAACACAGATTTGGCCATCTCTGCTGCTGACTCCTGACACCTTTTGGGTGATGGGGAGTAAAGGGAAGGAGGAGCAGCGAGCTCGGAAGAGGAGGTGGAGGTGACAGCTTGTGATGGAGGTTCTGTTGGAGGGGTGAATTGGTGGCTGTATGGTTTACCCTTCTAAGTGGCAGGATCCTTCGGTTAGGGATCGCTGCAAAACAGAACCTTTCTATGGACTGGGCCTTGATTACAAGTGTGTGATTCCTCGCAAAGTATACAGCAGCTTCCCTAGGTGTCTTCGGGCTGAAGCAAGTAGATTGTATCATGTAAAGTGTCTAAAGAGGTGGTGGAGGAAAATCTGTGTTCATTGCTTTATACCCTTCAAAATGCATGTGTTGTTAGTGCTGGAACAGGTGCTACTGGCAAGTGAAAAAGACATGACTAAAGGATTCGTCAACCTTGGTCCTTAACATTAAATTAAAAACACAAACCGCGTGACATGGGTTTTATATGACCACAGCAGCCAAAATGTTATTAACCAAAGAATAAAATAACATCACGTAAAACATTTAAAGCATACTAAGTGCCAATTTTAACAAAGTAATGTCCAACAGCAAGAGGTCTTTGGGGTGTCTTATAAGGCACAATTTATAACTGGAATGGTCTATGTCCTCAGCTGTGCCCCAACCGGCTCGAGGACGCTCTGACATCACACATACTTCCATATTCCACTCCCCCAGGGGACCTAGCTCCTGGGAGAACCACCGCTAACCAAATGTAAGCGCCATACCTTATATGGGGCCCACTAATCCTTTAACCATGTAATTCCTCACTGACCCCCCAAAGACCCCTTGAACCACCTCCTGCTGTGACAAAATTGAACAATATACCTTTCAGTAAATTATACCCATAACCAATGGCTTTTTTTTTTTTTTAATATAGTTTTTATTCATTTATATTTATATATATATATATATAAAAATCACAATTTTGTCTTTTTTTTTTTTAAATAATAAAACAAAAAACAAAAATCAAAACATAACAAATTCGCTCAACACTATAGACACCAATACGCTCATTACCTGTCCAGTATGCTAACTCCTAACACATGGGAGGGAGGCGGGAAGTTGTCTCTTCTCCTAACTCCTGGAAATGATGAAGAATCCTCCCCCTACGCAAGACCCTCTCCTCTGGACCCTGCCCCTTCTGACTTCTGCCTCCAATCAGGTAAGCTCTACCCCCATACCCCCACCTCTGACCTATGTTCGTAACCTGACCTATGTTGCTCCCCTAGTCATGCAGCCCCTCAGTCCATTTTCTCCTGTGAACTAATTTGGCCTCCAGCCATGGGGAGCACTAACTTACGCATAAGCAATACCATCATGTCAATGCAGTTCCCCTATGCCTCCAGCAGGCTACCTACAGAAAACTACTGGAGTGGGGTGGAGACAAGACTAGTCACCCTGTACTAGGAGAGAGAGCAGTAGTGACCAGCCTTTATTGCAGGAAGCTACTGCACAGAGGTTTACAAGTTTTACATTTGATTACTGCACAGATCTGGAAGAAATATACAAAGTACACCAAGATTTGGGCTGAATTGAGCATTTTTTTTTTGCACGCGCTTTTTGGAGCATTTCCACTTGTTGCACATTGGGCAGCATGTTCACTTGAATAGGCTATCCTACACACAACAAACTCACCAAAGATGCTACTAAACCTTTTTTGGAGCGGAGCATGGCACATTTATTTTCACTGCATGCTTTCATGCGTTTCCAGCGCGCCTGCCCTCGGCAAAATGCCTGGTAAGAGCATGCTTGCTACCTACACTTAGAGTGCTATTACCAATTAATGGACAACACAAGTGTGATGCATGTTTTCTGTGTGCTTTGCCCCACTTTACAGAAATGCCAGTTGTGAATGGAGCCTAAAGTAAAATACACAACTCTATTTTCTTATCCCCTGAGTTTGGCTTTGAAATATGTGCTTACTAAAAGTTTCCAATGCTGTATGTTCGTTTTAAAGGTGGAATGCATCCCATCATGACAATTGCAAAGGATCAATCTTTTGTGGGGGAAGGTTTAAACTCCTAGTCCTATTTAAATATTATCCCCCCAACATTATGTACAGCTAAAGTTTTCTGCAGAAACTCTTTCCCGTAAACCAGAACTGCATAGTCCTCAATTTTAGAAGCTGGAAATAAGAAGTAACATATTTTCAGCAAATAGAAGACGTGAGTAATCTGTTTATAAATACGCAGAATGTGTTTTTCCGCAGCCATGCAGAAAATAAGTTTTAGCTGCCATTTGGCATTAGGACGGTTGATCAGGTAGAGGATATAAGATGAGGTGTGCATTTTCCATGCGATAACCCACTGTAATGACTCATTGAGTTTTCTATGGAGTTCTCGGGAAATGGTGAAGACACACTTGTTTTGCCCAGTCTAATTAAAGCTGTGGGCAGACAGCAAAACTCCATAAATAATCAGCCCGCGCAAATACTGAGAACAGAAAAAATGTGTTTTGCATTGATCGTTCATAATAAAACAACTTAGAAAATGATCCATTATAAGACAGTCTGTATTGTCACATCCCACTGTATAGTGAATATATTATAGCCATTTATTACATAGTTACATAGTTAGTCAGGTTGAAAAAAGACACAAGTCCATCTAGTTTAACCATGCAGTTCTGAAATATACAGAGAAGTGGAAAGGATCCTGATAAATAAATCTTGGTCTTTAGGTTAAAACTGGGGTTTAAAGCAGCAAGAATGTAGGAAGGTTGCCTGCAGTTTAATAGTTAGGCAGTGACTGACCCAGGGGTTAATATTTTGCACCTCTGTTCCCAGGCTTTTTGGACCCTGCATATCCACCCTGTTATATAAATAAGGGGGAAGCCGGGTTTGACGTAATTTGTTTTGCTACACAAGAGGAGGCCACGAATGTCATAGTTACATAGTAGGTGAGGTCGAAAAAAGACACAAGTCCATCAAGTCCAACCTATGTGTGTGATTATATGTCAGTATTACCTTGTATATCCATGTATGTTGTGGTCGTTAAGGTGCTTATCTAATAGTTTCTTGAAACTATCGATGCCCCCCCGCTGAGACCACCGCCTGTGTAAGGGAATTCCACATCCTTGCCGCTCTTACAGTAAAGAACCCTCTACGTAGTTTAAGGTTAAACCTCTACGTAGTTTAAGGTTAAACCTCTTTTCTTCTAATTTGAGGTACTAAGAAGGACTGCAGTCCACCGGAGGACACTAGCGAGCCAGTGTTGGAGAAACATTGATCATGGACTACTACCTTGTTGAAGTATGCCTAGGCAGCCTAGTTGAGCTTATAAAGGGCTGTTCAATTGCAAATGTTCATGTTGAACTGTATCACCAAAATGTTCTAGTAAAATTACATCAACTGTTCTAAGCTTGGTCTTAAGTAATTTAAAGTGGTTGTAAACCCCTCTGTGCAACTTGTACCTATAGGTAAGCCTATAATAAGGCTTACCTATAGGTACTTTAAATATCTCATAAACGTGCGCGGTTTAGGGGATATTTACCTTGTAGTGCGCCGATGATATATCCGGCACATGTGTTGTGACGAAACGGCCCTCCGCGTCGTTTCTTCACTAGCAAGTGCCGTGACTGATGGATCACGCACGCAGGCGTGGGAGTGGCGTCACGCGACTCCAGCCAGTCACAGAGCCAGAGTCCGCGGGCCCGGAAGGAAGAGGGCTGAAGATGGATGCGGACGGCGCGCGCTTCGTTTGCAGGTAAGTGCCACATAATGCAATGCATACTAGCCGATTATGCTTTTACTTTTCAGGGGAAAAAAAAGAGGAAGTAAAACCCATCAGGGTTTACTTCCTCTTCAAAGGTGTGCATGAAGGTTGCTGGCGTATGAAAGAACTAACGGAACGGAAGGTAACGGAAGGTTACTCAACTAGAAAAGCAGTTGCTATATTTGACCAGAACTAATGCAAGGTACAATGCAGCCAGTTGTGAAGCGTGGTACCTGGTGTAGGTGATGGATCTTCCAGTAGTGAAGGGGTCAGTGATCTGGCTTCCTCCCCAGCAGTCAGTTTCCTCAAGCAACCAGGACTAAACCCATGTTACAGAGGCCCATGGCCTGGCAGCATGGTACGGAAGTGAAAGGGTTCACAAGGGCACGCATGAGGTCTGCACTAAGTGCACAGCAGGACCGCATTCTCTCTGGGAGTGAGGTAGCAGAGTTACGCAGAAATGGTGGAGAGGGCACAGGCTTAGCGGTGTCCCTCCTAATTGCAACATACATCAAGCTAAGGTGTGCAGTGACACGGGACGGTACTTGTACAGAGGCATGGGCGTCCGCAGGTAGGGGCAAGGGGGGTCAAGTGCCCCCCCTGGAATCAGGGATCAGATCTTAAATTCAGCACAGTTGCGTCGCTATCGGGGGCAGGCAGCCCGCACCCGTGTGCCATCCGCCAGTGGGGTGACACCATTAAGGTGCTGTCAAGCCCCCCATCAGTGTAGTGTGACTTTGGCTCTTTTCCCTGCTCAGTCCAGCAGAGAACTCAGGAGAGTGACAGGAGAAAGGCGAGCTGTGGGCTGTCAGAGGTTTCCCCCGCTCACCCGCCCTTTCTCCTTTCAAGGAGAAGAGACGGTGGCTCTCACCAGTTCCCCGCCCAGCTTCCTGCCTGCTCCGTTCCTTCCCTATTGGCCATAACTGAGGGCCAATCAAAGGAGACTAGGAGAGGAGAGCATCATGGGAAATGTAGTCCCAAAGATCGGCAGCCCCATTTTCCACAGGGAGGAGGCTACATCTCGATCAAGAGAGAGATTGACAGACTGCAGCCTGGAAAAAAGCTGAGGGAGAGAGTGCTACAGGACAAAGAATGAGGAGTGTGCTGGGTGGAAGCCAGAGACAGAGCCATCCTGCCCAGCACCACCAGAGAGAGCCACGCTACCCAGCACCACCAGAGAGAGCAAGACTGAGCCACTAACAGGGTACAGACATGCTACACTACTGACCAGAGTCGCCTGTGGGGAACCCAGAGTGAGCGAATATCCAGCCGGAGGGATCGGCCATTATCCATTACTTATCCTAGGGACTGTACTACGTCTGCAGTCTCTGACCATGATAATGTGATAATGAAATTGACGAATAGGGGCGGTGCCCCCCCCCCCTGACAAAAAGTTCTGCGGACGCCCATGTACAGAGGGACTCTGTGTAATTGACAACTGCACACAATATAAGGATTTCTCAGCTGGTTATAGCTAAGTTATAGCTTCTACAAAATAGGGGATAGATTTATGGCATTTTTATTTAAATTTTATTTTTTTACTAGTAATGGCATCGATTTATCGGGACTGCGACATTGCGGCGTACAGATCGGAAACCATTGACATTTATACAGTGATAAGTGCTATAAAAATGAACTGATTACTGTGTAAATGTCACTGGCAGGGAAGGGGTTAACAGGGGGCGAGCAAGGGGTTAAATGTGTTCCCTAGGTGTGTTTCTAACTGTGAGGGGATGGGACTGATTAGAGGAGGAGCCATATCGTTGTTCCTACTTAGTTTACACACACAAATCCCCGTTCTGGCTCTCGTGATCAAGATCGCGGGTTACGCCTGCCGGCCATGCGCATTGCGTCCCCCGCTCTGCAGCGGGCGGGTACGCGCCTGTCTGCTATGGCTCTTAAAGGAGCCGATGTATGGGTACGGCGATTTGTACAGCAGTGCCACTTTGCTGACGTATGTCGGCAAGTGGTTAAAGCATGAATAATAGCACAGTGCTCTGTCTGCTCTGTGTCAGTGCCCGCCCCTTCCCCTCCTGCTGCTATCATAACTACAATAAAAACATACCATCCCCTCTGTAACATAAGAGCGTCTCCCGGCTGACGTCAGCAGGAGTGCACAGCCTCACCCGCTATAGCTGTCAGCCAAGGAGTCACGTGAGCGCCTGGAGACGCTCTGATATAGATACAGATCGGCAACTTTTTAATATAACACAGGCACAGGGACACTTATTGTTATGTTGCAGAGGTGATGGGATGTTTCCCTTGTAGTGGCTTAACAACCACTATAAGTTATATAAGAGGCAATTATTTAATATGGTAAAGAGTAGATACATTTATAAAGTCTTATGCCCCGTACACACGGTCGTAAATTCCGATGGAAAATGTCCGATCGGACCATGTTGTCGGAAAATCCGGCCGTGTGGGGGCTCCATCGGACTTTTTCCGTCGGAAAAAATTTGAGATCCTGCTCTCAAATTTTCCGACAACAAAATCCGATCTGAATTTTTCCGATCGTGTGTAGAGAATTCCGACGGACAAAGTGCCACGCATGCTCAGATCAGATTACGAGACCAAAGCTATTGGCTACTAGCCTCTACGTAGTTCCGTCGTACGCAACAAACGTCACCACGCTCAGAATGATCGGATTTTCTGACAACTTTGTCCAACCGTGTGTCAGACAAAATCCGTCGGAAAAATTCTGACGGATTTTGTGGTCGGAATTTTCGTCCGTGTGTATGGGGGCTTTCAGATACAACCAGCCCTTTGAGGGCAACCATAATGCTGATGTGGCCCATGATGAAACTGAGTTTGACACCCCTGGTTTAAAGCGGAGGTCCGCCAAAAACATTTTTTTTTAAGTCAGCAGCTACAAATACTGCAGCTGCTGATTTTTAAAATATGGACACTTACCTGTCCAGGGCGCCCGCGATGTCGGCACCCGAAGCCGATCTGTCGATCGGCTCTCAGGAGCTGCTGCTGCCATCTTCGGTAAGGGAATCAGGAAGTGAAGCCTTGCGGCTTCACTTCCCGGTTCCCTACTGCGCATGCACAAGTTGCGCTGCGCAATCCGGATGGTCCCTGCTGTCTCTCGGACCCGTGTGTTCCCCAGCAGACAGCTGGGGGGGGGGGGGGGGGGGAGTCTATGCCCAGAAGTGGGTGCAAATGCCTGTATTGTACAGGTATCTGCACCCCCTCCCCCCTGAAAGGTGCCAAATGTGACACTGGATGAGGGGAGGGTTCCGAAAAGCGGAGGTTTCATTTTTGTGTGAACTTCCGCTTTAAGGTCTTCAACTGTATCTCATTTATTAATAGGAAAAGTACAGCGATCTAGATTTAGAACAAGCTCTGGTTCAGTCTAAGAAAGGCTGTAGCTTTCTGCTCTGTTAGATGTACCAGATGCAGTTTCATTAAATGATAGACTTGTCTCTGAAGCCGTTCATTTACTTTATTGAAGCCAGCTGCAGGATAAACACGGTTCTATTCTGGAATCCCCATCCATTGCTGCATCAGTTTTCTTAGCAAAGAGAAAAGTTACAGGAGCTGCACGTATTAACACTTACTGAGGATTTCATAGGGATGTGGAATTCTACTGACACCAATCCTATGTTCAATATTAGACATGTGCAATTTGTTTCGTTTTTTTTGTTTTTCTTTTTTTTTTGTTATTTTCGTTCGTCCGTTTTCGTACGAATGAACGAATCGTTCGAATCGTACGAATCCGAATAACGAATCGTTCGAATCGTACGAATCCGAATAACGAATCGTTCGAATCGTACGAATCCGATTAACGAATCATTCGAATCTAACGAATCCGAAAAACAACGAAAATCCAGAAAAAAAAATTAGAAACAACGAATGTACTAATGAAGAAAATCCGAAAAACGAAAACGAACGAAAAAATGTGTAACTTTTTTTTTTGTTGAATTGGTAATTTTCCGTGTCCCTTACAATGGTGCTGCTAAACGTGCTTCGAATGGATTGAACAAAAAAATTCGTACATTCGTAACTTTTTTTTCGATTCGTAACATTTTTTTTCGATTCGTAAATTATTAAAATGTAATAATAGCATACACATTACATAAAATTATGAATTATGCTCCGATTACGAATCTACGAATGTTACGAATGTACGAATAAATACGAATGCGTCCGAAAATTAAACTAACGAAAAAACGAATCAACGAAAAAATAACTCTTACGAATGTACGAATCGTTACGAATACGAACACCGACGACTTACGAATGTACGAATCGTTACGAATCAAAAATGAAACGAAAATAAACAAATTTTTTTGTTGTGCACATGTCTATTCAATATGTTTATTGAGGTTTACATAAAAAAAAACAAAGAATAATTTAGATGCATACATGGGATATATCTAAGGCAAATAAAGTCCGACATTCACTTACAAATCTTATAGACAAAGGAAATTGAGCGTGATGACACTTAGCAATCCATGAAACAATATACATGGTAAAAATAAAATGAAAACCATAACAGAATCCCCCTATAAATAGATATATGCAATGGAATGGAAATAAATAAACCGCGCTTGGAGTAGGTAACCCCTCTAAAAATGGCAGCTGCTAAAAATGGGATACACACACATAAGACAATGGAAAATATATAAAGCTGCGCCAATTGAATTAAACTAGATAGTACTAAACATCAAACAATCTGATTTAGTGCCGCGGAGGAGCACATAGAAAGAATATATATGATATTGGTTTAAGAAAACAAGATCTTAAGAGTCCACAAGATGGCGTTAACGCAAGTAGATAAAGTCCCTTTAAACAGTAAATTGTATTATGCTTTGGAAATAGGTGTTCAAATCCAAATCCGGAAATGGTAAAGAAGATACACCACGGTAACTGACCTTGTATATGATAGTGAGATTTATAAGTGCCCGACCACCAGATAGATTTTGAGCTTACCAGATGGCCGAGCAATATAGGTACCGTACATAAGATATCCCTTAGCAGCCTCACAAGTCTGGATCTCCTGGTTGACTGGATGGATGGATGGCACTCGTCCGGAAAACAGATCCCCAAACTCCACACACTTCACCAAGCAAGTCCCGCTAGTGCTCAAACATAAAAAAGACCGCCCATAGCGTAACACCGATGCAACGGATTTATTTCTTAAAAGAGATTAAAAGAACTTACAAACATAAGTAATTCACGATCGTATAAAAACAAACTGCCGGCCGGCCAGTTTGAAGAGCCCGTCCTCCCTCTGAACGACGCGGTGGCGTCACTGCGTGCCTTCCCATATGCGTTTCGTCACATGTGACGTTATCAATGGGGAACCTGACGTTATGTGACGTTATGCAATGGAATGTGCCTCCAGACCACCCATCCACACCTAATGGGTTCAAACTGCGAATGGGTAGGGGGTGGGGCACATTAGTAGGTTAAGGTATAAAGTACAATAAGCATAGAGGATGTATGAATCGAGATAAGAGGGGGAAATGGTACTAAAAAAAAATATATATAGATCTCAATTGCTATATGTAATAGGTCAAGAAAGAATGGCAGCAGAGAAGATTTCAATATGGAGGATATGTTCTAAACTCTATAATGGGTAGGTAACATAAAGGAATATAGCATTATCCCATGTATATGGGACAATTAATGGAAAGTAAAGAAAGAGGAGTAGAAAGAAAGAGGCCAAAGTATTCAGTTAATACGGGCTATTATATTTTCCGATTAGCAAGCTATTATATACCCATATTAGGGAGTAGAACGTAGAGGAGGAAGAAGCCAAAGGAGGAGAAGAGGAAAAAAGGAAAGGTCTCTCCCAGTGGTAGTCCGGCCCACGGCAAGGAAATGCCTAAAAGAGTAAAGTTGGTGAGGAAAATTAGCAAGGCAGCAACAATATGTGGTCAAAATCAGGAGATAGGAAATGCCTAACCCAGGGTTGCCAGATCATATTATATTGTTTGATTTTATTATCCTTTATTATCCTCAATAGCCGTTATCTTAGCAAAAATAAGGGCTCTATTAATTCTGTGCTTGGCCTCGGCCACAACCAAGGTTTGGGTTTTCCATGACTTAGCTATAGTTTGTTTAGCTGCAGTAGAATTATGAATAAGTAATTGGAATTGAGTCCGGGTTCAGGGGATTTAAGATTTAAAAGGGCCAAGGCTGGGTCTGGAGTGATCAAAGTCTCCAATGCTATAGAGGCCATATTAAATATTTTCTTCCAAAATTCTTGGACCACCAGGCTTTGCCACCAGATATGAAAATGGGTACCTGGTGTGCTGCAACCTCGGAAACAAGTTCCTGGATAGGAAGGAACAAATTTAGCTATCGTAGCAGGTACAACGTGCCAGGACTTTAAAGTTAGTTTCTAATGCAAAACAATATGAAGAGGAGGATTTAGTGGCTAAACAAATACTGGACCATTCATAATTGTTAAATGTTCTATCCATGTCTTGCGACCATTTGGTAGTGTAATGCCGCGTACACACAGTCGGAATTTCCAATGGAAACAGTCCGATGGGAGCTTTTCATCGGATTTTCCGACCGTGTGTATGCCCATCGGTCTTTTTCTGTCGGAATTTCCGACGGACTTAGGATTGAGAACCTGTTCTTAATTTTTCCGACATAAAACCTTTCTATCGGATTTTCCGATCGTGTGTATGCAACTCCGACACGCAAAATTCCGACGCATGCTCGGAAACAATTCGACGCATGCTCAGAAGCATTAAACTTCCCTTTTATAGTGCAGTCGAACGTGTTTTATGCCATGGTGTTATTGACCGTCGGAATTTGGTGTGACCGTGTGTAGGCAAGACAGTTTGAGCGAAATTCCGTCGGAATTCAGATGGGAAAACCATCAGAGATTTTTCCGACGAGAATTCCGACCGTGTGTACGCGGCATAAGTGGGAATTATTTCATTATGAATTTTGATAAGTTGTCAATAAAGAATAGAAATGAGTCCCCTGACATGAGGGTCACTTTTACAAATGCGTTCAAATTGTGACATTTGGTTAAGTGGTGAGCCCGTCCTGATGAAGGGTGTATAAAAAAATTTAATTTGCAGATAGCGGAAAAGTTCAGTATTGGGTAGCCAATACGTTTCACATAGTATAGGAAAAGAATGAATATTATTAGCAGAGACTAGATTGTGTAATCGAGTCAAGTCTGTGGAAGACAAGGCCGTAAAGGATCTTGGAAACTTCCAGGCAGGATAGAAGGCAGGATTTCTGATAAAGGAAAGGAGGGGGTTTTGCATGGGTTGAAGGTTATGAGAACTTCTGAATTTATCCCATGTAACCAAGGAGTGCTTAGTTATGGGATTGGAGATATGAGCTCTATCCTTGGGTTGTAGCCATAACATGTTGGCCACAGAAATAGGGTCACAATCAATGGACTCAATAGCAACCCATAAGGGAGATTCAATTGTTGTATGATATTTAGGCAATTGTGATAATTGAGCCACATAATAGTAGGAAGAAAAGTTTGGTAAACCTAACCTGCCATTTAGTTTATCTGAATATAGCGTTGATTTGGGAATGGAAGGTTTGGTAGTGCCCCAAATAAACGCCATGACTCTCCATTGTATGAGTCTTAAGAAATATGATGGTATTGGAATGGGAGTTACTCGAAAAAAAATACAGGAATTTCAGGAACCCAATTTTTATGGAAATTAATAGTAAAGCAGATGCAGATTTCCAGGACTGGACTAAAAATTTTTTCTAGTGAAAGGCAACTCGGGTTTTATATTAAACAAGGGCTAAATGGGCCATTGACATACATCACAGTTGAACTTAGTAATGTGTCTTTGCAAAGTTAAGCTAAATGAAATCCTTTCTTATTTTTGCTTGGGGATAGGGTGCAGAGGGATTAGAAGCCTTGTCAGTTTTTGGGGATGTCTACGCCCCTGATAGGGTGTAGACACCTCCCAAATTTTGCCAGTTTCTCCTTCAAATTTATTCACTTCCTGTCACATAGCCAAACAGGAAGTGAGGGTAAAACACTACCAATGTCTTTCCTTGGGACACACAGGTCCATCTAAATAGCTTCCCCATTAGGTGAATTGCACTCTAGCATTTTGCTGTGTACACCCCAAATTATTAGGTATTTTGGACTTTGGGGTTTATTTACTAAAGGCAAATCCACTTTTCACTACAAATGCACTTGGAAGTGCAGTTGCTGGAGATCCGAGGGGGACATGCAAGGAAAATAAAAAAACAGCATCTTTGCTTCAGCGAGTACACTTGTATTGCAGAGTGGATTTGCCTTTAATAAACCCCAAAATACCAAATAATTTGGGGTGTACACAACAAAGTGCTAGAGTGCAACTTGCCTAATGGGGACGCTAGTTAGATTGAACTGTGTCCCCAAGGAAAGACATTGGTAGGGTTTTACTCTCACTTCCTGTTTGGCTATGTGACAGGAAGTGAAGCCAATTTTCAGAAAAGAGACACAAAGCCCAACCTAAAAAAGACAAGCAGGGGTTCTAACACTTGCTTGGTATCCCTCGAATGCCCACCATTAGAATTGGATTGTCTTGAGCTAGTTTTTAGCTCAGTGCTCTAAATCAGGGGTTCTTAATCCTGTCCTCAAATACCCCCAACAGGCCATATAGAAAATTAAGTTCAATGCTTCTGAGCATGTGTCAAATTGTTTCCGAGCATTTGTAGGAATTTTGCGTGTCGGAATTGCTACAGACGATTGGAATTTCCGATCAGAACTTTTTCCGACCGAAAAATAGAGAACCTGCTCTCAATCTTTTGCTGACGAGAATTCCGCCAGCAAAAGTCCGATGGAGCATACACACGGTCGCATTTCCTGACCAAAAGCACTCATCAGTCTTTTGCTGGGGGAATTTCCGATCATGTGTATGGGGCATGAGAGTTGTTGATGTTACCACTGTGCTGCTCACTTTTTTCCTTGCTGGAGAGGAAGCTGTACCTGAAGAACAGCAGTGCAAGGATATCTGTGCTTCTGCTTTTTTCATTCTACCACAATGGCTGCTTCCTCTCAAAGACACGGTGTAGAACAAGAAATAGTTCATTAATGATTAATAAAGATCAGCTGCAGGGAGAGCTCAGGCCATATTAATGACTATTCCTCTCAGTGGCGGCCGCTCCATATGGGGTGCAGGGGCGCTGCCCCCCTAATCCATGTGCCCAGCCCTTAATCTACATTCAGGGCATCGGATGCATGGATTTCAATGTTTTTTGTTTTTTTTTTAAGCACATTATTAGAGCCCGAGGATCTAATTGGCTTCAAAAAAGGGTGGACTCAGGGGGCAGAGCACTGTGCCTTGAGCCCACCCAGTTGTGTGACAATAGCAAATTATTATTCGCTATTGTCTTTCTGATTCTTATCCCGGACCATCAGGAAGCGGGACCTGAGACCCAATTGGCCAGGGAGGAGTCTTAGGACTCCTGGCCAATTGGGTCTCAGAACCCACTTCCTATTCCGCCAGAAGGAGAAGCAATGGCCTGGTGTCACGGCAAGCTGCAGCAGGTGGAGGGTCAGCTTCCAGAGGCCCTACCCCAGATCGGATGGCGTCTGACCTGTCCGTGCGCAGGGGGGGCTAGTGCGAGCAAGGGGGCCAGAGGAAGCTTCCAGGAGCTGGCACCACCTCAGATTCCCATCTGTCTCCCGCGGGGAGATAGGGGGCAGCTGATGCGAATGAGGGGGGCAGATAAGTAGGTTTGCCCCCCAAATATTGAGTACCAGCCGCCACTGCTTTTCCTTTGTGCTCTGGTTGCCTTTTGTGGGCATGACTATCACAATTCCTTTTTAAAGGGAATCTGTCACTTTTTTTAGGGGCATTACAGTGTATTTTGAGGCACATTAAAGTTCACATGGAACAAGCAGAGATGAATAAAAGAAGAATACATTTCCTTTTGGAAATAGCACACAATTTGATGTGAATGATGGTAAAACCCAGAAAAGTGTCTGATTTTTAATAGACTGCTGCTTCAATGCCTTTGACCACAGCTCCTGGAAGTTTTATCCACAAATTCCTCAAGATGTTTTGGACCTTTAGAAGCAGGATTATCACCTAGCTTTACTTTTCTTGGATTTCCTCTGTTTTTATTTCTTGGAATTTGGAAGTCAAATGATTATCAAGAAAAGAGGAAAAAATAAACCTCTTTGAGTTTTATAGGAACTCACCTGTCCAAGTGTAAGGGGTGCTTGGAAAAAGAACCTTTCATAGAATGGGCTGAGTAAATTCTTTAAGATCAGGTCTGGATCGCGTGATAAATAACAAAATAATTTTGGGTGAATTTTAAGGAAAAGTTACACATAAAGCTCTATAAATTTCCTTTGGAAAAGAATAATTGGGGCAGCCTGTGTGTAGAATGGTGGTGAAGTAATGCTAAATTAATCAGTGAAATGAAGATGTAGGACTGTGAAGTTACTCCAACAATCTCATTGCTAGCAGGTGCCTGTCTGGAACTGAAAAGTATTTTTACTTTGAAGTCAACAAGACTAACAGTCTAGTTGGCTGCCTGTTGTGGAGACCATTCTTTGTGTTTGGTCTGTACATAAGGACTAGGGATATAATTTAACTAACAGGTTTTTCCCTATCATCTTCCCAAAAATGTAAAAATATGAATTAAGAATCTTTATAGTTAAACAGAAGGATTAAACCATACTGTGCCTCAATCATACTGAATTTACACCTCAACTAGTACTCATTGGAAGACCTTTGGTTTCTATTTCAAGGAAAGCTCTTCAGTTGTGCTAGAAGAAGGAGAATACAGTGTGCCATGTGGTTATTTTGATACAGTGAAAGAGAACCTGGAAGACAGAACCCTCAGCATAAATTGTGCTGGTAAGACGACAATGTATACCTTCAATATCAATTCAATCTACAAGCTGTAGGCTCAATAGCTAGGATCTTCCTTGGCTCCTTTGAGCCACACCAATGCTGGACCAAGATCATTCTCAATGTGTCCCTTAGGTCCGTTCACATCTCCGCGTCCTGAATCGCGGGCAGAATCGCTGTGATTCTGCCCACGATTCGCAATAGCGGCAAATCGTGGGACACCCGTGCAATCCCGGTGCGTTGTCCGTCAATTTCAATAGCACCCCAAATGCAGCACGATGTTCCCACGATTCAGATGGCAATCGCGGTAAAATCGCACAAACAGAATTGTTGGACGTCAGTCGCCCAAAAGAAGTACATGAGCTTCTTTTGGGTGACGGGGGTCCTGCGATTTGCACAATTTTACCACGATTGTCGTCCCCATACGCCAAGATGTGAATGGAGCCTCATAGTTTTACTACTGTAAACTTACCCAGAGAACCCTGGATTTCCAGTGACAGCCCTTATTTAGCAAACAAAGTAGGCAAGAATTCACTCAACACGCGTGAAGATAAATTTTAGTCCTTAAAACAAGGATATAACCCATAACTATAGTAGAGCATGTGAATAGTCTTGGGCCCTGAAGCACACATCGGGTTCAAGCTGTCTGGCTTCACAGTAATTTATGCAGGTAACAATAGCATTTGGCAAATGCATTGAGATAAAATTACTGTGACAACAAAATGCTATGAAAAACAAAAAAGGCTTATTTATAATAGAAAGCAGATATTGCCATCCACTCTACCCTGTAATCTAAGTGCAAACTTTGCATTTTTAGGTCTATTAAAAAAATGCAGGTGGCAGTGTGACGCTTAACCACTTGACATCCAGAAGGTTTTTCCTCTCTTCATAACCAGGGCATTTTTTGCTATTCAGCACTGTGCTACTTTAATTGGTAATTGCACGGTCATGCAACACTGTACGCAAATTAAATGTATGTCGTTTCTTTACACAAATAGAGCCTCCTTTTGGTGGTATTTGATCACCACTGGTTTTTATTTTTTATTATATAAATGAATGAAGACCCAGAACACTCTGGCTGTAGGAGGGGCCGGTCACATGACTTTGACAGGTCACATGAGTGGGTTGGTTCTCCTTATGGTTTTTTCCCTTCTCCCATTCATTTTAATAGAATACTTACTGCTTTTTCCTCAGTGCAATATGCTGTTTAAAGGTTAGCAATTGGAAAACTGAAAACTGAAGACTATGCCTTGTATGTCATATGAAGCACAAGGATGGCTGTACATATAATGAAAATGGCCACCTAGTGGAACGTCATTTAATACACAATCCTTTGTAAGGTTTTTATTCCTGTCTGTGAGTCTGTGGAATTATTCTTATTCTTCTTATTCCAATGACACCCAGGGCAATGCTGTGAGCTGAACTTCTTGTTTCCTTATCTGGAGTGGCTTCTCAATGCACTAGGGATGAGTAATGGTATAGAACTGGCTTCCTAGTGCATTCTTGATAGGAATTTATGATTAATGCCTACAGGGGAATGGCAAATTCACCTCCCAGCAATCACTGTGTATCGCCAAAATAGGACATGTGAGTGAAATCTCTCTAGAAGGGACACAGAAAGCAATAGAAAACCTGATAAAGTTTCTAACGTTTTGATATTAAAGCCAAAATAGAAAAAATTGGTGGAGTGCCACTTTAGATTGACCACCTAAACTACAGCCAGTATTGAAAAATTAATAGACTCTTGCTCTTAAAGTGGGAGTAAAGTTTTTTTATATACAAACCGGTGATGTACAACCAAAAAGAAAGTCAATATACACACTCCAACCAAATAATTCTAAATAAAGTGCTGTGCTAGTATGACAGTAGATCACACAATAGATCAGGGAAAGTTTCTATCATAAAATCTCATCACCGTTTATAATAGTAGATATGAATAAATAAATATACATATGTAGCAAGGTCCCGGGCCTCCAGAAGCCTAATGGTGACCTCAAGAGTTAGGGAGAGCTGATATCCTATCTTGTACAGTGGGTTAACAGGCATGGTGGGTGCAATGCAAGATGAATGGATGGACGCCAGTCACTTTTTGAATGCGAACAAGAGATTTATTGTCTCTTAACAAGAACTGTGGGAGAGCGGGTTAGGGCCAGGGTTGGCACTCGCTGAAGCTTTCCCACTTCTTCACCGTCCCCGGCTGGTGAGAAGACTCCTCTGGTACTTGCTCAAGCTTACTCACAGTGGTCTCCGGTAACAAAGTGGATGGTCCCTTAGTGGCAACTGCTTACCTTTTTACCTTGGTTCTATATCCTATCTACCCCTGAGGAAGGAGTATCTCTTGTAGACTCCAAAACGCATCGGGTGAAGAATCTATTTCACTTACCATCTACTTCAACTACTGGCGATATCAGTTATGGTTGATATGTACACTCCACGATCCATGTTTTTATCTTCGTATCTTTAATAAATTTAAGATTATCTTTCGATTTGTGACCTCTATTCAAGTGCCATTAAAGTCCTACCCCAAAGGGTTGTGTCCAAATGAAAGTTATAAACAATGAAAGACAGATTTTGGCCTGAGATCAGTCATGTTGAAAAATCTTCTTTGCCTTAGCGATGAAAGTGCTATAGCAGCTTCTATGTTGATTTTCTGCTGCTAATTGCTCAGCAATATTAGCAGCATAAATAAAAAGGTAAAAGCAATTTCTGCAGTGTCTCTGCTGCCCACACATGTGCCACTTTTAATTTATTATGCCTCTTTCAGATTTAAACGTTGAATCATAGGCAATTTCCATCTAGTCCTTGCCAACATGAGCATATGGAATTTATTGTCTACCCAGACTCCAGTCTACACCCATAATGGACTATGAAGCCGACATTTTTAAAAGGTGTCACTAATTTGCTGTTATCAGAGGGTAAGGCATCAATCACCAGACTGACATCAATCATTTCATATATTTTCTGTGCATCTACTATACGTCCATATAAATCCACTTCTCCTGCAAATTGATTTGAAAATATGAACAGTAAACACCTGTAGCATGTCTCTAAATGAATAATTCATGTGCATGTATTAGTAAGACAAATTGCTGTGAACAGGCGTACCGTTTACATAAGGCTGTTGAATGGTCAGTTATGTATAATAATACATATGACTTCATAAGATGAATGATGTTTCGCTAAAAGCCACAAAGAGCATATAAACAGCTTATTTACTGTCTCATAGAGTTAACTATGCCAGTGAGGATAATAAATTTCTGTAACCCCTCAGAAATTATGTTTCTCACATTGAAGAAGCAATAGATCAAAAACGCCTTGTATTACATAGAGAAATAATAAACTAAATTGGGCAATACATTTGTAAAAATTAGGCAGATTTTCAGGCAATATAAAGAGGACATGTGATTTAAGTTTCAATTTCCAGTTGGTAAAGGACCAATAGGATTTTGTTGGAGATAGGGTGAACAATAGTGATGTTGGTGCTGTGAATCTGTCTCAGTCCCCTATAACAGGGGTCTCCAAGCTTTATAAGCAAAGAGACAATTTACTGTCCATCAGACTTTTGGAGGGCCGGATTGTGGCCAGTGGGAGTAGATAATGCCTCAGACTTGGTGGTCAACAGGGGTAAAAAAAAATACATAGCGCATGTGGGCGGTAGGAGGAGGTATAGTGCCTCATCATTGGTAATAGTGGGAAGAATAATTTCCATTGTTGGTGTCAGTGAGAGGAATGGTGCCCCATCATCAGTATTAGTTGGAGGAATTGGGCTCCATCATTAGCATTACTGGGAGGAATAGTGCCCTATCATCAGTATCAGTGGGAAGAATAGTGCCCCATCACTGGTATTAGCATAGCTCCCAACTGTCCCTGATTTGGAGGGACTGTCCCTGATTTGGAACAAAGTCCCTTTGTCCCTCATTCCTCCTCATTTGTCCCTTATTTTGGTCTGAAGCATATACCTGTATATAAAATGCAATGTTTATCTATCAATATGTGTTTCCCAGTGCTAAACCTTTCATCCAGATTCTAAATTGTTGCATTTGTACATTTCAAAAGCCAAAATAAAGGAATAGTAGTGGTAAAAAAGGCACTTGAGGATTTAACTAATAATTATTTGGTGTGGTAAGGGGTGTGTCCTATGCCTACATACTTTTGCTAATAGGTGTCCCTCATTCCCATCTCAAAAAGTTGGGAGGTATGGTATTAGTGGGAAGAAACATCCCTATCATTGGTGTCTGTGGGAGGAATAGTGTCCCATCTATGGTGTCAGTGGGATGAATAGTGCTCTATCTTTGGAATCAGTGGAAGGAACAGTGCCTTTATGTTGGTGTCACTGAGAGGAATAGAGCCCCAAGGGCCACTGGCCACAGTTTGGAGGCCACTGCCCTATAGCATGAGACAAGCATTAGTTGTCAGTCCAAAGAGTTGTACAAGGTTCTCTTGGACAGGTAGACAGCTTAGGTAAATAACTTTCATAGCAAAGAGTTTGTAAACAGTTTCAAATAGCTTCCAAGATTTTGATGGTGACAAATTGCTGTTTAGTGTCAGGATGTGGTACCTGCCTTTGGGCCTCATTAAAGGAAAACTATATGACCAGAGAAACCCACAGCATATTAGTACTGTACGCTGCTTCTTAAAATAAAAAGTCATGTTGATCCTATTGCCTCAATTCTATATAAGTTACTAACCAAAAACAATCCTGCACACCAGGACCTCTGTTCCACTCTGATTTTGCTAGTAGTTTGCGTGTTTCAGGTCAGATACTGAGAAACTATTGTGGTCACGGGACTAGCAAAATATCCCAGCAACTAGCATTTCCTGAAGGAGCTAAAATTTGTAGACAATGCACAGGTTTCCACAAGGCTATGAATTCAGGCATCACTTTCCACATTTAGCAATCAAGGTATAATATATGGCCAAATGTCTCTGAACACCTGACCATAACATCTTTTTGATTTAGTTGAATATCCAGTTCCAAAACCAGGTGCATAGAATCAAGATCATAGACATGCCATCCCAATTTACAATCTTTAGCGTTAGACATTTAAGACAATTGTGTACTTCCAATCTTGTGGCAACAATTTGGCAATGGTAATTTTCTGTTGCACCATGACTGTGCCCCTGTGCATGAAGCCAGTTCCAGCTAAGAACATGGTTTGTTGAGTTTGTTATAGAGAAACTCAAGTTGCCTGCACAGCCCTGACCTCAGTCATACTGAACACCTTTGGGATGAACTTGAATGACAATGGTAAGACAGGTCTTCTTGTCCAGCCTTAGTACCCAACTTCACAAATGAACTTTTGGCTAAATAGACATAACCCCCCTCCCCCATTCAGTGGTGGAAAAGCCTTCCTGTAATGCCCTGTACACACGGTCGGACTTTCCAACGGAAAATGTGCAATCGGATCGTGTTGTCGGAAATTCCGACTGTGTGTAGGCTCCATCTAACTTTTTCCATCGGAATTTCCGACACACAAAGTTTTCAGATCTGGGTCTAAAATTTTCCGACAACAAAATACGATTGCGTAAATTCCGATCGTGTGTAGACAATTCCGATGCTCAAAGTGCCACGCATGCTCAGAATAAATTACGAGACAGAAGCTATTGGTTACTGGCTATTGAACTTCCTCTTTATAGTCCCGCCGTACGTGTTGTACGTCAGCGTGTTCTTGATGATCACAATTTCCACCAACTTTGTGCGACCGTATGTATGCAAGACAAGTTTGAGCCAACATCCATTGGAAAAAATCTGATGGATTTTGTTGTCGGAATGTCTGATCGTGTGTACAGGGCATTAGGGTGTTAGAGCCTCAAAAAAGTGGAAGGGGGCAATTTCATATTAATTAATTTTAGAATAGGATGTCAGACAAGTTTATATAGGTCTGAAGGTCAGGTGCCCACATAATCTATTGGTCTTATACCTGCAGTGTATGTGTTATAAAAGTAGTTGTGAGAATTAACTGGGTTCCCATGGGGTGCTGTGCTTCATTTTGTTCTGTACAAATATAGAAAAACTGCACAGAGATGTGAAATATGTAACATTGCACTGTTTTCCCAGCGTCCATAAAATTAGGATCAACCAACGTTCTGTTTTATACAAAATGAAGACTGTGATGCATCTTCTACAGTCATTGGAGAGAACACTGCTATAGCTGTATGTAACTGATCGCATGTTTGAGTGAGGCCCTGTAAAAAAGTGCCCATGGCCCATACCACATAAAAAGTAATGGGGTGGATTTACTAAAGGCAAATAGACTGCACACTCTTTTTTCTTAGTAAATGTAATTGTGGTGAAGCTTCACTTTGTATAGAATACCCAATCAGGTGCCAGGAAAATTAAAAAAAAAAATTTGCTTACACATAATTGGATTATGGAAGCTCTGGGGAAAATTAGTGCAACTGCACTTGCAGAGTGCACAGCCTATTGGCCTTTAGTAAATCAACCCCAATGTATTCCGAAGCTGGAGATCAATCACATGGAATTTTAGTTGATTACATTTGCCACATGCAAAGTAGACATTTTGGGTCCCCAGGAGCTGTTTGCAGTATTGTGCAAGTATGCACAGCATGTATGCACACTATGGTACCTCCCCTCCGGTGCTTTAATGTCCATACTACTCCACAGCAATGGTGCTTCCATCTTCACCTGGTCTTTTTCCGGGTCTGGAATCCTTGCCCATCTTGATTGGCCAGGCTAGGATGATGTAACTCCTGTGCATGTCCGTGGGAGTTATTTTGTCCCGTCACAGAATTGTGCTACAACTGTACACTGAACTGCACATGCGTGGCTTAGTATACACTTAAGCTGGACATAGATTGATTAAAATTCAGCCAGTTCAGCAGGGACCAGACAAATTTTGATCCATCTATGGGCGTTCATGTTTAAGAGCAGTCAATCTATGGACCAATTATTCTTGAGCAGGAATGTTGGAAAATTTTCCTTGATCAGCTTAATCGGATGTAGCATTGATTAGTGTATTCTGATGGCAGAGGAGTCCCCGCTGTCAGAATACAATACTGCAGCAGAGAGGATTCCCTCGTCCACCTCAAATCTGTGGATGGGGGAATCTGTAAATTTAGTTTTTTCTTGATCAGCCGGCTAACTGATCAAAAAAAAAAAAAAAAAAAAAAAAAACTCATCTGTGGCCAGCTTTAAAAAAAATAGTGCCAAAAAGACAGGTGGAAGTATGTAGGCGGGCCTGTTCAAGGTACCTTGTTTGGGAGGAAACATGCACACAGTTTATAATGCACTGTTATCTTTTATATAAATATTGAGTAAGCCTGTTTGTAGCAACAGAACAACTGTTTGTTAGCAGTGATATGTTGCAGTCCAGAAAATATACAGTCCTAACATTTACAAGTTGCGTCCCTTATTTAAAAGGTTTCCTCACCCAAGATGGCCGACAAAGTCTTTCGCGAGTTCTGTGTGCAATCAGACAATTTTCCTTTCTCAAGGCAATGAATGGAATCTCTAAGCGACCAATTCCCTTACAAGGCTCCTACAGGTGGGAAAGCTAACTGCACCTGCCTATAAGCATCTATGGCAGAAGAGACAGGCGCAGTCTCTTCTGTCATAAAATAGATTGAAAATTACTTTTGAAATTACATTAACATGTGAAAACTTGTATGAGGTTTTAGTGATTGAGTGTAGATCTACCTTTAGGCTGGGTTCACACTTATGCAAATTGGATTCAGGTTTCTCCACATCCAATTCGCATGACAGGAGAGTGTGACCAGCTCTTAATGAAGCCGGTTCACACACCTCTGGGGCGGCAGCAGTCGAGATTTGCAAAGGGTCCTGTGCGTCTTTGGCTCCAAATCAGGTGCGAGTTCAAGCAGAAATTTGGACCTGATTCGCACCTTAACCGGCGAACAGGGACACATCGGACCCCCTGCTGTGAGCTGCAGCAAGTGTGCACCCAGCTTTAAGGTGTAGAGGAAAGAATGACACTTGAGCTGCTTAATTCTCCTGCAAGGCAGTCATTGAAGTTGGCATCATACTGTAAATAATCTCAGGGTCAGGTTAAACAGAAATCACCCAGTTGTGTCTATTTCTATTAGATTTTCCATCCATAACCTTCTGTCCCTATGGGCACAGTGCAGTCTGGTTTTGCTTACATTGTGGTTGTGTTTCCTTGACGTTGTCTCTTGTTAACATGGAGTGATTTCAATAATTTATTTGAACCTATTTCAGGATATTCAGAGTCTAGAGACTTGTCAAACACGTCAGCTTAAAACCTGAGAACTTGCCTGAACCATACCCGGAACTGAACTCAAGCTAATGTGGTTTAATTAAATGAGGCCCAGTTCTGGGTGCCTTTCAAAAAAAACATTTTGAAACCCACACAAGTCCAGGTTTGTTCAGAACTTCTGAAACTTGCTTTAAACCACATCCTGAAAAAAATGAAAACCAAAGGTTTATCTTGGCAGCTCAGAATAAATTCTATGTTTGAGGCAGTCTGGTACAATGATGTTTGCTGTAATTAGTTGTATTTAATATTAAATAAACTTTTTCACACTATAGAATCAATGCCTAGCCATTGTGCCATCTAAGTATAGACATTGGTCATTACAAATTAATTTCATAAATATATATTTCATCATTACCATACAGATTTTCACTTACCCCGCACCCCTTCCTCCTCATTTATTGTAAATTGCTCTGTGCTTATTGAAATGCATTTTAATGCACTATGCCAGTCTGGACAGAATAGACAGAAATGGATCTCCCAACAGCTACATAAACCCTTGAGCGGTTCACTTTAGACTCAGCTACTCACTTATCTATAGCCCTACACTGTATGGTTGGATCCATTGTTCTCAGCAGTTTTCTGTATCCTAAAGCTGGATACACATTATACAATTTTTTTTTTTTTTTTCCTTTAGATTTACCAAAACCATATAATATGAGGGCAAACCTAAATACTTTCACACAAAACACTTTTGTATGCAATCAGGCAGGCCCTTGCACTACATAGTTGAAGGTAAATCTACAGGATATCGCACAACAAAAGTTGTATAGTGTGTATCCAGCTTTACCATACCTGTTGCCTCACTTTGCTGTGCTGATAACAACCCAGCCTGTTGCTCTTGACTTTCTCCTGGATTCTTCTGCCTCTTACTTCACCTTGAATCTTTGCCTGGCTGTTATTGACTCAGGTGAGTTTGTTGAGATTGCTTGCTCTAATTGACCTGGTACCCCGATGATTTCCTTTTTCTGACTTCAGCCTGTTACCCAGTACTATTACTGCTACCGACAGTTCCCACGTGGATGAGTTCCACCAGTTCCCTAGTTCCTATTAGCCCTGTACACTAGAGGTCTATTTGTGCTTAACCACTATGCTTGTGCAATTTGTTTCGTAATGAATCGAAATTCGGACGGATTTTGCATCTTACGGACATTCGGATGCATCCGAATGTCAGAATAAAAAAAAATGAATTTCAACTAATAGGAAAGAAATTATAGCGGATATAAAGAATGAATTCGACATGATTCGGTAATTCGTTAAAGATCTAATGAAACAAAAGGTCAACTCAAAGTAAATCTTACAGTCCAATCAGCTGATTAATTTTGTGCTGAAGGTTGGATTACTGGCAAAGTGCATCCCTGAGAACTGAGTGAGTGAACAACTTTCCAAACTACGAATCATTATCACGAATCAATATACATACATAAATATCGAATTTCAACTAATACAAAAGAAATTATAGCGGATACGAATGAATTCGACATGATTCGGTAATTCGTTAAAGATCGAATGAAACAAAAGGTCAACTTAAAGTAAATCTTACAGTCCAATCAGCTGATTAATTTTGTGCTGGAGGTTGGATTGATGGAAAAGTGCATTCCTGAGAACTGAGTGAGAAGGGTGATGTATTGTATTTGAGCAGAGGAGTAGAGATATTGTCATTGTGTGTGTTAATAGATTCAATAAGGAACTTTGCAAACTACGATTCATTATTACGAATATATATACATACTTAAATATCAAATTTCAACTAATACGAATGAAATTATAGCGCATATAACAAATGAATTCAACATGATTCAAGATTCAGTAGAACAAATATCGACACTTTACAGAAATAACGAATTATCCGAAAACGTATTAACGGAACAGAACGAATATAACAGAACGATATGATGTATTTTACAAATGAAAACGAAATGAAACTAAACTAAATTTTCCATTGTGCACTTGTCATAACTTGCATAGACTAAAGATTTTACCTTAAAGTGATACTAAAGTCAAATTATTTCTATAAAAAAACAAACATGGTATACTTACCTGCTCTGTGCAGTGGTTTTGCACAGAGCAGCCCAGATCCTCCTCTTCTTTGGTCCCTCTTCGGCACTCCTGGCCCCTCCCTCCTGTTGAGTGCCCCAGCAGCAAGCAGCTTGCTATGGGGGCACACGAGCTGAGCCGCCGCTCCCTGTGTCCATTCAGACACAGAGCCGCAGTTTGGCCCTGCCCCCTCTCTCTCCTGATTGGCTAACTGACTTTGATAGCAGCAGGAGCCAATGACACCGCTGCTGTGTCTCAGCCAATCAGCAGGGAGAGTCCTGGATGGCCGAAGCACTCGTGCACATTGCTGGATAGAGATGGGGCTCAGGTAAGTATTAGGGGGGTTGCTACACACAGGAGGTTATTAATCTTAATGCATAGAATGCATTAAGATAAAAAAAAAAACTTCTGCCTTTATAACCACTTTAATCTTTAATCAGGCATGTATCAATTACAGTGATAATAAAGGTATTAAAGGTTAATTTTTTAAAAATAACAAACAATAATAAAATGTTATGGTTTTGCACAGAGCATCCCCGAGCCTCCTCTTCTAGGGTCCCCCCTGACGCTCCAGGCCCCTCCTTCCTGCTTATGGGGGCACCCGAACAGGCTCGCTCCTGAGCCGCTGCTCCATTTGTCCATTTACACAGGGAGCGTGGCTAGACCCCGCCCCCACTCTCTCCTTTTTGGCTTACTGGCTGTGATTGGCTACCATTGCTGCCTCACTCAATGAGGAGGAAGAGACCCAGGAGAGCCAAGGCTCTAGTGCACATCGCTGGATCAAGATGGGGCTTAGGTAAGTTTTAGGAGGACTGAGGGCGCTGCTGCACACCAACGCCTATACAAACACTTTAAGTAGTATCTAAAACTTCAAAGATAAAACGCTTTAAAGTGTTACTAAACCCACACTGTATATTCAGTAAAGCATGCTGGTTTTTGCTTCCAATCCATCTACGTTAGCCGGGCCCATGGTTAAAATCGTCGGTAAAGTTGCATCCACTATGGCACGATTGTCGAACAATCTTTCCGAAAACTACCAGTTTCAGACGAAATTCTGTGCATGTATGGCCAGCATAAATCTGTGTCTGTAGTGCATGTTTATATCTTAATATCATAAATAATAACATGCTATAGATTTTTACTCCAGGAGTATATAATGAGTGGAAATTGTAGAGAAATGCCTAAATAATGCATTACAATTTAAATAAACTCTTTAGATTTTAGTCAACTAAAATGTAATGGAGATTTTAGTCGACTAAAATACAACTAAAACTAAAACAATTTAGATGACTAAAAAACTAAAATAGCATTTTAGTCAAAAGACTATGACTAAAACTAAATTGAAATTTGACTTTCTGAATGGAAGATGGGTAAAAGATAAAGTACTGTATATGTGAACAAATAACTTGTGAAACAACCCATTTAAATTAAAATAGAAATGAAATGCAAAACATTTGTGTATATATAAAAAAAAAAGAAAAATACCTATTTTATTTTTTTTTGTTATGTGATCACGTGATCTCTGTGCTAATTTCTTTCCTGCAACCACGGGACAACACAGACAGCACTGGCAGGGGAATCCCTCCTGCCGAGCAATTGTTGAACCATCTATGGCTGGCCTAAGGGGCTTGGCAAGCTAAGTAGGGGGTGGAGAAACAGCAGTACATTGATCTTCCCAGTGAATGGCTGTGCAGATGGGGGAGGGGTGGGGCGTGTCAGCACAAGTCTGGTCATATGAGGACAGGCAGCACCCAGCACAGCCATGAAACTGACCACACTGGGATGGATGCGCTCTGATGCCTAGCGTGGTCAATTTGAAATAGAAAAGCAAGGGGACTGGCAGGGTGACATGGTAAAAATTTGACTGTCTGTATAGCAAACAGCCAATTTTTCCTGTTTCTAATATAAATACCCATTTCTGTCTTAATGATATAATGCCTTACCTACATATCTTCCATTACCTCCCAAACCCCTTCATCCATGCATTCATCCTTATCTCAGCCCCCTCATTCAAACCTCACCAGCCAAGCATTGCATTAAAGGAGCCATTCCCAGTATAATCTTACATGTTCATCTCAGCCTGGTCAGTCAGCAATCCTTTCTTTTCTGAGCTGAGCGAACCACTTTATTTCAAAATCCCTTCAAGGCCACGCCCTCAAGGGTTTGCCTCTGACAGCTAAACCCCTCCCACAAAGGATGTGGCCTCATCTCATTCACACAGGATGTGAATGACCATATAAGGACATACAATACAATACAATGGTGTTACAATACAGGGACAATTGTTTTCCTTCAAAAGAACCAATCACAGAATACATTCAAACAGACTAAGCAGTGATGTCCAAACCGTCTAACTGCTTTCAATGACAACGAACGATATAAAAACCATGGCTCAGTGGGCCATAATATTTATATCGTTATGCTAAAGTTCCAACATGTACACAGAGTTGTTCGCTTGAAGTTATTAATGCAGTCACCGGGAAATGGCCAGTCTCCCAGTGAGGCACAAATGAACTTCCTTAAACCAGCAAACACGTAGTGTCCACAGGAAGATTTCCGTAGCCAATGCTCTTCCGCCAACGTCTCTATGTGCGAATACGCTCACATGAGCGCATTACAGCAAAACCGACACTGGGGGGCATCTGACAACATACATTAATAAAATTTTCCATGACAAGGGTCACCAGTTATTTCACACAAAGGAAGAAATACAAAGAGAACAGGATACTTTTTCATACAAGTACATGGTATAACAGGCACAGATCAGGAGTATAAAATGTTGACGTAACATATTCTTTAGGCCGGGTTCACACTAGCTGCGGCTGCAGTTTGCAGCATGGGGTCCGGTGTGTCCCTGTTTTCCGTTTCAGGGAGGAATCGGGTCCGCATTTTTGCTTGAATTTGGACCTGAAACATAGCCAAAGACACACAGGACCTCTGTGCAATCCGCTCTGCAGCCGCTCCGGAGCTGTGTGGACCGGCTCCATATAGAGCCGGTCACAGTCTCCTGTTATGGTATAGGATGCGGAGAAACCTGCATCAGTGTGAACCCAGCCTAAAAGAGAAGTTCGGGATTGTAAAAAAACAAACAATTATGCTCACCTAGGTGGATCGATAGTGCATCTGTCCCCCACCGTCTTTGCAGTGAGAACTGACCGATCAAACACTGCTGATCACTCAGATCTCCCCCTCTGCTCTGAACAGAGAGCCGTGACTTTCCGTTAGCCTGCCAGCACCCACTGGAGCTGGCGCGCGCTTTCAGCAGATCACTGACAGGCTGAGCTAGGTGCCGGGTGGATTCCCACCATATGGCCGGGATCTTTCCCAAGCCTGAATAGGCTGAAAATGGGTCACAGGAGTGCAGAACGAACTGCACTCCTGTGATCCATAAGAGAAATATGGCCAAAAAAGCTTTGACTTATGCCGCGTACACACGAGCGGATTTTGCGTCAGAAAAATCTTGGATGGTTTTTCCAAAGGAATTCCGCTCAAGCTTGGCTTGCCTACACACGGTCACACAAAAGTTCGCTGAACTTTCAACCGTCAAGAACGCGGTGACGTACAACACTACGACGAGCCGAGAAAATTAACTTCCGAGCATGCGTCGAATTGTTTCCGAGCATGCGTAGGAATTTTGCGCGTTGGAATTGCTACAGACGATCTGAATTTTCGATCAGAACTTTTTCCGACCGAAAAATTGAGAACATGCTCTCAATCGTTTGCTGGCTGGAATTCGGCCAGCAAAAGTCCAATGGAGCATACACACAGTTGGAAATTCCGACCAAAAGCTCTCATCTGTCTTTTGCTGGCCGAATTTCCGATCGTGTGTACGCAGCATTACTAGAAGTGCCCTGGCATGCCAGAGAAAGGCTACACAGATGATACTAAGTAATATTTGGATGTTACATGGTTTCTACTGAAAACGAAGTGAGTTAAAGTGTCCTCTAATGTGACAAATAGAGCATTGAAATCCTGACCCTGGTTCCATTTTTGGCTGTTTTTTTTTTTATAATCAGTCCACCACTATTGAAAGACAGAAGTGTACTTTGTATTCTCCTTGGGGTTTGTGTGTGATATTTACGAGCTCTGACTATTGCGGCTGAGTCTGGAAAGCTGTTAATGATCTTTTGCTATAAAGAAAAACACAGAGATTTGCTGACAAGGTGTAACAGGAAAGGGAAGGTATTGTGTGCACGGCTGGAGAGAGGGAAGTGGCTTTGTGCACACAGCAGCTGTTGCGGAGAATTTGCTCCATGGCACTGCTCCCAATTCCAGTTTTGGAAACGACCCCGGGGCATTTGGCAGAAGGAAACAGCATACTGTAGAAACCTGTCCATTCACAAAATGAAAATGATTGATTCCTCAATATACATAAAATAAATATGGAAAAAGAATGTGCTTAGTGTATACGTGAATAGATTAAAAATGAAATGATCAAATTGACAGCGGCACTCACAACATTGTACACAGCAACATCCAGAAACATAATAAAGGAGGCTTGAAAAGCTAAGATGATCTGCACCTAATGTGAGGGGCAATAAATCTCACAGATGCGAATATAGACCTTGATAGGTCTTTGGATCGGGTAAGAAGATATTTTTGCCTCTTCTGTCTAAGCACTGGGTGTTTCACTGAATTCAAGGACCTTGCACATTATCACTTTATGGACTTTGGTGTTTCATATATTTTTTAATATATTTTTATGATTTATTTTATTATAATTCATTTTGATTTTTGATTCACATTTTTAATTGATTTTCATAAGACAGCGCAACGTTTTTTTTTATTATTATTATCCTCAATATACATGTGTACACGGAGAATACTGCTGAGTCTTCTGATATTATGTTCTTTCTTTTTGTAAGGACTCATTACAAGTTTTTCGGGGTCCTCAAAGTATATAGATTCAGGTTGACCAGAATAAGAGGAGACACTGGAAGGTTAGTGGGAAGATAGTATCTTTATGAAAACATTAAACAAATCTATAATACATAGCAATGGAGCTGGCCATCTTTAGCAACAAATTACTGCTGTAGAAACCTAGTGTTGCCTAAATTTTAAAATGGAAACACTATACATCATGCTGTTTAGTGCAGTGACACTGAATATCCCTGTAGGCAGGGCCTAGGGCTGTGGGACTGCACCTGGGAGAGATAACACACACACAGTCAAGGATGTTGTATTACAGAAGCCACCAAAACCCCAGGCCTCAGACTGCTACTGGTCCGTGGCCTGTCAGGACCTGGGCCCCACAGCAGGAGGTGAGCAGCAGGCGAGCAAGCAAAGCTTCATATGTATGTACAGCCTCTCCCCATTACTCCCATTGCCACCTGAGCTCCGCCTCTTGTCATCATGTCTTGATCAGCGGCGGCGGCATTAGAGTCTCATAGAAGCGTGAATCCTACTGTTAACTGCTCATGTGAGGGATCTAGGTTGCATGTTCCTTATGAGAATCTAACACTTGATGATCTGAGGTGGAGCTGAGGCTGTGATGCTAGCGCTGGGGAGCAGATTCAAATACAGATTATCATTGTGACGGAATGTCTTGGCACCCCACTTAGTTGCTTCTGCCAAACAGTGCCTCTTGCTCCCCAAACAGTTAAAGCAGACCGAGAGCTAATTCCAGCCTTTTACCCCAAGCATCTTACACAGACAAGATGTTAGGTAGAACCAAAGGAATGACTATTGAATAGAAATACAGGTTTTTATACAGTTCAAATGTAGGTCAGTCACCACATGAACAATAAAACCAAATATTTACCCAAAACATCACACAATGGTTTAGATAACAAGGTAGGGTTGACACAAGGCTAATGACATCATGTTGGAACCTCCAAAAGTTAGCCAAATTAGCCAACAAACAGAAACAATAGGCGACTCAATTAACTCAATTAACAATGGGAATTCACAACTAGTCTGAAAAGGTGGTATTTAGTTATCTTCATATTTTTTTATTTATCTTAATATTTTTCTTGAGGGATATTGTTGATAAATATTACTGTCCCAAGTGGAGGGCTTCTCCAACTCAATTTGTAGGAGGGCCACCATATTCCCTCTGACCATTGACCTGTACAAGATTAATATTACACCATTCCATCCACTCCAGGGAAGCTTTATTGTCCTTATTCAGAAAGCTTGCCCTTAGTCCTCTCCAAAATCCTGGTTGAGTCTGTCACAATCTTTTGTGAATAAGTCAGGTGAATCAACTTTGTCCATGCTAGAAGAGAATCTACTGCCTCGGATTGTAAACGTATGTTTGAGACAACTTCAAATCTCCATATGTTCTGGATTAAAATCAAGGCAGAATATCCTGAGATTGCCATAAAAGCACTGAAAAGCCTGCTTTCATTTCCAACATCCTATCTTCCTGAAGCAGAGTTTTCTGCAGTGAAAGCAATGGGACAAACACGATTACAGGGAAGACTAGGACATAAGATAAACACTTCGGGTGTCACTGTCTCCCATCACCCTCAGATGGGACCCTCTAGTTGCAGGAAAACAAGCTCAGGGCTCTCACTGATTCTGCATTATGGTGAGTTTTATAATTATTTAGTTATTTATTACAATGTAATATTAATAAAAGTAAAGTGCACAATAAATGTAATGCCCTTGAATCATCCCAAAACCTTCTCTCCCTGTGCTGATAACTCTCCTTGACAAACAGAGTCTGCATCAATGCACATTCATAATGAACTCCCTTCGTTCTGTAGTTATGTACAGTTCATCTATGCTCTGACAATAAGCTGTGTTATAAATAATGACCTAAGTATCTCTATACACTCATAATGAACACTATATGCTTAATAATGATGTGGATTTCTGAGTTTCTCTATATATTGATAATATACACTGTACACTGTATAATAATGCTGAGTATCTTTATAATGAACACTGTGCTCTGTATAATGATGATGAGTATCTATACACTGATAATGAGCACTGTGCTCTGTATGATGATGAGTATCTCTATACACTGAAAATGAGCACTGTGCTCTGTATAATGATGGAGAGTATCTCTATACACTGATAATGAGCACTGTGCTCTGTATAATGATGATGAGTATCTCTATACACTGATAATGAGCACTGTGCTCTGTATAATGATGATGATTATCTCTATACACTGATAATGAGCCCTGTGCTCTGTATAATAATGATGAGTATCTCTATACACTGATAATGAGCACTGTGCTCTGTATAATGATGATGATTATCTCTATACACTGATAATGAGCCCTGTGCTCTGTATAATAATGATGAGTATCTCTATACACTGATAATGAGCACTGTGCTCGGTATAATAATGAGTATATCTATACACTGATAATGAGCCCTGTGCTCTGTGGATGTGTGGCGGGGTAAGCTCACTTGTTGGTTGCTGCCTGGCTTACCAGTGCCCATCAATGCTGACCACTAAACTGACCTGCCTGACACACTGACCAATACACTGACCTACCTACCTGACATACATAAACTGACCTACCTACCTGATATACATACACTGATGGTAGTGACATACATACACTGACCTACCTACCTGACACACACTAACCTACCTGACACACACTAACCTACCTGACCTACACTGACCTACACTGACCTACCTGACACACACTGACATACGCGACATACACTGACCTACCTAAGGTACATACACTGACCTACCTACCTGACATACATACACTAACCTACCTGACACACACTAACCTACCTGACCTACACTGACCTACACGACATATACTGACCTACCTGACCTACACTGACCTACCTGACACAAATTGACCTACCTGACATACACTGACTTACCTGACACACACTGACCTACCTGACACACACTGACCTACCTGACCTGCACTGACCTACCTGACCTACACGACATACACTGACCTACCTGTCCAGACTCCTGCAGCTCAGCGGCATGCCCATCACACATTAGAGCAGCCAGAGCCATGATGAGGAGAGGAGAGCCACCCGCCAGAGCGCTGAGGATCTTCTGACAGTGGCACTTGCAGCACCTATGATGGCCGTCACACGTCCCACGGTCCTGGCATTGGACCAGTGGGAAGTCCATCAGCGCTGCAGGCTCCAGAAGGCGGGACCTGCTATTACACTCGGCCGCACTCAGCCGTGCTCAGGATCAGACCGGTCCCCTCTCGGCTGCGGATTGTGGCGCTCAGGGCTAATAATGGAACCAGGAAAAAGTTAAGACATGCTCCCCTGGTGAAGTAGATATTTCATGTGGTGATCTCATCCCTTGAAGTAGATGAGAGAGGAACCCCCTATGGTTGGGACTTTGAATAGATCACCACTCTCACCAAATTGTTGTGAAAAAATATTGATTTTATTAGTGTATTTAAAAGGATATATAAAATCACCCAAATGTCCGATAACAGGGTACACAGTTCAAAATATACATGACAGTTACAGAAAACAACAAAAATTGCACAGACAGAAATTCTAACAACACTTTACAAAAAAATATACAAAATTACGGTACTGATGCTCTCTTGGAGGTATGTGACCCCCGAATACTCGACGCGTTTCCAGTTACCCGAATATGGGAACCTTCGTCAGGAGCAGAGAATAATTGAATTTGAAAAGTACCTATCGCTCACATTGGAGTCGATGCTCGTAAAACAATCAGTTGTATTCCCGGGAGAGAGGGAGATGCACCTCCCAGGTGCTGCAGCAGACGCAGGATTGAATCCTAATTAAATATTCTCTTTACAGAATATGTTGGGGTCCACAGTAGGGCCCTAAAAGGGGGGGGGGTATGATACTATGAGAAGTATCTGTTGCTTGCGGTATACCCATAAATGGGATTCGTTACCATTTGCCGAGAATTAGTGTCCCGGATGGGAAGAATGAAATCCCATTAGGGGGTTTTAGATACCCTTTCGTGTAGACTGTCCTCTGTAGAGAGACATATAAAGGTTGTGCCCGTCTCCATGTGCCCCCGGGCAGCAGATGACCACACGGAGACGGGCACAACCTTTATATGTCTCTCTACAGGGGACAGTCTACACGAAAGGGTATCTAAAACCCCCTAATGGGATTTCATTCTTCCCATCCGGGACACTAATTCTCGGCAAATGGTAACGAATCCCATTTATGGGTATACCGCAAGCAACAGATACTTCTCATAGTATCATACCCCCCCTTTTAGGGCCCTACTGTGGACCCCAACATATTCTGTAAAGAGAATATTTAATTAGGATTCAATCCTGTGTCTGCTGCCGCACCTGGGAGGTGCATCTCCCTCTCTCCCGGGAATACAACTGATTGTTTTACGAGCATCGACTCCAATGTGAGCGATAGGTACTTTTCAAATTCAATTATTCTCTGCTCCTGACGAAGGTTCCCATATTCGGGTAATTGGAAACTCGTCAAGTATTCGGGGGTCACATACCTCCAAGAGAGCACCAGTACAGTAATTTTGTATATTTTTTGTAAAGTGTTGTTAGAATTTCTGTCTGTGCAATTTTTGTTGTTTTCTGTAACTGTCATGTATATTTTGAACTGTGTACCCTGTTCTTGGACATTTGGGTGATTTTATATATCCTTTTAAATACACTAATAAAATCAATATTTTTTCACAACAATTTGGTGAGAGTGGTGATCTATTCAAAGTCCCAACCATAGGGGTTCCTCTCTCGTCGTAATAATGGAACCATGCCCACTTGAGACCTGGGGTTTTTTGGGTACCCACTCGGGGCTTCAGCCACTGTCAGCCCCCCTCCTGCCGACACCACTGCTATACACTGATAATGAACACTGTGTTATGTATGTATAATGATGGCGAGTATCTCTATACACTGATAATGAGCACTGTTCTCTGTATGTATAATGATGGCGAGTATCTCTATACACTGATAATGAACACTGTGCTCTGTATAATGATGGCAAGTATCTCTATACACTGATAATGAACACTGTGCTCTGTATATTGATGATGAGTATCTCTATACACTGATAATGAACACTGTGCTCTGTATAATGATGGCGAGTGTCTCTATACACTGATAATGAACACTGTGCTCTGTATATTGATGATGAGTATCTCTATACACTGATAATGAACACTGTGCTCTGTATAATGATGAGTATTTCATATCATTCAAACTTTGCCTTTGCCTTGTCTGAAGGTGTGTAATGCAAGTAATCGGCACACTTAGTCAACAGCTTGGGTCACTAAATGCATTGGGGAATGACGATAAGACTGTACAAGTGTACAAGAGTGTACCATTTAGCATGTACATGTAACTTCCCACATAGGTCCTCTGTGGAAGAACGGCCACCTTATACTGGGGCTCAGTGGAAGGGCCACTTTACATTGGTAATTAATTACAAAGTTCCCCTTTACATTGACAGTCAGTAAAAGAAGTGCCATCTTACATTAGTGGTCATGTAAGTGGGCCCCTTGCATTGGGGGTCAGTGAAAGAAAGGCCAACATACATTGGTACCAATTGGAGTAGGACCACCTTACATTGGTGGTGAGTGGAAAAGGGCTATTGACATTATTTGTCAGTGGGAGTAGGGTCATCTTACACTGGTGGTTAATGGAGAATTCTCCCTTACATTTGTGGCCAGTGTAAAAGGACCCCTGACCTTGCTTCTTAGTGGGAGAAGGGCAGCCTTACATTGCTAGTTAGTAGTAAATGGGCCATCTTATGTTGGCATACAGTGGAGAATGCTACCTTACATTTGGTAGCCAATGGAAATTGGCTACCTTTCATTGGTATCATTGGGAGAATGGCTCCCGTACACTGGTGTTCACTGGAGAATATCACCTTCATTGGTGGTGAGTGGAGATGGCTCACCTTGAATTGGTATCAGTGGGAGGGGGGCCTTCTTAAATTGGTAGTTAATGGATTGTAGGGCAGGCCATACTCCCCTCCCCATTGGGTGCCAAGCAAGGGGTCGCATGGAAGGCCTTCCCTGGGGTAGGGCTCTTCTGGGCTACGCTAGACACCTGTATCAAGATCACTTTACTACACATGGGGTACCTTTACTTTTGTGATGAGCATTGTGTACATTTGCACCATAACTGTTCTCCAGTTAACTCTCGGGTCCCTGTGACAATGTACACCCTCACTGTAAATTGCTTTACAATTTGTACACAATGTACACCCTCACTGTGAAATTTATATCTAATACCACATTCATTAATTTGAGGCACGAACTACATCACTTATTTACAAGCAAGAGAGACATTCATTTATCTTTAGAATCATCACATTCCCTTGGACTTGTTTCATTATTTGGATTTATAATGTGTGTTTATTTTATTTTTACCTTTGCACTTTTGTATTGTTTAGATGTGGAGATTGACATTTTTTAGTTTTGAATAAGCGCCCCATTATTTGCTTATTAACTACGGTAGCTCAATTGTAACCAACTTACAGGTTACTTATCTCAAGCAGGAGTTGTAAAGAAAACCGAGATGCTACTCTTCTAAGTGAAAATGACACCAAAACTGGGTATGCATCGTTGGGAAAAAGATCAATCCCCCAAAGAGCAAGGCCAGAGTCTTGTAGCTGGAAGAATTTTCCTCTATGTACGTCTATGGCCCATTACAAACAGGGGGGACCTCTTCAGTAATACTTTCCTGGAAATCAGAGGGGCCAGTGAAACTGCACAGATGGTGGATCACAACAGGTTCCTCCCTATTATTTGGTGAAATTACATGAGCTGTAAAGATCAAGGAATTCTGAGAGATCTATTTTTACAAGCCAGTATCATTAATAGGCTTGTGTGATTTATGAACATGACATGTTTTAGCAAGACTAGAAAGTACATCTGTTACAGACTGGCACAAAAACAAAGACATCTCCTGCAGGAGGTCAGATCTGTACATGAAAATGTCATTCAAACAGCTACACTGGGTCTTCCAGTCTATGCATTCAAAATATTATTTTCAGCCGTCTGTTTTGATTTATGATCGTATAGACTTCAACAGATTGAAATGGAACCTAAAAAATGTACTTCTAATAGGTTTCTGAATTAATTCAGAGCAAAGAGTGGTGCAAATGTTAAAAGCACAGAAACCCATAGAAACCAATCAAAATAAGTTCATTTTAGGTAAAACAGTGAAACATGAATTCAGATTTTTTAAAGTTAGAGAAAGATAAGAACTTCTTAACTGCATACCAGTTTCAGGTCAGTGACTAAATATACTGAAGTCAGATGGTATATATGATAGACAGGTAGACAAACACTGACAGACAGGAGCAGTAAGGCACAACCACTGTAAATGTTTACCAAGCAGGAGACAGAACATTCATTACATACATATTGAACAAATACGTCATAAAAGTAACAAGGGTTTCAAAACAATAGCACTCATTGATATCATACAAATTTACATCAAGCTGATCACTTTTCACTTTAACATGTACATTATATCTAAAAAAAACAACTATTATTTCCTTTTTAGGAAGACTTGAGATGGTCATATGATATAGAATATTAGTGTAGCACCGCCGACTTGGGGACTGCTTGGATTTACCTGCTCATCTGCACCATCATGACCCTGGGAATATACCAACCCACCTGACACTCTGGGTTCAGACAAAGTAATAACTTAAACCACTTAATGAATTTATATTCTATTAACGTTTACTGAATAACTCAAGGAAGATTTTGTTGAACAAAAGAGGTAATAGATCAACTGAACTTCGGATAACAGTCCTAGTTCAGAAGAGGAATTCCTCCACAATAATACAATTTAAGACAATCTGGAGATAACAGTATATTATATACACATATGTACAATGGAGTACCACTTGAATATGACCTGAAAGGATAAGCAAGAGTTAAGCATTAATTCTGGCAAGACTTCAAAAGGGGAAACCCAGGCCGGCCTATTCAACTTTTAATCCTAATGAGAGATCAATTAAACAAAAACAGCATGAGGGCCTTTAGGTAAGAATTACAGTAATGTCCCAGTTGCAGGCCTGATGGTCTTCGCTGGCAGTCAGAGCTTGTTAACTATATCCAATAAGGTGCAGCAACAAGGCTATGGAATTTGTCTTAAACACTGGACTACATTGCCTAACTGAACTATAATTCCTCCTTACTAAGAATTTGAATCTGCTGTCTATACTTGCTTGTTTGTTTATTTTTGAAAGTGTCACTTAACCACTTGACAACTGGGCACTTAAACCCCCCTCGTGACCAGACCAATTTTCAGCTTTCAGTGCTCTCACACTTTGAATGACAATTAGTCATGTAATACTGTACCCAAATGAATTTTTTGTCCTTTTTTTCATACAAATAGAGCTTTCTTTTGGTGGTATTTGATCACCTCTGGGTCTTAAATTTTTTGCGCTATGAATTAAAAAAGACAGAATATTTGGAAAAAAATATGAATTTTTCTTAGTTTCTGTGATAAAATTTTGCAAATTATTAATTTTTCTCCATAAATTTTGGCCACAATTTATACTGCTACATATCTTTGGTAAAAATAACCTAAATTAGTGGATATTATTTGGTCTTTGTGAAAGTTATAGAGTCTACAAGCTATTGTGCAAATCATAAAGAATTAATCACACCTGATGTACTGGTGGCCTATCTCATTTCTTGCGACCCTAACAAGCCAGGAAAGTATAGGTGGCACTGATAGGTGGCACTGGGGACAGTTGCCACTGATAGGTGGCACTGGGAACAGATGGCACGGACAGGTCGCACTGGGGACAGATGGCACTAGGGACAGATGGCACTGGGGACAGATGACACTGACAGGTACTGTGGGCATTATATTTTCTTTTTTTTTCACTCACTGACTCTGCAGCATGAAGCTCTCCCTCGACACACGCGGTCTCTGTGTGAGGAGGGAGAGCCAGTGTCGGCAATGAGAGATGATCTCATATGTTTACATATGAGATCCATCTCTCATTGGACAATCAGATCGAGTGCTAAATGGCCGCTGTGATTGGCCATTTAGCACGATCTGTGATTGGCTGTGTCCAAGGCGCACGCAGCGGGCACGCATCGGAGAAGTAAACAGGAGGACATCCAGGGACGCCCTCCCGGCAATAGGGCGACGCGCTGTAGCCGTCTTTCGGCTATAACACGGACGCCTAGTGGTTCATTTGTATTATGCTGCCTTGGACAAGATGAAACATTTAACCTTATCCTGTTGCCCCCTCTTGCATTGCACTTTGTCCAGGCCAGTTGTAAACCCCACCCACCCACAAGCCTGGTTTTATCAGCTCCTAATTGAAAAATTGTGAATCTTTCCCCCACACCATCCCTGTATAAATGTAGTTCATTTCTTGGGACGGCTGGCGAGGGTTTGGGCTGGCCACTCCATGCGCAAAGTGTCACTCCTGCAACAAGTGTTTGGTACTTGTACATGGGCACTTTGACTAAGGCACTGCTACAAAAAGCAAGTACAGACATTAGTGTTCCACACCTATTTTACAGGAAGTTCCCCTTCATCCTTTAACTTTCCTCAGCCCTCCTTCTATTCCCCTCTCCCCACCCTCCAACACGCTTACCCTAATCTTTGCAATATTACTGCACTTATGACCTCCTGCTCATTCTAAGCCCACACAGTATCACCACTTCCACTCCACTGCCCTCCTACAAATCCCACTCCCGTCTTACCACTCTCCTACTACTCCTAATGTCTGGGGACATCGCACCCAATCCCCCCCCCCAAAAAAAATTGCATGTCTATCTCCTCCAACAGTAGTCGTAACTCCCACCTTCTCATCCCAATTCCCCTGATTCCACAAGTCAGCCCTCCTCTTTCATGTGCCCTCTGGAATGCCCGCTCAATCTTCAACAAACTAGCTTCTGTCAATGACCTTTTCCTCTCCAAATCCCTTAATCTATTTGCTATTACCGAAACCTGGCTCCAGAAATTCGACACTACCTCTCCAGCTGCCCTGTCCCACAATGGCCTCCTCTGGACTCACTCCACCAGACCCAGTGAACGAAAAGGAGGTGGCGTCGGACTTCTCTCCCCACAATGCACCTTCCAGGTTCTTCCCACACCTCCCTCTCTTTCCCCCTGCTCTTTCAAAGTGCACTGCATTCATCTTTTTTCTCTCCAGCTTGTCTGAGGGTCACAGTCATTTATCGGCCTCCTGGACCATGTATCATGCTTTCTGGAGGACTTCTCTGCATGGCTACCCTACTTTCTCTCCTCTTAAGTACCTGCCATCATCCTAGGTGACTTTAACATTCCAATCACTGTTAATATTGCATTCACTTCTCAACTACTCAACCTAACCTCCTCTTTCAACCTAACACAATGGACACAAACCACCACTCACTCCATCGGCAATACTCTCAACCTCGTATTCTCCCATTGCTGCACTCCCTGCAACCTCTCTAACACCCCTTTTCCTCTCTCTGATCACAACCTTATCCGTTTTACACTCTCCTTGTCTCCTACCTCCCATGCTGCCAGCCCACAAAACACTACCCGCAGAAACCTTCGCAACCTCAACCCTTCCCTTCTTCATTCTGCTACTGATGGCCTTTACAACAAAATCGCACCCCTGTCCTGCCCTGACCTAACCACTTCCATCTATAACAACACGCTGTCATCCTCCCTAGAAGTACTTACTCCTCTTTCTACACGCAGAACCAGGCCCCATCTGCCACAACCCTGGCAAACAGACGACACCAGAAGTCTCAAGAGACGCAGCCATGCTCTTGAGCGAGCATGGCATAAATCTAAATCCCTGCAAGACTTTACCCTTTACAAATCTGCCATTCTTAAATACAACTCTGGCCTCCACACTGCTAAACAAACCTACTACAACACTCTCATCCAAACCCTCTCATCCAAACCTCATCAACCCTTTTCTACCCTTAATTCCTTACCTTACCCCCCACTGCCCCCACCCACCAACTTGCTTACCGCTCAACACCTTGCCAACCATTTCAAAAGCAAAATCGACACAATTTGCAAGGAGATATCCAGCATTCAACTTCCTACCCCACCCTACACATCAGGTCCAACACCACACTCAATACTCTCCTCCTTCTGCCCAGTTACCACAGATAAAGTTGATAAACTCCTCTCCATGGCCCACCTCACCACCTGTCCCTTGGACCCTGTCCCCTCACAATTACTGCGACCACCTTCCCATTCCTAAACTCCCTAACCCACATCTTCAACCTCTCCCTCTCCTCCGGCACCTTTCATTCCCCGCTCAAACATGCACTGGTTACCCCCATACTTAAAAAACCCTCACTAGACCCCACCTGTTTGAATAACTTAAGACCCATCTCCCTGCTCCCATTTGCCTCCAAGCTCATCGAACGCCTTGTCCATGACCGAATGAGTTGCTACCTCACAGACAACAACCTTCTCGACCCCCTACAGTCCGGCTTCCATCCACAACATTCCACTGAAACTGCCCTACTGAAAGTCACCAAAAACCTACTAACTGCTAAAACCAATGGCCATTACTCCATACTCATACTCTTAGACCTCTCTACTGCCTTTGACACAGTTGACCACCTTCTCCCCCTCAGCAAACTACACTCCCTTGGCCTCTGTGATTCTGCTTTATCCTGGTTCTCCTCCTACCCAGGGCCAGATTAAGAACATCATGGGCCTGGTGCTGAGGATTTTGGTCGGGCCTTTTATAAATAAAAATGCAAAAATTTTCTGTTATAACAAATTAAATTAAAGAGAGAGAGGGAGGATGAGAGAGAGAGAAAGGGGATGAAAGAGGTGTGAGGGGTAAGGGAGGTTGAGAGAGAAAGAGGGGATGAGAGAAAGAGGATGCACATGAGCATGCGTGGGAATGACATCAATGCAGCCTGGCCAAGGCAAGTGACCGAAGGCACAGAACCCGGAAGGAAGAGCGGGTGAAGATGGAAGCGCCCGGGCCCCGCCGGATTGATCACAGCACAGCACTGGAGGGCTCAGTCTGACAATTTAAGTGTACCCTAATGTGCTAATATGCTGTGCATACTTGTACATTATGGCATAACCTACCTCAGGGCCTCTAAAAAGTAGTAATGTTAGAAAAGTTTACTACCGCTTTGATATCACAGGAGCCTCTGAAAAATATTTTCAGGGACACTTTTTTTACAAGTGCTATATTTAGAGTAGCTGATATCCCCTATGTTCCTATGTACATCAAATAATAATTACAAAATTAAATAAGTACTAATAATGGGGCAGAACAAATATGAGGACTGAGATTTCCTTTAGTTGAACTTACAAAAGTATGCCCATTCTAAAGCATTGAGGATATTCAGTATAATTTTAAAGAACTGTTTTTGTGGGTAAGAGGCATAGGGGAGGAGTATGGATGGTATAAAAGTGGGAAGTATGTGCAGGTGAGGGAGAGGAATGTGGGGGTCTAACAGTGGGCACTATGTACATGAGAGGAGTGTGGAGGGTATGGCAGAAGGCACTATGTACAGGAGAGGAGTGTGAAGGGTATGACAGTGGGCAGTATGCACAGCAGAGGAGTGTGGAGGGTATGACAGTGGGCACTATGTACAGGAGAGGAGTGCGGAGGGTATGGCAGAAGACACTATGCAGAGCAGAGGAGTGTAGAGGGTATTACAGTGGGCACTAGGTATAAGAGAAGAGTGTGGAGGGTATGACAGTAAGCAATATATACAGGAGAGGAGTGTGGAGGGTATGACAGTGGGCACTATGTACAGGACAGAAGTGTGGAGAGTAGGACAGTAAGCAGTAATTACAGGAGAGGAGTGTGGAGGGTACGACAGTGGGCACTATGTACAGGAGAGAAGTGTGGAGAGTAGGACAGTAAGCAGTAATTACAGGAGAGGAGTGTGGAGGGTATGACGGTGGGAACTATGTATAGGAGAGGAGTATGGAGGGTATGACAGTGAGTAGTATGTACAGGAGAGGAGTGTGGAGGGTATGACAGTGGGCACTATGTATAGGAGAGGAGTGTTGGGGTATGACAGTGGGCACTATGTATAGGAGAGGAGTGTGGAGGGTATGACAGTGAGCAGTATGTACAGGAGAGGAGTGTGGAGGGTACGACAGTGGGCACTATGTACAGGAGAGATGTGTATGATAGCGGGCACTATGTAAAGGAGAGGAGTGCGTAGGATATGACAGCGGGTGCTATGTATAGGAGAGAAGTGTGGAGGGTATGACAGTGAGCAGTATGTACAGGAGAGAAGTGTGGAGAGTATGACAGTGGGCACTATGTATAGGAGGGGAGGATGAAGTAATCTGGGAAGGAAAAATGTAAAGGTTTGTGGAAGGATGTTTAGGGACTGCGTAGTGGTTAAGCGGGCCATACATGAATTGAAATTACACCAATTAAGCAGAGACCAGCCATAGTCGATCTATGTATGGGCTAGCAGGTTTTACACAGGTCAACCTATTAACCGACTTGAGTACAACCAGCCTGTCAGGTTTTCCCCAAAACAATCAGTGCTGCCAGCTATAGTTAACAACACTAATCATTGTATTCACAGGCAGAACACAATAACACTGCGGGAGTAATTCCCCCATTCACAAGTCAGCAGGTGAGAGGGTGTGTGGGGACAGGCTGGGGAGAGATACTAGTCAGTGGCTGGGTAGGCACTGGTTAGTATCAGAGCCAGATACACACATGTGAGGTATCGCCGCGATCGTTAGAGCGAGAGCAATAATTCTAGCACTAGACCTTCTCTGTAACTCTAAACCTGCAAAAAAATGTAAAGCATCGCTTGTTACACAAAAAAAATCGTGTTAACTTTAGTGTTTTTTTTATGAATGAAACTGTTTCTTTCCAAAAAAAAAAATTTGAAAAATTGCTGCGCAAATATCGTGTAACATAAAAAGTTGCAAAGGCCACCATTTTATTCCATAGGGAAAATGGAAAACAATATTGATGGTTCTGAGTAATTTTCGATCAAAAAAAAAAAATTATGATTTTTACATGTAGGAGAGAAGTGTCAGAATTGGCCTGGGTAGCAAGGGGTTAATTATCATAAGTAATATACAAATAATTATTATAAGCCCTGTGATCTCATCCTCTCAGTCTGCTGCAGTGTGTTCCAGCTTGTATTTAAACTGGCCGCTCTGTATGTAGCTTCTGACCGACTGCGCAAGCAGCCCTGTATCTCCAGAACTATAGATGATAGCAGCCCCATATTTTAACCAGAGTTGAAGTAGGCATTTAGCTACCTACCCGCCAAATGGAGAGTCTCTATGACTCCTGGTCGCTGAGCTACAACCCTCGAAGTCAATCCTTTTTTTTTTTTTTTTTTTTGGGCAAATGGGCCTATCTTGAGAAAGGGGCCTGGAGCTGCAGCTCCAATAGCCCCTATGTTAATCCGGCCCTGCTCCTACCTATCTCAGCGCACTTTCAGTGTCACTTACAACTCCATCTGCTCCGCTCCTCTTTCTGTTGGGGTACCCCAAGGCTCCGTCCTTGGGCCCCTCCTATTCTTGCTCTATACCTATTCCCTGGGCCAGTTGATAACCTCTCATGGCCTCCAATACCACCTCTACACCCATATCTAGCTCTCCACTCCTCAACTCACCCCCTCGATCTCCTCACGGTTCTCAAACTTACTGAATGACATATCAGTATGGATGTCACACCAATTTCTCTAAATCAATCTTTCTAAAACTGAGCTTGTTATATTTCCTCCTTCCCAGTCCCCCCCCCCCCCCCCCCCCCCATGACTTTACTATTAAGATCAACAGCACAACCAGGGTGCTGGTTGTAATCCTTGACTCTGACCTGACCTCTCCCTCAGCCCCCACATCCAATCGCTGGCTAAATCCTGCCGCCTTAACCTCTGCAACATCTCCAGAATTCGACCCTTCCTGACTAATGACACCACAAAGCAACTTATTCACTCCTTGATTATTAACCGCCTTGACTACTGACACTCTCTCCTTAATGGCCTACCCTTACGCAGGCTTTACCCCTTCAGTCTATTATTAATGCTGCTGCTGCTAGACTAATACACCTCACTAACCAATCCATGACTGCAGCTCCTCTCTGCCAATCCCTTCACTGGCTTCCCCTATACCTCCGTATAAATACAAGGCCATCCACAACATCGCCCCCAGCTACATCACCAACCTCATCTGCAGGTATTGCCCAAATTGTCCTCTCCGCTCCTCCCAGGACCTTCTGCTCTCTAGCTCCCTTGTTACCTCCTCCCATGCTTGCCTTCAGGACTTCTCCAGAGCCTCTCCCATCCTCTGGTACTCCCTGCCCCGGTATGTCCGATCAGCCCCTAACCTGGCCACCTTTAGGAGATCCCTAAAAACTCACTTATTCAGGGAAGCTTATCCCAAACCCACCTAACAACTGCCCCAGAGTCACCCCCATCAAATCATTCCCAGCATCTATTATAATCGATCACTAATCGATCCGTGACTGCCGCCCCTCTCTGCCAATCCCTTCACTGGCTTCCCCTACCCCACCGTGTAAAATTCAAAATGCTAACCATAACATACAAAGGTATCCACAACATCGCCCCATCTACATCACCAACCTCATCTGCAGATATCGCCCAAATCCCCTCCGCTCCTCCCAGGACCTCCTGCTCTCTAGCTCCCTTGTTACCTCCTCCCATGCTCGCCGTCAAGACTTCTCCAGAGTCTCTCCCATCCTCTGGAACTCTCTGCCCCATTATGTCCGATCAGCCCCTACCCTGTCCACCTTTAAGAGATCCCTAAAAACTCATTTATTCAGGGATGCCTATACCACACCCACCTAACAACAACTGTCCCCGAGCCACACCATCAAATCATTCTCTGCAGCTATTACCTTTTGTACCACCACCCCGTCCCTTTAGAATGTAAGCTCTACGAGCAGGGCCCTCCTGTACTTTTTGTATTGAACTGTACTGTAATTCTGTTGTCCCCCCTATACATTGTAAAGCGCTGCGTAAACTGTTGGCGCTATATAAATCATGTATAATAATAATAATTACCTTTTGTACCACCACCCCCTGCCTTTGGAATGTAAGCTCTACAAGCAGGGCCCTCCCGTCCCTTCTGTATTGAACTGTACTGTAATTGTGCTGCCCCCCTCTACATTGTAAAGTGCTGCGGAAACTGTTGGTGCTACCCTGTTTCCCCGAAAATAAGACCTAGCGTGATTGTCGGTGATGGCTGCAATATAAGCCCTACCCCCCAAATAAGCCCTACCCTGTTTCCCCGAAAATAAGCCCTACACAGAAAATAAGACCTACAAGGACTTTAACTAGGGCTTATTTGGGGGGTAGGTCTTTTATTGCAGCCATCACCGACAATCACGCTAGGTCTTATTTTCGGGGAAACAGGGTATATAAATTGTGTATTATAATAATAATAATATTTTTTGGAAAGGTTGATGCGACAGGTGTATATGTACAATGTTCAAATAGAGATGCAGTAAAGTGTTTCCCCAGGGTAAACCTGTCTGTGCACAGTGTCCCAGTGAAGCAACAAAGAAAGATTTGCAAAGGTGGGCAATTGCCCTCTCAGCAATGACCAGGCTGATTCAATGCCTTCCGAACAGCAATTCCTGAAGAGGCGTCCTTGCAGCGGTTCCACTCGCGACGATCATCCGATGCACAGCACAAAGCGCGGGTTGTTGGACTATCAGGATGATGCTGGATAGATGTCTGATGATCAGCAAGCAATGATAGGCTCTTCTCAGCCGGGATAGAATGTCGTACACCGCGTGGTAGGCCGCAATCTCACCCTCTCTGGACAGAGAGGTCCGTCATACACCAGGCCCAGGAGGAAGAGAGCGTAGCGCAGGTCTCTGGTCTCTTTTATGCTCTTCCCAGCATTCTCTCTGCTGATGGCAAAGATCCCTGGAATATGTAGTCTGGGTGCATAGTCATACGGAGTAATTGCCATTCTGAGGAACTACTAGTCCCACAATCCCTTTGGGTCGGCTCACAGATATGATGTCAATTAATGATGCTGGGCACTAGAGGGACAATACAGTACATAGAAATGATGGGGAATCGCTATGCTTTGCAATTGTAGTCCACATTGCTACATCCTCCCCCCACTTGAAAGTCTTTGGTTCCTGAAGACAGAACACAAAGTGCGAGATCACCTCCACTGTATCATAAGAAAATGAATGGTTAACTGCATGACAAATTAGAAGTTGTAACAGCCAGCAACTGACCCAAAGAAGGATCTTCTAACAGTAAATTATATAAATTGTCAGGCGAAGTCATATTAATCTTGCGACAGGCCAGTAACAAGTCAGTGGCCCACCCAGTAGTGTCAAGGGGTGAATCAAGGTCATCCTTTACTTAAGGTTCAAAAAAGGAGGCAAGTGCTTGACTAGAACGTTGAGCGGTAGGGCTAAGTTCATCGCAATTCTCCCCAAAGGTATCATACGTCAGTCTTTTTGGAGGGAATATTTTCTGTCTCAACCTGGAGTAGATATTTTCCAACGGCTCCAGTCCTCGATCTGTTCCCCAGAGACTACATCCCGATTGCTGGTTCAGGCTCTGGTTCAGGCTCTGATTCGGTCTCTCTTTCTGTTTCATTAGTAGAGGAAGTGTGAATTCCCAACACATCAGATACTTCATCGGATTCCACCTTGACTTCCTAAGTGGGTGAAGACCTGGTACTTAAACATCCTGCAGTGGGGGAAGTGTCCTCCTTATAAAGGGTGTCCCCTGCCTGTCTTCCTCAATGATGGGATTGTCTTCAAGAGGGGGAACCCACAACCAATTCCTCTTCATCGCTCTCCTCTTTCGAGTGGTCGTGTTTCGAGTTTCGCGCGGTCGTGCGACGTGGCTCCCAAACAAAAATTGGCGTCCTTTTTTTCCCACAAATAGAGCTTTCTTTTGGTGGTATTTAATCGCCCCTGCGGTTTTTATTTTTTGCGCTATAAACAAAAATAGAGCGACAATTTTGAAAAAAATTCAATATTTTTAACTTTTTGCTATAATAAATATCCCCAAAAAATATATAAAAAAACGTTTTTTTCCTCAGTTTAGGCCGATACATATTCTTCTACATAATTTTGGTAAAAAAAATCACAATTAGCGATTATTGATTGGTTTGCGCAAAAGTTATAGCGTTTACAAAATAGGGGATAGTTTTATAGCATTTTTATTAATATTTTTTTTTTTTACTAGTAATGGCGGCGATCAGCGATTTTTATTGTGACTGCAACATTATGGCAGACACATCGGACATTTTTGACACATTTTTGGGACCATTGTCATTTATACAGCAATCAATGCTATTTAAATGCATACTCGTGAGCGCACCACCGGCGGCGCGCACGCGACCCACGGCTGGGCTCTTAAAGGACCACGTACCAGTACGTGGTTTTGCCCAGCCGTGCCATTCTGCCGACGTATATCGGCATGAGGTGGTCGGGAAGCGGATAAAGACAATGTAGGGTTAAGAGTGCCATCGATCAGCCAGCTTATGTTTCCCAGGCACCCCTAGATTCTGCAACAACACTCGGTCTCCAGGTTGTAGATCCTGAACCCTTACTCTGAGATCAAAGTTTTTGTTGTTCCTGTGTTCTCTGATGGCAGAGGCTTCCTTGGCTTTCTCATAGACCACTTTTAGATTCTTCCGAAGTCTGTCAACATACCCTCGATAGGAGGCCTGAGAGGTGTGATCTAACGATGTTCCAAAGGCCAGATCGACTGGTAATCGAGCCTCTCTTCTGAACATTAATCTATAGGGGGAGTATCTAGTAGAATCATTCGAGGTGCTATTAAAAGCATGAACAACTGCAGCTATATGCTCTCCCTAGCAGTGGTGGCTGGTGCTCAAAATTTTTGGGGGGCGCAAACAAACTGAAAAATACTGACCCCCCCCCCATCAATTGCATCCTCACTGTGCCCATCAAATGCAGCCACTGTGCCTGTCAAATGCAGCTACTTGTGCCCGTCAAATGCAGCCGCTTGTGCCCGTCATATGCAGCCACTGTGCCTGTCAAATACAGCCACTGTGCCCGTCAAATGCAGCCACTTGTGACCAGTATGACCAGTAAATGCAGCCACTTGTGTCCATCAAATTCAGCCACTTGTGCACAGTAAAGGCAGCCACTTGTGCCCAGTAAATGCAGCCACTGTGCCCAGTAAATGCAACCACTTGTGCCCATCAAATGCAGTCACTTGTGCCTAGTAAATGCAGCCACTTTGCCCATCAAATGCAGCCACTTGTGCCCAGTAAATGCAGCCACTTGTGCCCGTCATATGCAGCCACTGTGCCCGTCAAATGCAGCCACTGTGCCTGTCAAATGCAGCCATTTGTGCCCATCAAATGCAGCCACTTGTGCCCAGGAAAAACAGCCACTTGTGACCAGTATGACCAGTAAATGCAGCCACTTGTGCCCAGTAAATGCAGCCACTTGTGCCCAGTAAATGCAGCCACTGTGCCCAGTAAATGCAGCCACTTGTGCCCATCAAATGCAGCCACTTTTGCCCAGTAAATGCAGCCACTTGTGCCCAGTAAATGCCTATTAGAGCCTCTGGCTCTAATTACGTGCTTCAAAATACACCCCCCTCCTATCCCCGTCATAGTAATTCATGTGTCCGGCATCCTGAAAGGGGCCAGGCACATGAGTAGGGATGGCGGCGAAGGTGTCAGGGGGGGCGGTGCCCATGCGCCCACAATGCACGGGCCGTCACTGCTCCCTAGTGCTGTTTCTTCTCCAAGGGAAGGGTTCCCAATATGTTCAGCAGGGTCTGGTTGAAACGCTCAGGTTGTGGGTCCCCTTGAGGGTGCTGAGGAGTAGCCCTGGATTTCTTTATATTTAAGAGCTCACACAGTCCTCTGATCAGCTTGTTCTCAAAACCATGATCCAAATTTAGGTGATGAGGCAGCCCGTAGTGAACAAAAAACTTTTCCACTAGAGTTTTTGCTGTACTGGCTTGCTGGTCCCTAATGGGGAGAGCTTGAGAATAACAGGTAAAATGATCTGTCACTACCAGGACATTACTCCAACCACTCAGGTCAGGTTCCAAGCACAAGAAATCAATGCACACCAACTCCAATGGTCCCTGGCTTTAAAGATGGCCCATTGGGGCTGCCCTTCCTGGTAAAGCCTTTCTCTGAATGCATCTGCTGCAAGAGCGACAGTAGCTTTCCCCCTCTGTTCTCATGGATGGCCAATGAAATCGGTCTCTGACTAACTTGAAGGTTCTATCTGGGCCTAAGTGGCCATGATCATCATGGAGAGTGGTCAACACTATTAGTCAGTGTTTCTCAGGGAGGAACAGTTGACAGACACCCTCTAGTTCCTCAGATGGACCTCACCGGTATATGACTCCATCTTCCAACCGCATTTGTTCCCATTCTCTATGGATGACTTTGGCTCCCTCAATGGGACTACTCAACAGTATCTGAGGGTTCTGAACGATTTCCTCACAAAATTCCCCAAGGGATCTTCACGTTGGTCCCTTCTCATGTCCTCTCTTGATTAAACTATACTATGAAAATTTGATCTATTCTTCATTATTTAAAATATTTTTTTTTTATTTATTTTTTTATGCTTAGCTGACTTAGTTGTCTAAGTGACTATGTATGTTATTTATGTCCAGCAGATGTCAATTACCAGTTTCAAGTTCTTGTTAATTTGAAACATGTCTATCTGTTTAACTAAGTTTTTCTATTAGAATGCCTATTTATGGCTATGTGTCTCATTCCATAGTGTATCGTGGCCTTTGTGTTGCCATTATGGCCAGTACGGACACCCTGGGTACCTGGCGAATTAATGGTTAACCCACCGTTGCTTTGCTGGGAGCCCTATGGGTTATTGTGCCCCTTTTGAGTGTGGACTTGTGAGGTGTTTGCTCGCTGTATATTCGCGCATAAACATTGAAGGTTATCTTCTGTTCTGATGGACCAATTACTTTGTTGCTGGCCCTTAGTTAAAATGGCACTGAACACTTCAGGATGGCTTGAGCGGTATAATACTATCCGCCAAGACTCATCTGCGCATGCGCGAGATATACAATGGCGCATTTTGGCACCATTTACCGAGCACCGCCCCTTCAGTTCGCGTCAGAGACCCTACCAAATTGGTTGCCCGCAACCCGGCAGTGACGTCAGTTGGGAAGTGCATATAAGCGCGGCTTTTTGCCGATATCATTCTGATGCCGGTCAGCGTCCGGGCAGGACTCCATTCCCACTGCGTGGCTCATTTATGGTGACATTACAGGTAATCTCTTTTGTCTGAATATTCGCTACTCGCTCGCTATTGGGCTATTTTTCACTGTAAGTTAACATCAGGGAATTTATTTATCCCTATCCAGATTGATGTTTATCAGGCTATATTTCTACAGCCTGAGTTTGTACCCAATTTTTCAATCAAGAGACGACGCCATCCCCATTTAGGGATTTAGGTGAGAATCTCCCTTCCTTGGGTTCAACTGTATCAACACTTTTTCTTTAAATAAATAGCCAGAATGTGATTGCTTTCACCTTTGGTAATCATTGATTTATATAGTGATTTCAGTTTTTATATATAAACTCTATATTTTTAATTTTATTTTTCTCAGTATTGAGTCAATTGCGTTGCATCCTCCTGCTGTCCTAGATGGTTTAACGTGGGCCTTTGATTGATGAGATGAGACACTCAATGTTGCCTATACATAGTACATAGACGTTTGTGGGTGAAGTCAATATTTTTTGATTCCCAATAACTTTCAAAATCCTTGGTCATGTCCAGGTGATTCCCTTCAGGATATTGGTAAGACATCTGTTGGACACTACATTTTTATACTTTATTTCTAAAATGATTATGTTCTTTTTGATAGATGCATATAGCTAATCTGTTTGGATTATATCTTTATATGTATACATGGATATTGCCTGCATATGTTATATGTTAGTTTCTATTCTTTGTATCTATTTCATCATTGTTATATACTATTTATGGTTCTTTATTTATTTTCAGTTTATCGTATTCTTTAATCCAAAAAAACTCCTGATGAAGCTCTGAAGAGCGAAACATGTTGAGTGGTATAAAGAAAAACTGTCAAAATTAATTGTTTCAATATTTAAGCATTGACTGTTATGTTTGTGTTTCCACGCTTTGAGGAAACATATTTTAAATTTTTCTATGAATTTTTACATGAATAAAAATACTTTTATGTATACTCTTAATTACCCATGTTCATTATTATTATTATTATTATTATGAATTGTTGTTGTTTTCTGACACCTTTAAAGTCCCGGGGGTTGGTGAACCCCAAGTCCTTTCCTTGTTTCTTTATATTTAATTGGGATGTGGTGTTTCGTTTAATGTCCCTACACCTACCTCTATTGTTCATGTCCTCTCTTGTCAACTGAGGCAGTTGTTCTCCTAGAGGACACGCTTCTGGCGGCTACATGAAAGCCTACAACAGAGACCGGAGGTTCTAGAGGAAGTGACCAGGGAATTACATTTCTATTTCCAAACACCACAGCAGACTGCAACTCGGGAATAGTGTGGGAGGCTCACAAACATGTAATTAGAGGAATCCATATAAAACACGGGGCTCGGATCAAGAGGGAAAGGGAAAGACAACTAGCTGCTTCTTTCCAAACTTCACACTGTCGAGTCCCAACATAAATGCCCCCCCCCCCCCCTTAGACACTGAACTTACCTCCTTTCGTGCCCAAATCAATGACCTCCTCTGCTACAGAGCCAAGGCAGTGCTGCAAAAATGCCGCCTTACAACGTATGAATCCGGAGACAAGTCCAGAAAAACTCTAGCCAGAACGGTCAGGGATAATTAATTACTAAAGATGTGAAAAGTTGGGAAAGAAACTGCGCTAGGGGTTAAATAATGCAAATATATTGCAGAGTTCTGAACAGGTCCAGCTCTACCTGGTGGGGCTGCAGCAACTATACCGTATATATAAACAGTGAAAAAGGATTAGAAAAGAAAAAAGCTGCGCATGCCAATAAAAATTAACAAAATAAACAAAAATGAGTCTAAATACTAAGTCTAAGTCTAAATACTAAGTCATAGTACATCAGCTCAACACAAAATATATGACATTAGGTACCTCCCCTACACCATATAGAAAACGTGCATCAGCACCCAGTGAAAAATAAATAAAGTGACAAAATAATACTTGTTAAGTGAATATGAATGTCAATAACCAATCACGAAAAGTTCATATATAAATCAATTTGGTCACAAATGTGAGAAAACAAATCACAAAAAGTTCATAAGTAAATCGAAATATAATCACAAAACAATGTCCCAAAGTGGAATTGATAGTTAGTGTCAAAAAGGAAACATTATTCGTGTTTCCATGTGAGGTATTGAGTGATGTTCCTCATACATCAGATCTTTTTCCCATACGTGTTTAGATGAACTTTTGCAAACACCACCACCGAAAGAAAAAAGGATGGCCCCTTACCGAAGGTGTGTGACCCCCCGTCACAGAGGGTCAATCAGGCACGTTTTCTATATGGTGTAGGGGAGGTACCTAATGTCATATATTTTGTGTTGAGCTGATGTACTATGACTTAGTATTTAGACTTAGACTTAGTATTTAGACTCATTTTTGTTTATTTTGTTAATTTTTATTGGCATGCGCAGCTTTTTTCTTTTCTAATAATTAATTACTAACATATATCCCCCAAATAACAACACAGACTAACCCGAAGATTAGCTTACCTACTCAAATCACCAAGGCGTTTCAGGATTTCTACACATCTCTGTATAACTTACCTGCAACAACGGGTTCCCAAACTCGGATAGATGAATACATAGCATCCGCTCAGATCCCTACACTATCATCGGAAAGTAGAGATGAACTAGATGCACCAATAACTTCAGAAGAACTGGCACAGGCTCTTGGCTTGACCGAGAAGGGCAGGGCCCAGGGCCCGACGGCCTTACCCTTCAATATTATAAGACTCTTATCCAGATACTAAGTCCTCATATGGTAAACTTCTTCAGTGACCTGGGTACAGAGGCAACCTTCCGCAGTGACACACTAATGGCGCATATCTCCGTCATCCCGAAGGATTGCAAGGACCTGACATTATGTAGCAGCTATAGACCTATCCCCCTCCAAAACACTGACCTCAAGTTGGTCATCAAGATCTTAGCGACCCGCCTCAACAGACATCTCCAAGACCTGATACACTTAGATTGAGTGGGATTTATTCCCACTTGGGAAGCTAGGGACAGTACAACTAAAGTCCTGGATCTGCTACATATCGCTAATCAGACCCACACACCCTCTGTGTTTCTCAGCACTGATGCAGAGAAGGCGTTTGATCGCATCGACTGGAAATTCATGTTTTTTGGTCCTTAGACAGGTCGGGCTAGGGGAAACCATAATCAGGTGGATTGCTCAAGTCTAGTCAACCCCTACAGCGCAGGTCAAGGCCAACGGACTCCTCTCAGACCCCTTCTCAATCATGATTGGTACTTGACAGGGCTGCCCACTGTGGCCCCTTTTATTTGCCCTATCCCTGGAACTGTTCCTTTGTAAAGTCAGACTGAACCCAGAATCCAAGGCCTCACAGTTGGGAAAACTAATATTAAGTCTTAGCATACGCAGACGACTTACCTTTCTCTCTAAAGAACCCCTCCATCTCACTCCCGGACCTTCTCTGGGAATTCGAACTCTACGGAGCTATATCCAACCTGAAGATAAATTACTAACTAAAACCAAAACCCTGTTGGAATCCTGGCACCAGGGCCTTCACTCGTGGTTCGGCAGGTGTAACCTGATTAAGATGAGTATTCTGCTCAAGTTCCTCTACCTGCTCCAGACTTCCTATTCAAATCCCTTTTCAGTATTTTAGACAGTTACATACTCTGTTCACTAGATTCATCGGGGGTGGCCTGGCAATCCCTGATGTAAAGAAATACTACCAAGCTACCCATCTTGGTAGGGTCATTGATTGGTGTCTCCATCATGACTCCAAGCTCTAGATGCATCTGGAACAAGCCCAAACACAAGTGTCGTTAAAAGGAGCCATCTGGTGCTATGACCACCTACCAGCATCGCTGAAAAAACATCCCTTACTAGGTACGACACTCCGTGTAGGCTACTAAGCTTGTCTTAAACAATCTCTGTCCACACCCGACTCACCGCTGTTCCCTATTATAGGAAATCTGCAGTTTCTTTCCGGGCTGGACTCCCATGTCAGTGCAACACTGAACACGGCAAACCGTACCCGGGCACAACACTTCCTGGTAAATGATTTGTGGCCCTCTCTGGAGACACTCAAGCTTCCTTTCTGGACCGCCCTCCAATTACGACACTACCTCACGTTCATACCAAACCTGCAACGATTTGGCCAAATTTTAACGACATGCTAGGAACATTGCTCAACAGATGGTACCCTTTCACGGGTTCTTTCCATGCCATACAACCTCCTGGCCTCCCCAATAGAACAACCGACCCTCCCTTTAATAGGTTAACGGGAAAAAGATCTGGGCCGCACAATCACCTTTGTCCAAGTTCAACACATCCTTATCTTCAAATCCTCCATCTGCACAAAAGTACAGGAGACCAACTACAAGCTCTTGACCAGGTGGTATCTTGCCCCCCATGTACTACAGAAATACTACCCAGACATGTCCGCACTCTGCTGGAGATGTCAAGGGGACAGGGGAATGCTAAAGCAAGTATTTTGGTCCTGTCCGAAACTATCCCACTTCTGGTCCACAGCCCGCACGACCATCCAGAAATTCACAGAATACACTTTTCCGGATGACCCGGCCTTCTTCTTACTACATGTCTCCACCTCGGCTAAGATATACAAAATATCCTTTGTGCGTCACCTATTGAATGCTGCTAAATCGTGTATCCAGAAGGTGGAAGATATTAACAAGCTGTAAGATCTAGTTCTTACCGCATGACACCAACAGGAAAAATACTCTATGACGTGGGCGCTATGGAATTAATTAATTCTCTCCACAGTGGGTGTTGCTCTTCTGCCCCCTGACAGCGCAGACATGTCTGCAAGTCCGTGCGCTACGCCCTTCCTGAGTCAACCAGGGTCTCACCCCGTCCTTGCCCCGTCCATTCTGGTCTTGCACCCTTTACTCGTCTTATTCCCCCCCCCAACTACTCCTTTTCTCTCCCTCTTTTCATCTCACTTTGCTTGCTGTATATAGCTATTTCTACCTGTTCTACCTGTTCTCATTGTTTTTTAGTAACAAGAAAACCGTAAGAGATGAGATTCATCACTTTATTTTATCATCACGTATACATAAATGCTATCATAGGATGTGGAATACATACTATACCTAGGGCATCTAATCCCCTAGACTGTTAAAATCCTAGAGATACATCTAATCCCTGTCAATGAGCACACCTCTTCTGTATTATTACAAACTGTTGTGATGTGTATCACAATCTACATTCATAGATTATAATATGCCTCTGTATCTAAATTTTGTTGACCCCTCTTTTTGACTAAATAAAACATTTGAAAAAAAACTAAGAACAATTAAAAGTATTATTTGAGAAACATGTAGTTAATGTTACTTTACCCAGTCACCTAATGAGAAATTCATGTGAGGATTTGTAGATATTGTTTTTGTGGTGGGAAAGAATGGCATCGGTCATCATGGTCCTCTTTGATCTCCTTGTAAGTGTTTACCTCTTCCTCTGGCTGGCACAGATTTTTTTCTCTGGGAGCTGCATCTGCCTTCCACCACTCAGGAACAGACGCCCTCCCATGTCATTGTGCGTTAAACCCCAGTGTGCATTGTGTCATTAAACAGGACCCCCTGTTGGATTTTAATTGCTGTGCTAAACTGAAGAAATTACAGACATTTTCTATCTCGGCAAAAACAATAACATCAAAATCTCTGAGTTTTGTCTGTAGACCGCAGGGGATAAAAATCATTCTAAATTATTGTATTTTTGTCTCGGGAAAGTAAGGCGCTGTTCAACACTCCCAGTGTGCTTTAAAGTGAAACTCTGCTTTTCAGTTTTTAGTGAAATGCTCTAGGTCAGTTATATACACTGCTGGGATTTTAGCAAACTTAAAAAACAAGTGAAGTAAAACACAAAGTAAAACATATATATTCACCTATATGGCTGCAGCATCCATCCAATGCTGCAGCTGTCCCCTGCCTGCTTTAAGACAAGAACTGAGTGATCACATGATCACTGAATGATCAGTTCTCAATCTTCATTGAGCAGAGAGCAGTGACTGTCAGTCACCACTCTCTGCTCTACCCCTACAGTGCTCACGGGAGCACTGGGCTGGGGAGGGGGCAGGAGCGGCTAGCTCAGGCTCTCAGCAATGCCCTGAGAGTCTGAGGCTGAGGCAGCTACCGGTCTATACATAGTGAAATAGTTTCCTCTTATGGGACTTTAAAGGGAAAAAGCTACTCTGTGGTAATCATGAATGTGAAGTTTTATTAAACAAGGGGTGTAGATGTACACATATCTACAATGCAAAAATGCAAAATACACAAGAAAAATACAGGATGCGTGACACAGTGAATATGCAATACAGTACAGAAGGTTACAATCATTGACTCATTTACCCAACGCATTTCCAGTGTTACTCTTCTTCAGGGATGTATGATTGGGACCAGCACGACAAAAACATGTCATATAGTATTGCTTAAAAACATCCTATGTTACTGCATCCACTTTAAAACACCTATAGGGAGCAGATTGCCACTGTTCTGTGCTCACGCCTGATCCAGAGTTGGTGGGCCACGCGTGCCAGGCACACACACCCACAGGCAGACTCCCCAACAGAGGGCGAATGGACCCCTAGAGTGTGGTATTGATCCAAAGAACAGGACACCAATCCCTGCTGGGGTGTCCTGATTCAGTGGAGTGTAATGTCCTGCCTCATGAAAAGAGGGTGTCACCGGAAAGGCGCTGTAAGTGCCGCAATCCCAGAGCGGGGTATGTGGAGGCCTGGTATAAATGGCCTGCTGGAGCGTCTTGATTGGAGGGAGAGAGGATACGCTGGGCTGCAATATAATACATGTTTGCTTTTGGGTTTAATACTGCTTTAGTGCAAAGGTCAGGAGTTAATAACTGCACAGAATTCAGGGGTTAGGAGTGAATAAATGCACAGAATTCAGTGGTCAGAAGTGAATAAATGCACATGGGTCAAGATTAAGTAACACACAGAGTGCTGGGGTCAGGAGTAAGTAGGGCACAAAGTTTAGGGGTCAGAATTAAGTAACACAGAGAATTCAAGTGTCAGGATTAAGTAATGCTCAGAGTGCAGGGATCAGGATTAAGAAATGCACAGAGTTCAGGGATCAGGATTAAGAAATGCACAGAGTTTAGGGATCGGGATTAAGAAATGCACAGATTTCAGGGATCGGGATTAAGAAATGCACAGAGTTCAGGGATAAGGATTAAGAAATGCACAGAGTTCAGGGGTCAGGATTAAGAAATGCACAGAGTTCAGGGGTCGGGATTAAGAAATGCACATAGTTTAGGGATCAGGATTAAGAAATGTACAGAGTTCAGGGGTCAGGATTAAGAAATTCACAGAGTTCAGGGGTCAAGATTAAGTAATGCTCAGAGTTCAGGGATCAGGTTTAAGAAATTCACAGAGTTCAGGGATCAGGATTAGTAAATGCACAGAGTTCAGGGAATCAGGATTAAGAAATGAACAGAGTTCAGGGGTCAGGATTAAGAAATGCACAGAGTTCAGGGGTTCCGGATTAAGAAATTAACAGAACTCAGGGGTCAGGATTAAGAAATGCACAGAGTTCAGGGGTCAGGATTAAGAAATGCACAGAGTTCAGGGGTTCCAGATTAAGAAATCCACAGAGTTCAGGGGTCAGGATTAAGAAATGAACAGAGTTCAGTGGTCAGGATTAAGAAATGCACAGGGATCAGGATTAAGAAATGCACAGAGTTCAGGGATCAGGATTAAGAAATGCACAGAGTTCAGGGGTCAGGATTAAGAAATGCACAGAGTTCAGGAATCAGGATTAAGAAATGCACAGAGTTCAGGGGGCAGGATTAAGAAATGCACAGAGTTCAGGGGGCAGGATTAAGAAATGCACAGGGATCAGGATTAAGAAATGCACAGAGTTCAGGGATCAGGATTAAGAAATGCACAGAGTTCAGGGGTCCGGATAAAGAAATGCACAGAGTTCAGGGGTCAGGATTAAGAAATGCACAGAGTTCAGGGGGCAGGCAAGTAACTCACACATTGCACCTAGTGTCTGACTATATAGCCCTCCCCCAGCATCAGTATTCTTCGGAAGCTGGGTAGTGTAGTGTAAACATTGCAGCACGCAGCCTCCAACTCAAGGCACACTGTGCAAGCATCAAAGGAAGCTGGCATAGCTGTATGTGCCAACAAGGATAGCTGCCCGGCGCAGGGTGCTTCAGCTCCAGCATTTTCGGTTAACAATTGCAGTGTGCCTTGAGTTGGAGGATGCACATTGCAATGCTCTATGCTGTCTCGTCTCAGGGACGAATCCGGGAACATACGCTTCCTAGGGACAGACCCCTCACAACTGAAACTGTCCCCAGGAAACAGAAATGCGTGGTAATAACCTTACTCTAGGTTCCTTCCTTCACACTCTTGCATCCCATCTATTTTTGTTTCCTACAGTCTGCCCCCTCTCAGGTCAGATGTTCTGCAAAATGACATTTTCAGTAAGTGATACATCAATTATGGAAACATATTAATGGATGTTATTCCCTAGGTAATCAGACCACGTTCAATACAGGTAGGTATTTTAAGCTTCTTAGCAAACCAAATACCATATTGATCAGAGATTTGATTGCACTGATGGACCTAGGAGCCTCTAACACAATGTAAATTGCAGTATTTTGCAGCAGACTGCTACCACTCTCTTAATACATAATTCATGGAAAATGCCTGGCCTTATAATGCTTTTCCATATTCACAATGGACGCAGACAAAAAAGGCAATTAGGCCCATTTAACCTGGCCACTTGTAATTCATTAAAACTTATTGATAGCGTGATGGCATTTATGTGCAATTAGTCTGAGCAAGTTTATTATTAGTGTGTGTCTAGCCTGAGTTTACTGTGCGATGTTTGTATGTTTGTACATACGTGTGTCTGTACAAAAAACATTACAGGGCCTTTAGGGGCTGATTGACCAAGGCTCAGAGCTTGTTCACTAAAGCAAGACACTTTGGAGTGTTATAGTGCATCCAGAAAGTATTCACATCGCTTCACTTTTTACACATTTTGTTAGCCCTATTCCAAAATGGATTAAATGGATTATTTTCCTCAAAATTCTACAAACAATACCCCATAATGACAACGTGAAAGAAGTTTGTTTGAAATCTTTGCAAATTTACTTAAAAAAAAAATAAAACTAAAAAAATCCCATGTGCGTAAGTATTCACAGCCTTTGTCATGACGCTCAAAATTGAGCTCAGGTACATCCTGTTTCCACTGATCTTCCTTGAGATGTTTTTACAACTTGATTGGAGTCCACCTGTGGTAAATTCAGTTGACTGGACATGATTTGGAAAGTCACACTCCTGTCTATATAAGGTCCCACAGTTAACGTTGCATGTCAGAGCACAAACCAAGCCATGAAGTCCAAGGAATTGTCTATAGACCTCAGAGACAGGATTGTATTGAGGCACAGATCTGGGGAAGGGTACAGAAAAATGTCTGCAGCATTGTAGGTCGCAATGAGCACAATGGCCTCCATCATCCGTAATTGGAAGAAGTTTGGAACCACCAGGACTCTTCCTAGAACGGCCACTTGGCCAAACTGAGCGATCGGAGGAGAAGGGCCTTAGTCAGGGAGGTGACCAAGAACCCGATGGTCACTCTGACAGAGCTCCAGCATCACTCTGTGGAGAGAGGAGAACCTTCCAGAAGAACAACCATCTCTGCAGCATTCTACCAATCAGGCCTATATAGTGGAGTGGCCAGATGGAAGCCACTCTGTAAAAGGCACATGACAGCCCACTTGGAGTTTGCCAAAAGGTGCCTGAAGGACTTTCAGACCATGACAAACAAATCGTTCTAGTCTGATGAAACAAAGATTGAACTCTTTGGCCTGAATGGCAAGCGTCATGTCTGTAGGAAACCAGGCACCGCTCCTCACCTGGCCAATACCATCCCTACAGTGAAGCATGGTGGTAGCAGCATCATGCTGTAGAAATGTTTTTCATCGGCAGTAAATGGGAGACTAGTCAGGATAGAAGGAAAGATGAATGCAGCAATACACAGAGACATCCTTGTTGAAAATTCTCCAGAGTGCTCTGGACCTCAGACTGGGGCATAAGTTCATCTTCCAACAGGACAATGACCCTAAGTACAAAACCAAGATAACAAAGGAGTGGCTAGGAGGCAACTCTGACAATGTACTTGAGTGGCCCAGCCAGAGCCAAGACTTGAACCCAATTGAACATCTCTAGAGAGATCTGAAAATGGCTGTGCACCGACCCTCCCCATCCAATCTGATGGAGCTTGAGAGGTCCTGCAACAAAGAATGGGAGAAACTGCACAAAAATAGGTGTTCCAAGCTTGTAGCATCATACTCAAAAAGACTTGCAGCTGTAAGTGGTGCCAAAGGTGCTTCAACAAAGTATTGAGCAAAGGCTGTGAATACTTACAGTATCTCACAAAAGTAAGAACTCCCCTCACATTTTTGTAAATATTGTATTATATCTTATGTGACAACACCGAAGAAATGACACTTTGCTACAATGTAAAGTAGTGAGTGTACAGCTTGCATAACAGTGTAAATTTGCTGTCCCCTCAAAATAACTCAACACGCAGCCATTAAAGTCTAAACCGCTGGCAACAAAAGTGAGTACACCCCTAAGTGAAAATGTCCACATTTTTCCCAATTAACCATTTTCCCTCCCCGGTGTCATGTGACTCATTAGTGTTACAAGGTCTCAGGTGTGAATGGGGAACAGGTGTGTTAAATTTGGTTTTATCGCTCTCACTCTCACATACTGGTCACTGGAAGTTTAACATGGCACCTCATGGCAAAGAACTCTCTGAGGATCTGAAAAAAAGAATTGTTGCTCTACATAAAGATGTCATAGGCTATAAGAAGATTGCCAAGACCCTGAAACTGAGCTGCAGCACGGTGGCCAAGACCATACAGTGGTTTAATAGGACAGGTTTCACTCAGAACAGGCCTCGATATTAGCGTCATATCAAGAGGTTGTCTTTGGGAAATAGATGTATGAGTGTTGCCAGTATTGCTGCAGAGATTGAAGGGGTGGAGGGTCAGCTTATCAGTGCTCAGACCATACGCCGAACACTGCATCAAATTGGTCTGCATGGCTGTTGTCCCAGAAGGAAGCCTCTTCTAAAGATGATGCACAAGAAAGCCTGCAAACAGTTTGCTAAAGACAAGCAGACTAAAGACATGGATTACTGGAATCATGTCCTGTGGTCTGATGAGACCAAGATAAACCTATTTGGTTCAGATGGTGTGAAGCGTGTGGTGGGAGTGTCATGGTCTGGGGCTGCATGAGTGCTGCCGTCACTGGGGAGCTACAGTTCATTGAGGGAACCATGAATGTCAACATGTACTGTGACATACTAAAGCGGAGCATAATCCCCCTCCTTTCAGGGACTGGGGTGCAGAGCAATATTCCAACATGATAACCTTGCCTTGGTAAAAAAGCTGAGGGTAAAGGTAATGGACTGGCCAAGCATGTCCCCAGACCTAAACCCTATTGAGCATCTGTGGGGTATTCTTAAATGGAAGGTGGAGGAGCGCAAGGTCTCGAACATCCACCAGCTCAGTGATGTCATCCTTGAGGAGTGATAGAGGACTCCAGTGGCAACCTGTGAAGCTCTGGTGAACTCCATGCCCAAGAGGGTTAAGGTAGTGCTTGAAAATAATGGTGGCCACGCAAAATATTGACACTTTGGGCCCAATTTGGACATTTTCACTTAGAGGTGTACTCACTTTTGTTGCCAGCGGTTTAGACATTAATGGCTGTGTGTTGAGTTGTTTTAAGGGGACAACAAATTTACACTGTTATACAAGCTGTACACTCACTACTTTATATTGTAGCAAAGTGTAATTTCTTCAGTGTTGTCACATGAAAAGATATAATAAAATATTTACAGAAATGTGAGGGGTGTACTCACTTTTGTGAGATACTGTATGTACATGGGATTTTTTTCATTTTTTATTTTTAATAAACTTGCTAAGATTTCTTGCTACTTCTTTCATGTTGTCATTATGGGGTTTTGTTTGTAGAATTTGGAGGAAAATAATGAATTTAATCCATTTTGGAATAAGGCTGTAACATAACAAAATGTGAAAAAAGCAAAGCGCTGTGAATACTTTCCGGATGCACTGTAAATGTATCCAAACGTAAGAGCAAAAATGTGATGTATTGCAGCTTACCTGTCTTTAGATGTGGTGGCTGCATTCATTTTCATTTTTTTCAAGTTGTTATCCCTTATTTCACCTGGCAATTCTACCTGTCTTGGGGTGGTACCGTCATACTCTGTACTGTATCTATAGAGCAGTAATGTTGTTACCTTAGGAAAGGAAAAGTGTTCAGACACCTCCATAACATAGGAGGGAGCTGTTTTGTAGCCCACAGAAAGAACCAATAATACAGTTAACTGATAACAGTGCAGTAAAAGCATATTTCAGGCAGGATCAATAGGTATCTGCACTTAAACAATGTACACCAAAACACTTTCAATTGTATAGTTGTCTGAATTAAAGGGGACAAAAAACTGAAGTTCAATTTTAGGATTTATATACACTTTAAGATACTTTAAGTCTGTAACTGCAAGCAGGGTTGTATATATTTCCTTACCTTATGCAAGCGCCCTATCCTAGCCATCAGGTATTTGGAAGAGCCCTGTCAACATCTGGTTGTTGTAAGGGATGCAATGTTCTGCGGACTCCTCTGAAAACACCTCCCAATGCTGAAGGACGTGTGTGCTGCTATGGGACCCACTATAAATATGGTGTGCCAGGCTGGTGGTGTCCTGGGGAGAAACCCTATTTCTTGAGTAAAAAAAATATGCATCAAACCTTGTATCCTGTGGCTTAAGACAGGACCTGCATGGTGCTATAGTTCATAAACTAACACCCAAACTTTCATATGTGCAAGCAAAAAAGCAAAATGTATAAGGAATATATATAAAATTATAAACTGACAATTGATATTAATACAACAAAAAAGAAAATGACCAGTTCATAGCATGTGCAAATATGCTTAGGTGTATATATACAAAATATATATAATCAATCTACATTTAGTTGGTTTATAAAATAAAGTGACAAGTGCTCTTTAAACCACAGCAAAAAAAGTACCTGTTCATAACATGAAAATATGTTTGGATATATATCCAGAATGGTATAGTATAATCAGTCCGTATATAGTTGATTCTAAATAAAGTGACAGGTGCTCTTTAAAACAGCTGTGTATATTCAAAAAATCATGCTTGTGTTGGTGCTTCAATTTGTGCTCCCCCTTTCCTACCACACTCACCAGAGAGCTATCCTCCCAGGGGGGTATATCACATTCACAGCACACACCGGCTGTACAGCAAGCCCCAGATCCACGGTTATTATATTTCTCCTTTCTCCTTTAATCTCTCTGCCCCTTTGTCTCATTTACATGTAAAGATAATAAAAGTAGATCCCATCACAGAATTCCAATGAGATCCATTGGCCTTGACGCTCTAGAGGAATATATTCTTCAGCTTATTGGGGTCGGCTCTTTTGGTGAACTCTATTGGACATGTAGTGATGGTGCAGCGCTGAACTAAATAGAGTCCGTGATAAATGAACAATTTATAAATATTCAAAGTGGTGTTCTTATGCTGTGTAACAGTGATAGATGGAAACTGTCATGAACACCCGATCACACTGATTCTTACTCTAAGGTAAAGACATATAGGCAATAAGTAACATCTGCTGGCAAACTCAGCACTCCACCACTCCAAGGATATCACCTCCTCCAGAGCAAGATTTCACTAGCACCAATAATCAGGTAATAAATGCCAATTCAGGAGTATATTTTACCAACAGCTCACACGAATGTCAATTAGAGCTTCCATCACGACAATGATACTCTCATCTGGAGACTCCGATAAAGGTAAGGCCAGCACAAGCCTTCCCAGAACACTGGGTGCAATCACTGCAGAAGCTCTTCAGGATTCCTGTATTAACCCTAAATTTGTGTTTTAACTTTACTGGACAGCTGGAGCCAATCAGAGAGCAGACAAAAACTCAGAAACACCTACTCATGGACAGCATGGGGCTCCTGACCTCACCACCCAGCCCTGGGTTCTGTCCTGGGGACTTGTGAGTAAATCACTAAAATTATCCCTGTGACTGTAGAGTGTTCTGAATAAGGCCCTGGGTACCAGTAGTTTTTACATTGGTGCAAGGTAACCAGATGCTCAACTTGCCCAATGCTGTGAGGGAATTTCACATTTGCCTCAGGAGAAGACTGTTCTCTAATTGCTGTTTGCTATTTGTTTTGAGTATCCTATGCCCCAATCCCAATACAAGTTCTACAAGAAATAAATCACAAAAAAAGACAAACCCTTTTGCCGCGTACACACGAGCGGAATTTCCGACAGAAAGAGTACGATGGGAGCTTATCATCGTACATTCCGACCGTATGTATGCCCCATCAGACTTTTTCTGTCGAAAATTCAGGCGGACTTAGATAGAGAACATGTTCTTTATTTTTCCAACAGAACAAATTACTATCGGAAAAAACGGTTGTCTGTATGCTGTTCCGATGCACCAAAAACGACGCATGCTCTGAAGCAAGTACGAGACGGAAGCTATTGGCTACTGCCAATTAAACTTCCGTATTCTAGTCCCGTCGTACGTGTTGTACGTCACCGCGTTCTGGACAGTTGGAATTTGGTGTGACCGTGTGTATGCAAGACAGCTTGAGCGAAATTCCATCAGCACTCCGTCTAAAAAAACCTTCAGACGGCAAAACCGGTCGTGTGTACGTAGCATTAGACTGTTTACTGGAGCCAGAATGAATGGACTACATAACTATATGAATGACGCTACATATATATACTATTACTTAGCTAAAATCAACAAAATTTTTTTAAAGTGAGCAATGTTTTTTCAATTTCATGAACAATGAAACCAGGATGAGTTTGTCTGGTTCAAATGACATAACGACTATAGACTATTAAACATTTATCTTTATATATTTTTTACAAGTGACAAGTTGTGATCATTCACCCGAGGCGGTCAATATTTACATCTACAATTACTTTCTCGTGCTTAATGTTCATTTTACAACCTTGTATCCTGAATGCAACATATATTGGACTCCTGTAAGCTTGTAACTTTTTTACAATTGTTTGAGATCAATATAAAGAATTGAAAAGAACATAAAAAAGATAGGCAAGAAAAAGATAGGAAATAAAGAGAGGGGAAGTGAAAAAGAAGGGAGAATGGGATAAAATATGAAGAGACTGCTAAAAAAAGAGGTGGAAAAATAAAAACATAAACCAATTTCCACCTTCCTCACACATATATGTGGCATCACAAAAGTAGGCTTTATTCTGAGGTCCTGTGGTATATATAGATGACATCATCAGTGTTCCACGTCTCTCTGTTCACTTGATAGACTAGGGTTGGCTTGTGACCAAGTTGTATTGATCTTCAGACATAAAAACTTTTTTTTTTAGCGTTGCACTGATACCGATACCAGTATTGGTATCAGTACCGATATTAAGCATTTGCACAAATATTTGTACTCATGCACATGCTCCGATACTAAAATGGATACCTTCTGACTCGGTTTACATATGCATGGGCTGGTTTGCAGTGCAATTTCAAAGACCGGTCTGGTGCAATTTTGTTCAGTGGTTCAGGTGACATTCCGAAGCGAATTGCAGTGTATGAGATTAGAAATTGCATCTGAAGTGGATTGAAATGGCACAGGACTCTCTTTAAAATCGCACTGTGGCTGGAACATACATATGTGAACAGGCTGTAAAAACTCACTGAAGCAAACATGGAAATTGATGTGTAACTGATGTCTCTGCAAGTGAAATCTGTGTGGTTTGAATGCATGTATGGTGTGAACGAGCAATAAAAAAAACTGTTACAGGACCCTAAAAATAGGTATCAGTAATTTGTATCGACGAGTACTTGAGAAAAAGTGTTGGTACTGGTACTCGGTCCTAAAAATCTGGTATCGGTGCATCCATAGTTTAAATATATTCCTCAGTAGCCACAAAAGGATATATACAGCAGGTAAAATAAGGATTGAACACGACACGTCACCATTTTTCTAGGTAAATATATTTCTAAAGGTGCTATTGACATGAAATGTTCACTATGGCGGTAACAACCCATGCAATCCATACATACAGTACAAAACAAATAAGTTCAGAAATTAAGTTATGTGTAATAAAATGGAATGAGGAACACCTGGCCGTTTATGGTGAAATTATGTTCTTTCCACTTCCAGATTATGGCCCCCACAGTGCTCACTGGAGCATTCAGAAGTTTAGAAATCCTTCTGTAAGCAATGACATAAGTATGTTTTGCAACAGTAAGGTTGTGAAGGTCTTGAGAGAGCTCTTTGCTTTTACCCATCATGAGATGTCTCGTGTGACACCTTGGTAATAATGAAACACCTGTTTATAGGCCATTAGTTGAGACTGAACCAGTTGATATTAATTTGCACTGACAAGGGCAGGATTGCTTTCTAATTACTAATAGATTTCAGCTGGTGTCTTGGCTTTCCATGCCCTATTGTGCCTCCCTCTTTTCATGTGTTCAATACTTTTTCCCTGTGTCATTCCATTTTATTACACATAACTTAGTTTCTGAACTTATTTGTTTTGCTTTCTTTGTATGTATGGATTGCATGGGTTGTTACCGACATGTGGTAAACATGTCAATAGTACCTTTAGAAATATATTTCACCTAGAAAATAGTGACGTGTTCAATACTTATTTTACCCGCTGTATCTATTTTGTGCGCAGCAAATTTATTTGCAAACCTAAATACTACCTAGGAAAAGTAGCAGTGACATCATTACTGTGCAGTGCATAGCCTATGCAGAGAGCAGTGGGAGGGACCCAGAAGCTCCACCCACTACAGGTTGCCTGAAGAAAACTACAGGATGGGGTACATGAAGAGACAGCAACAGTGACCAGTCTTTTTTACAGGAAGCTCCTGTACAAAGTTTCACACTGGATTACTGCACAGATCTAGAAGAAATACACAAAACACATCAAGATTCAAGTAGGAATACACATACCTCTTATGCCGCGTACACACGACCGGTTCTTCTGTCGGAATAAACTCTGACGGTTTTTCCGACGGAGTTCCACTTAAACTGTCTTGCCTACACACAATCACACCAAAGTCCGAGCGTCTATAACGCGGTGACGTACAACACATATGACGGGACTAGAAAAAGGAAGTTCAATAGCCAGTAGCCAATAGCTGCCGTCTCGTTCTATTTTAGAAGGTAAGATCGTTGCTATACAGTGCATTTTGAAATTTTCCGCGTTTTACCATGTTACAACCAAAAACCTAAATGTATTTTATTGGGATTTTATGTGATAGACCAACACAAAGTGGCAAATAATTATGAAGTGGAAGGAAAATGATAAATGATTTTCAATATTTTTTACAAATAAATATGTCAAAAGTGTGGTGTGCATTTGTATTCAACCCCCTTTACTCTGATACCCCTAACTAAAATCTAGTGAAACCAATTGCCTTCAAAAGTTACCTAATTAGTAAATAGAGCCCATCTGTGTGTAATGTAATCTCAGTACAAATACAGCTGTTCTGTGAAGCCCTCAGAGGTTTTTTAGAGAACCTTAGTAAACAAACAGCAACATGAAGGCCAAGGAACACACCAAACAGCCATGAGGCCCATGGTAATTCTGGAGGAGCTGCAGAGATCCACAGCTCAGGTGGAAGAATCTGTCCACAGGACAACTATAAGTCCTGCACTCCACAAAACGGACCTTTATGGAAGAGTGGCAAGACGAAAGCCATTGTTGAAAGAAAGCCATAAGAAGCCATGTGGGGGACACAGCAAACATGTAGAAGAAGGTGCTCTGGCCAGATGAGACCAAAATAGAACTTTTTTGGCCTAAAAGCAAAACGATATGTGTGTCGGAAAACTAACACTGCACATCACCCTAAACACACCATCCCCACCGAGTCGGGAGGTGCTGCACTGATAATGACGCTGGACGCCGGCCGTCCTAGCAGCCTACTCCACAGCATTGAGAGGGGGGGGCAGGTTTTGCCTGCAGCTTTTCTGGGACTTTCTCTGAATACTGCTAGCAGCTGTTATGTTAACAAAAGAGACCCCTGCTCTATAGCCTCAAAGGATATTATACCACATTGTGTGCTCCAAATGCCTTTGCATACCCAGATGTTATCTTGTAAAAGTAGTTGTAATATTGTAAGTGTGCAACGTATAGACTGGGAAGAGAGTGGAGCTGTGGGACCCAACAAGCCCACTCCACGCCGTCTGCAGTGGGCAACAGATACAAGACCACTCTCTCTGCACAAGGAGAGAAGAGCAACATTGACTGGTCTTTATTACAGGAAGCTCTTCCACAAAAGAAACGTTTCAGAAATACACAAAGCACACCAAGTTTCAAGGAAGAATACACATGGCTTTTCCATGTAGACAATATTTGCTTATCCTGGAGTTTAGCTGCAAGTAACTTTTGTATCTTTTAGGTTAGGAAATAGCAATCCAAATGTGCTTTTACTAAACAAAAATGCTGTACCCACAAACTACTTAAAGGAAAACAATACAAGACATTAAGAGTATAACAAATATGCATACAACACACACACATGTACATGTTACCTAACCTTTCTAGCAAATGAGCATTGACAATGGTTTATATGCAATAAGGATACACTAAAAAGTTAATTAACTTGGGTTATAGTTTCCATAACAAACAGGACTCAAGTGATTGCCAGAAACCAGGTACTCTTGTAGTGTGGATTTAATGTAATCCCTGGTGAAGTTCCTTTTTTGGTCTTGTGAAGTCCTCTCTGGTAGAGACCTATCTTCTACCCAGGTCTTTGTTTTTTCTTATCTTAGCATCTTCCTCCTATTCGGGTCTTCTTCCAGACTCCTCTTGTGTTCAGCACAGTTATCTAATTTCTTGCCTCTCCCCATTTCCTGCCAGAAGCACTTCCTGTTTATCGAGCCTTTATGAACCTGTTGAATAAGTTAATTAGCTTTTGCATAGAGGAAAGCTAGCTTCTGAGTTCTAGATGTTAACCAAATTGTATTAATTTATATATTTATGCTATTAAAAAATCACTAATAAACCATGGCATCACAATAACACAGGTCTTGTCCTTCCCCCAGTCTGTGACTGGACAGTGAAAAGAGAAGCAGCAGACAGATGAGCTTATCTTTCTGCCATTCGGTTCTCTCGTTCCTGCATGTTTCTGTAGCACAACTGATTTGCTGCTTGTGCTGTTTTTCCTCCTCCAGTCCGAACTCTGCTGTGCAGATACACTGCTTGTATTTAAAACATTTTTTTTAATGTATTAATGAATACAGAGCTGCAACAATGTGTGCCTTTGTACTGTATATGCCTGGAGTTCAGCTTTAATTTAAAAATAAAACAACAAGGTGACTTTTTTGAGAAACAGCAAACAGGAAGCTCCATCCGGAAACTTTTCTGTCCTTATTTTCCCCACCATCCAGGATTTTCCAGGATCTCCCTGTGTACACAGTGCACTGTGTGTCTACATGTCATAGTGCCATTCCACATCCTACCTGCTGTGCGGCCTTGGCATGGGTTAGCCAAATAAATCTAATGAATATTCATCCTGCTGATGCTGAATTTTCCAGAATCTATTACACAGATCTGCATCTTATTTCATACAGAATGAAAAGTGAAGCATGTTTATGAAGAGGAACTGTCAGGGGGATGTTAATCCAACCAAAACATTATCAGCTTGATAGGTGGGCTATCGCGTCTCTCGCTGTCTAGACAGTCTAATGTGATCAGATCTCAGTATTAAAATGAGAAACGGAAGACTTTTTTTAAAATGTATTTAGCATTAATCTTAAAACTCCTACCTTTAGAAATGAAGCATATTTAAAAAATAAAACAGGCTAGCTATAAATTACAAAATCTTCAATTTGAAGGAAACATACCAAGGCAGTATGGAAGCTGCCATCGTTGTTCTCTCCTTTAGAATTTACTAGTTATTTGAGTGTAATGCCCATCCAGTGGCTTCAGTACTTTCTTAGTTTTTGACCCAGAATAAGTACGCAGATGAGGAGTTTGATTTGACTTTGCTGATCTGCTTGCTTGTTTTAGACCAGTGTTTCAGAGGGGATTAAGGTGAGCAGTATGTTTAGATGGAGGTCAGCAATGGCAGCTCCATATCATCTCTTACTAAAGGTTTCTTTAAAAGATTAGTACAATGAAGTGCATAAAGCTGAACTCTAGGCAAAAAAAAACGTATTATTACAGCTCTATCTTCATAAATACAGCATTAACCACTTCAGCCCCGGAAGGTTTTACCCCCTTAATGACCAGGCCACATTTTGGGATACGGCACTGCATAAATAAAATGGATGTGCTTTTTTCACACAAATAGAGCTTTCGTTTGTATTTGATCACCTTTTTATTTTTTGCGCTATAAACAAAAAAAGGGCGAGAATTTTGAAAAAAAAAAAAAACAATACTTTCTGCTATAAAATACATCTAATAAAAAAATTCAAAAAATCTAATTTCTTCATCAGTTTAGGCCAATATGTATTCTGCTACATATTTTTGGTAAAAAAAATCCCAATAAGCGTATATTGATTGATTTGCGCAAAATTTATCGCGCCTACAAACTATGAAATATTTTTATTTTTAATTTTTTTTACTAGTAATGGCAGTGATCAGCGATTTTGTCGCAATGTTGCAGCACGACTGCGACATTGTGGTGGACAAATCGGACACTTTTGACACTTTTTTGGGAACCAGTGACATTATTGCAGTGATCAGTGCTAAAAATATGCACTCTCACTGTACTAATGACACTGGAAGGGGATAACATCAGGGGCGATCAAAGGATTAAGTGTGTCCCTAGGGGGGGCTTGCTAACTGTGTGGGGAATTGTCTGACTGGATGAAGACATAGATCCGTGTTCCTGCTTAGCAGGAACTCAAGATTTCCATGGTAGAGAGGGAGGCCTGGGATACTCATTCATAAATGTACCTCATCCCGATTAGAGTGATAAATGGGTGGAAAGGGATAGAGACAGGGGATTATATTAAAATACAAGGAAGGGGTGTTGGCGCTGTTCAAGTAGAGATATATATGAAGGGTTAAGATTGTCTAAAAACGACAGTGGGATGTAAAACCGTGAATAAAGTGCAGTGGAATAAAACAAGTAAGTGAATCAGCAATACTAATATGATACAAGCACACTGATTGGGGAGTGTCTAAAACAAACCAAGATATACAGTGATCATGAGTAGCGATAAGTGAATATAAAGGATAATATCTGTTGAAAAAATTATACTACAGGAAAGTGCACGTGCATGAATATATACAGATATTGTATAGCAATATTATATAATGAGTATTGTTGAAAAGCTCAGAGTAAAATTGCAGATATTCTGTATATATTAAACAAGACGGTCCTGGAACAGCTAGGTGTGATAACAATATATAAATATGGGGAATAAAAGTCCAATATAAATATGTGGAAATAAAAGTCCAATATAATCCAATAGTGTTGTAGGCTGGTATAAAAAGTGGATAAAAATCAGTAATTGGTAATTGGTTGTATGTGCTCCATTTAACAGTAACCAAACAATAAGAAGTCCACCATATACTGCATGTAAAAAAGTGCAGAAAAACAATCAATAAGTAGATGCAGTTTGTATAATTCCAGTCTGGTGCAATGTATGATTAATCTTGATAGAAAAATGAAAAGCGTGTAAAGCAGCTGTGGGGGTCCCGTACTCCCCTCCTTCCGATCCTACCCCTAATGTGTTTGCACTCACCGGAGTGCCCAACCCCTGCAGGGGTGATGGGCATAGAAGCAATGGTCTGGTTGTCTGGTTGGGGATTATAGCGGTACTTAGTAAGGAGAAGGACACTCGTGATTTTTTGTAAAAAATACAATGATATTTATTTAACGAAAAATTGGACACAGAAAAAATGACATACATTTAAAATCTGTCTGTCAATCAAGCTGAAGCCTGCTTGAATTGGGGAAAGAAGGCCTCAGAGATGATTGAGAAACCATGCACATACAATAATTCCTTGGGGATTAGTTAAAAGGTCTATACAACTGTATAGATCATAGGTACAGTATAGTTGTTAAGTGAGGATGACCGACATGTTTCGCCAAACAATGGCTTCTTCAGGGTCACTGAATCAGTCTGTACCCAAAATAGATAGGTCAATGAGCTAAAGCCAGTACCAGATCTAAATCGCAGGTGTAGTCATGTGCATATGTTTTAACGCAAGGGACTGCCAAGAGCATATATAGAACCAAAATAAAATAAAAGATGCATGTAAGGGGCGCCAGGTATAGGGACCACTATGGGGTCTGGGTGGAAAAAAGCATAAACCCCGGAAAATTGCATAAACGTTTTTTAGCAAGGCAGGAAAACCATAGTCCAACCTTGGACTCAGGGGCGCCAGCATATCCGAACCTTTGCTGCACTAGTTGCGGGCTTATATCCATCTTTGGACTGGCTTTCTCTCCAAAAATTCCAATAACATTCTGAAACCCTCTATGGTTTTCCTGCCTTGCTAAAAAACGTTTATGCAATTTTCCGGGGTTTATGCTTTTTTCCACCCAGACCCCATAGTGGTCCCTATACCTGGCGCCCCTTACATGCATCTTTTATTTTATTTTGGTTCTATATATGCTCTCGGCAGTCCCTTGCGTTAAAACATATGCACATGACTACACCTGCGATTTAGATCTGGTACTGGCTTTAGCTCAGTTACCTATCTATTTCGGGTACAGACTGATTCAGTGACCCCGAAGAAGCCATTGTTTGGCGAAACATGTCGGTCATCCTCACTTAACAACTATACTGTACCTATGATCTATACAGTTGTATAGACCTTTTAACTAATCCCCAAGGAATTATTGTATGTGCATGGTTTCTCAATCATCTCTGAGGCCTTCTTTCCCCAATTCAAGCGGGCTTCAGCTTGATTGACAGACAGATTTTAAATGTATGTCATTTTTTCTGTGTCCAATTTTTCGTTAAATAAATATCATTGTATTTTTTACAAAAAATCACGAGTGTCCTTCTCCTTACTAAGTACCGCTATAATCCCCTGTCTCTATCCCTTTCCACCCATTTATCAAGATCTTCTTCCTGTCAGAATGGCGATCTGCCTTGTTTACATAGTCTGACTGGTCCCCTTTTCCCCTTTTTTGCTCCTAGTTATATTTACGGATGTGGCAGGGTAGAGTAGAGTAGAGTAGAGTAGAGGATTTTCCAGTATTTGTTCAAAAGACCTTCGCATGGATTTTTGCATATACCAAGCTCTAATTCCATGCAGACGCATTGGTAGATGTTAGTCCAAAGCCTCTTGATTCTGGAACATTCCCACCATATGTGCATCAGGTCTTCTGTTCTGCAAGAAGGACTGTGCTGTGTGGCAGAGACATGGTCATCCAACACCCAGGGTAAAGATGCCAGACTGCAGCCACCTACTCTGTGATGTGTGTGCCCAATCATCTTTCCCACACCCGATGTACACACCTGATTGTCATTTCCACATACAGAGTGCAAGGGTCAGGAGTGGGCAACCTACAGAGTGTAGGAATCAGGAGTAAAAGACGCACACACTCACACCTACATACACTCACATACACACCCAAACATACATATACTAATATACACCCCACATACTGTACATACACCTTCACATACTGTATATACAATGTACACAAATACACCCACATACATAAACACATTTACCCATATACATACATAAATACTTTCGCATACAAACACAACACACACATACACACACAATTAAACCTCCCGTCCTGTTGGGCGCAAGAGGTGTTTACTGCATGGTAGGGGTTGGGAGGTGAAGCAGGTTGGGACTTGAGTGCAAGGGCAGCTGTAGCCTTTTCTCTGTGCTCTGATCTTTTTATGCTGGCCTGGGGTAAGCTCTGGAGACTGCTGGGGGGGGGGGAGTAATTGGTGCTACATGCTGCAGTACATCTACTGCCAGCTAGGGCATTTTATAGATTGTCTCCTGCTACTTTTGGCAGGGAATTGTGGGAGTTGTAGTCCACAGCCCATTAGCCTCCCTTCACTTGTACTGAACTGTGTTGCTTGGGGATTACATGTCCCAGTGACCTTTGCACCTTGTTGTGTCATCTTTCCCTGATTTTATCCGATCCTCTACTGCCAGGAGGGAGGGGGGGGGGACAGGAGCAAGCGGGGGATCGAACACATAACTAACTCTGCAGCCTAGCAGGGAAGTGAGAGAAGAGAGGCCACCTGGAGAGAACACAGCCCAGCGCTCCTCTCAGCCAGCAACACAGCAATGGTGGGGAGAAGAATTCAATCAACTCTGTCACACATATAGCCGGCAGCACATCTGGCTACACACTGGAGGCAGGGGACAGAGGAGGGGAGTAGGCACACACACACAGCCCACTCCTCAACAGCTGGCTGAGAAACCAGCAACCAGTCACAAATGCATCCTCTAGGTTCAAAAGACCTTCAAATGGGGTTTTGCATATACCAGGCTCTAATTCAATGCAGACAAATTGGTAGATGTTGGTCCAAAGCCTCTTGATTCTGGAACATTCCCACCATATGTGCAGAAATGTACCCTTGGAACCACAAACAAATTTCCTGAAATGAAAAAAAATAAATCAATTACACATCTCATCAGATATATTTGCTGCCAATATAGACAGCATTCAGAGAAAACTTTCAAAGTGCTCTCTGAACGGAAAAGGTAGAGTTTGTGATGTCACCACCCTAGTTCCTACAATCAGAAAATGCATTGAGAAAATGGTGCTTATGCCGCGCAATCGACCTCCTGTGTTCACAATACAGCAGGACAGCTGCTCGGCACAAGACCTAGAAGCTAACGGAGATTACTGTAGTAGAGGTTCCTACTACAGTGATCAGCTTCCATGGGGATCCCACAGATTTGGCACAAGCAAAGTTACATTGGCCCAAATGTAAATATTTCCATGCCTCGAAGTCAGCTTTAATAAGGTTAAAGACAAAGTTAATAAAAAAAATGTTATTTACTTTTAAGCTTCTTTCAGAAAAACCTTTGTAAACATTTAGATATGTTGCAGTTAGTTGTTTTGAGAGCCACAGCTAACTATAAAGTATCAATGTTTGCTTACATCTTAAAGTGATACTAAAGTCTCCTTATTTTTTCGCTAAAAATAACAAACATGTTGTACTTACCTGCTCTGTGCAGTGGTTTTGTAGAGAGTAGCCCAGATCCTCCTCTTCTCTGATCCCTCTTTGGTGCTCCTGGCCCCTCCCTCCTGTTGAGTGCCCCCACAGCAAGCAACTTTACTATGGGGGCACCTGAGATGAGCCGTAGCTCCCTGTGTCTATTCAGACACAGAGCGACAGCCCGGTCCCATACCCTTTCTCTCCTCATTGGCTCACTTACTTTGATTGACAGCAGTGGGAGCCAACAATGGTGCTGCGCTGCTGTCTCAGCAAATGAGGAGGGGAGTCTTGGACAGGTGCAACATCGCTGTATCTAGATGGACCTCAGGTAAGTATAAGAGGGGGCTGAGGGGGGCTGCTGCACACAGAAATGCATTAAGATAAAAAACCTACTGACTTTAAAACCACTTTAACAAACAGGACTCCTATCCAACAGTGCTCAAACAGCTGCTGATAGCTGCTTTGCTATCCAGGTCCAGATCTCAGCTGCAAACTCTCAAATAGCGGGTCTTATTTATACATGTATCTAGTGGCAGAATTGCCTCTGACTGTCTGTGTAGCGCCCTCCTAAATAGCTTTCTAGAAAGGTTAGGTAAATGTTGTTCTTTTTAGCTCCCCTGTAATCAGTGGAGCAGCTTGTGATTGTTTTGGGCTGTTCTAGGCTTCACCGACTGCAGGTTTGACTGTTTCCCCAAATTTTAGAATGTAGTGGATCGGGAAAAGCAAATCAGCAGCCTGAATATTTATGCTGTCTCAGGCAATTCCAGGGGGGGGGTGCCCAGTAGGTGGCTGAGGAGTACATAAATGATATGTGGCCTAGGGCAGCCTGGTTCTTGTCCAGGGAAAGAAGTTCCTAGCCTGAAGGACAGCTGCCCTTCTGGACAGTGCAGCTGAAGCTTTTTTAGTAGCTCATCGAGGTCCCAGATAAGCTAGAGCTGGAGGGCCTACTGTTCTGAGAATAGCTGGAGCTGACCAAGAAATTCCACAATCTTGTCTGGAGAGTTAATGGGAGAAATGTCTGGTATTGGAAGGAGGTATCCAAGTTTCCAGGGGCATTGTGAGTACAGACCTGAGTGTAGGATACTAGCGACTGTTCGCTGCTAATATCCTTGTGCATCAGTGTCAGAAGCTTGCTTGAATTTTGGACATTTGTAATGATGTCTCAGTGCTACTCATTCTCTTAGCTGTTACTAGAGGGACTGCACCAAGAAGCTTTGACAAAGTGGAGAGTGTCCTCTTATTACTATACAGTGGTGCTGGAGTATTCCACAGCTTCCTGCACTTCATTCAAGTTTATTCAGCAATAAATCTCGTAGACTGTTCATTGAGCCAGAAAAAAAGTGACTGTTGTGTTCTTGGCTGCTGCTACATCAGTTTGGGGAAAGAACCTGTGGCGAACCAGCATCCCTTACGGGGGTGAGCGCTACATATACATTGCCTATGTAGCGCTGGTATTTTTAATACAGATGCTATAAATGGAAATTTAGTTTGTCTGAAGCTGTAGTTTAGCTCAGACTGATATTGTTATAAATTCTGGTTCTGTTTCAGCTTGGCTGGTTGTGTGGTTTTCACCTTGGCCTAGGGATGTCGCCCTATTATTCGGCCAAGGTTGGAAATTGCAACAAGCTGGGTGTATTGAGTGCCTCTTTGCCCGGAAACAGTCAGTGGGTGTGGTCTACCTGCTGTGAATTCTGGGAGAGGGTACTTAAGGGACAGACCCCGTGACAGGGTGTGTTCTAACCTGATTGCCCTCCTGGCCATACTCCACACTGCTTGAAAGGCTGCTTTAAACAGAGTCTTTTCAACTGCTGATGCCATGACATAATGCATTTAAGCCTAGAACATCAGTACAGTGGTACCTCGGATTACGAGCATAATTAGTTTCAGAAGAATGCTTGTAATCCAAAGCACTCGTATATCAAAGCGAGTTTCCCCATAGGAGTCAATGTAGGCTCAGATAATTAGTTCCTGTGGCACTGCTAGTGTATACAGTACCGCATGTGGCCAGAGGTGGGGGGTGCCGGAGACACTCGGAAACACTCGGAGACCAATCGGAGCTGCTCGGATGCACTTGGAGACACTCAAAGAGGCTGGGAGACGATTGGGAACAGAGTGTTTCTGAGTGTTTCCTAGTGTCTCCTAGCGGCTCCAAGTGGCTCCGAGTGTCACCGGCGCCCCCGCACCTCTTGCCAAATGTGGTACTGCACACCCCAGAGGCTTTAATCCTTTTCGACTTGTGAGACAACGCTTGCAAACCGAGTCAGGATTTAAATAAAATAATAGCTCGTATTGTGAAACTCTCAGAAACCGCGTTACTCGCAATCCGAGGTATTACTGTATTGCAAAATAGCTAATCACTGCACTGATAGCAAATGTCACTGACCAAACCATCCAAATAATGATTGTCACCCTACCCTTCCAAGTCACACTTCTAAGTGCTACGGCCACTTACCTTTAACCCATTACACATGTTCATGTCACAGATTTTTCCATCTATAAATGCGAATGACTTTTGGTAATTAGCTGAGTTGTGTCAGCGGTTTGTATTCATTGCCTCAAATGGCTTGTGACAGCTGGGTTAAAGCTGTACCACATCAAATTCATCATTTTAATTCAGTTTAGGGGTTTTCTTTCCATATCCATATAGGCTGACCTCATGTGCTTCACACAGAAAAGCCTGAATTATTCATAAGTCCTTTATATTGTTCCCTGCAAAACCTTTAGACAGATGAAGCTGTTACAAGATTTAGAAATCGATTCATACAAGTCTATTGCTGTCAGCCATCACTCCTACAATGTAAATTGTGGGATGTTTTTATTTTTTTATTTTTTGCTGCAATCCTGTAAGAGAATTGCTGCTGCCTGGTTCACATAACAAAGAGAATATACACCCCTCACATTTTTGTAAATATTTTATTATATCTTTTCATGTGACAACACTGAAGAAATGATACTCTGCTACAATGTAAAGTAATGAGTGTACAGCTTGTATAACAGTGTAAATTTGCTGTCCCCTCAAAATAACTCCTAGAACTGAGACCTGCTGTCTCCTTGCTTCTGGCTGGGCCCTCTGATCGCTCGATGAGACCTTCTGTCTCTTGGCTTCTGTCTGGTGCCCCCTGACCCCAGATGAGACCTTCCATCTCCCACACTGGGAGCGGTCTCCAAACTGGAAGGTGTCCCCATACTGGGAGCTCTGAGCTATCCTCAGACCTGAGTATATAATGACCCCACACACTTGTGTACTCGCACAGATTGCAGCCAGCTAGTAAACTCTGGCAACAAAATTGAAAGTTTCAAACCAGAACTACAGAATCTGGAGAAATGATAGTCCAGAACCTTGCAAAAACCCTTAATGTGAACCATACGTCACATTTTCCTATATATATATATATTCAGTCAGGCAGCAAACTGTTTTTATTGCAGTGGGTGGCTTTAGTCTATAGTATAAAGCAAACACAATGGGGGAGATTTACTAAAACTGGTGCACACACAATTTGGTACACCTGTGCATAGTAACCAATCAGCTTCTAACTTCAGCTTGTTGATTTAAGCTTTGACAATTAGATCTAAAAGCTGATTACTCAATATGCACAGCTACACCAGATTCTGTGTTAACCAGTTTTAGCAAATCTCCCACAATATCTGCTCTTCTGAGCTACTAACCTTTTTTTTTTGTCTTTAAAATTTTCCTATTTTATTTATTTATTTGTCTGTCCTTTAGCTCTATTTTAACACCTTCCTGCCAACTGTATGCACATATGCGGCCTCGGATTTAAGGGGTTATACCTGGATGATGCCGGTACGTTTTTTTTAGAGCGGGCAGTCGGCTCTTCAGGGATAGCAACCGATGTGGCTAAAAGCTGCTTGGCTATTATATCGGAGAAGCGAGAGGAGACGTCCCCCCCTCCTGCCGCCTTCTGCTGCTCTTCCCGGGCCTCCCATCCCACCGGGAGACCCAAGACACGATCTGGCACTTCCACCGGCTAGAGTAAGACTGGAACGAAGCTGGAAACAGCTTTGTTCCAGTCTTCTTTCTGTAAACACAGAAGCAACTTTACGATGTCACTTCCGGTTTACTCGGCTGCCAATGGCGCCTTTAAAAAATAAAATTATATTCAGTATTCAGAATCACCATTTTTGGCGATCTGAATACTTTGAAGTGCAAAGGTGGGATTTGGGATCTTTTAGACCCCCGATCCCTCCATAAAGAGTACCTGTCACCACCTAAAACTCTCACAGGGGATGTTTACATTCCTTGTGACAGCAATAAAAGTGATCAAATTTTTTTTTTTTAAGTAACAATGTAAAAAATGTAAATAAATAAGAAAAAAAATTAAAATTTTAAAGTGCCCCTGTCCCTGCGAGCTCGCGCAGCAAAGAAAACGCACACTAGTATCTTCGCAAGCCCAATTTTTTCCACAGCTGTTTTCACAGTTGCAAAAAATTATTTTGGCCAGGATATATCCTGTGCTCTGGCATTGGCCACTCATGTTTGCATATTAGTAGGGTGCATCTTCATTAAAAATGGACAACACTGCTTTTCCATATCATTCTCTTCAGTTTGGAAATGTGTTTTGGCTTTCATGTAGGCTACAGTATATCATGTTGTTTGACCCTACTTAAGTACACTGCCATTATTTAGAATTATTTTGAATACATGCTTTTAAACGTAGCCTAAAAAGTATTCTTGAAATAGAAATCACAAATGTGCTCCTAAAAAGTTCAGGCACTGTTTGGAGAACCAACATATGGCAGTCTGTGTCATAAATGTTAGCCCTCTGCAGATAGAGGGGAACCAAAACAACAGAGATGGTGTTGTGCAATAGAAAAAACAACAAAAGATATCTCATAATCCAGCACTAGGGGGCAATGGCTACAAACCCCTTGAGGCATACCTCAGAAAAGTCATATGCCACAGTTTGTGATTAAAAGATTGATTATAAAAATCAAAGTCAAAGGATTCCAAGAATGGAAAGGGTTAAAATATGGCCGACATACAATCAATGTTAAACATCATGCTTGAGTATGAACCGCAATCTCACCCAGGAGAGGCCCCCAATCGACTGGGCAGAGGACTCCAAACCGCCGAATGGTGCAGCTGGTGTAGTCAAGTGGCGCTCTGGATGTGACGTCACCAACACAGAGCAATGTCGGACCCACTCACCACAATGAGGCTTGGGATGGAAAGCAGATGCAGTGATAAAGCAGATGGAAGGCTGTCAGCAGGCTGTAGTCATGACAATGCATTTCAGGCGTGGCCCCTTTTCAAATCACCTTTGATTGATGATATGCCTACTGTTTGCCTCCAAAACCCCATCAAAACCCAAAGCATGTTCAGCAAATAATTAAATTTAATTTTAAAATGCTTTTGAGAACAATACAATTCTATTCAGTATTTATGGATGTGAAATATCCCAACTTCCTGCCTTCCAAATTGTCTCCTGTGGAAAAATATGAGGTTTTTGCTAAATGAGTCAAATTACATGTGGTGTCTTTAACCGCTTCCGGACCGCCCACCGCATATATATTGCCTGTGCATACCTGTGCATGATTTTGTTCACGCAGTGTAGGGGGAGTGCAATGCCTCCAGAGCACCACTCCCGCTGTGATTGGAGACAGCAGGAGCCAATCAGCAGGTCCAGCGGCTGTGATGGCCACCGCGACCCGACGATTGTTCTGTGGAGAGACTGAGTAGCGGGGTGCCCATGTAAACAAGGCAAACCGCTGATCTGTCAGGGAGCTAAAGAGAGATCTTGTGTATCCATCACCCCACAGTTAGAAAGCACCTCCAAGGCACACACTTAACCCCTTGATCACCCCTGGTGTTAACCCCTTCCCTGCCAGTGTCATTTATACATTTTTTTTAGCACTGATCACTGTATTACTGTCACTGGTCCACAAAAAGTGTCACTTAGTATCCAATTTGTCTGCCGCAATGCCGCAGCCCTGCTAAAAATCGCTGATCACCACCATTACCAGTAAAAACAGTAAAAAAAAAAAAAACTCCCTAAATATATCCCATCGTTTTTGGACGCTATATCTTTTGCGCAAATCAATCTATATACGCTTATTGGGATTTCTTTTACTAAAAATATGCAGCAGAATACATATTGGCCTAAATTGATGAAGAAATTAGATTTTTTTAATTTTTTATAGGGAATGTTGTATAGCAGAAATTAAATAATATTGTTTTTTATTCAAAACTGTAGGTGATCAAATACCACCAAAAGAAAGCTCTATTTGTGGGGAAAAAAAGACATCAATTTTATTTGGGTACAGCATCGCACGACCGCACAATTGTCAGTTAAAGATGAAGCAAAGTCTTCCTCTTTAATTGTACCTACAGGTAAGCCTATAATAAGGCTTACCTGTAGGTACTGTAAATAGCTCCTAAACTTACACCGTTTTAGAAATATTTATTATATATGCTGCCACCAACGTTATCGGCACATGCGCACTGAAGGAACACCCGCCACTCGTGCTGTTTCTTCATGGCCCATGCCGTGATCGGCAGCACCCGCGCGCATTCGCTGGAGTGACATAATCTTGGCTCCGGCGGTAACCCCGGAGGTAACTCCGGGAAACATGCCAGCTGTGTGAGCGGTGTGCCAGCGCCGATCCAGGTCTTCGCTCTAAGGTAAGTATTTCATAATGAGCTAGTATGCGATGCATACTAGCTCATTATGCCTTTGTCTTGCAGGTTTTTTTGGGGGGGTTATTTTGGAGGTTTACAACCTCTTTAAAGTAATGCAGTGCCGTATCGCAAAAAATGGTCTGGTCAGGAAGTAGGTAAAACCTTAAGGAGCTGAATTGGTTAAGAAACACGCTTTATTTTTTTAGTTTAGCTAAACGAAAACCTTTTTTTTTGTTTTGAATAGAATGGAAAGGCGGTATAACCAAGTTTGGAATTTCATATGTTTGGAATTCTGAGTTTGACATTTTGAAAGGTTTAGAATACTGAAAGATTGGAATTCTAGTCTTGAGCATTGGCTTTTCAAAGATTCAAAATTGCAAGGGATCGGAAATTCCAATTTTGTTATTTGGAGTTTGGAATTCTGAAATTGTGATATTTCACGGTTTGAGTTCTGAGGATGTGGAACTCTGAGGATTAAGAATTCTAATTTTAGAATTCTGAGAAATCTGAACGTCAAGTTTGAGTCCAATGGTTTGGAGTTTGGAAAGTACTGAAAGTATGAAATTCAGAGTTCAGAATTCCGTGTTTTGATTTACAAGGAGTTCGAAATTTGGGTGAGAAACTCTAGGCTCTGGATATGCGATCTTGGCCATATTGGTGTGTTATGTGAATTGTTTTTCATTTTGACATTCAAATTCTGATTTCTAAGTACTGAGTTCTAAGTTTCAAGCTCCAAATTCAGAGTTCAGAATACAGAGCTCCAAATTCTGAGTTCCAAGTTCCAAGTATTGAATTCAGGGTTCTAAATTCCAAGTTCTAAATTCTAAATTCCATATTCAGAATTTTGAGTTCTAAATTCCAGATTCTAAACTCTGATTTTGGATTTCTGAGGTTTCAAAATTCCTAGTTTGGAATTCTGAGATTTTGGAATTTAGAGCTCAGAGTTTAGACCTTAGAATTTAGAACCTGGAATCCAAAACTTAATTCAGAACCTGGAAATTGGAGCTTCCATCCCAGAATTTAACTCTCAACATTTAAAACGTTGGAATTGAAAAATTGGAACTTTAAAATCAGAACCTACAACTTGGGAGTGAAGACGTTACAACTTAAAGTGGAACTTGGGTCCTAAAATTTAACATTGAGAGTTTAGAACTCTAAATTTAGAACTTGGAATTTAGAACATGGAATCTAGAGCTCAGAAACTAGAGCACTGAATCTATAGCTCAGAATTCCAAAGTTGGGATTTTAAATTTGGAATTCTTTTCTCAAAAGCAGAACTAAAAACTAGAAACTCAGAATTTGGTATGCTGAACTGGGAACTGCAAACTCAACTCTGAAATTAGAATACTGAACTGAGAATGTTATACTCAGATTTCTGAACTCTCCGAATCCTAAACACCCGGAATCCAGAAATCTTGGAATTCAAACTTGGATTTTAGAACTCAGAATTCAAAATTACAAACTAGGAAACTGGAATTATGCACTTACAACTCTGATATTGAAATTCAAACTTTTGGAATTCCAAATTCCATACCTAGAATGTTTAGCTGGAAATATAGAACTTGGGATTTCAAGCTTTCAGAATGCCCAACTCTTGAAATTCTGAACTTGAAATTCTGAACCCTCAGAATTCTGCACATTCAGAATTCCCGAACTTGAAATTTCGAACTCGAAGTTCTAAACTCAGCGTTCCAAACTCTCAGAATTCTTAACTGGGAATTTAGGATTTTGAAATGTGGAGTTTAGAATTCTAAACTCAAAACCTGGATCTCAGAATTTAGAAATCAGAAGTTGGAACCCGAAAGCAAGAACTCAAAACTTGGAACTCAGAATTCAGAACTAACTATTTGGAACTCAGAATTTGGAAATTCCAAAGTTATGATCTCTAAAATGCTAGTTCCAACTTCTGAATTCTCAGTTACAAGTTTCAACTTCTAAATTCCAATTTCTGAGTTCCAAATACTGAATTTCAAATTCCTAGTTCTAAGTTCTGAATTCCAAATTCTGGGTTCCAAATCCCAAAAAACTTTCCAAATCCTGATTTCCTAATTCTAAAATATGGAATTCCTGACTTGCAAATTTCTAGTTCCAAGTTCGGAATTCAAAATTCTTGGTTTGAATTCTGAGCTCCAAATTCTGGGTTTCAAAGTTTGACTTTCAAATTGCTAGTTTTGAATTCTGAGTTTCAAATTCCGAATTCCTAGTTCTGAATTTGAAATTCTGGGTTCCAAATTCTGAGATCCCAATGAGTCTCAAGTTCCCAGTTCCAAGTTCCAAATTCTGACTTACAAATCTGGAATTCCAAATTTCTAGCTCTGAGTTCTAAATCCTGATGTTCAAATTCTAAATTCTGATTTCCAAATCCTGAATTTTAAATTCTCATTTTTGAATTCCAAATTTTGGGTTCCAGATTCTGGGTTCTAAATCCCAAATTCCTAGTTCCAAATTCTGATTTCCAAAATACAAATGTTAGGTTTCAAATTCAGTGATTCCTCCTGATCATATTCTGGCTACGTTTCGCACCAGTCTCACTTCTCCTTTGGGTGACAAAATTCTTGCTGCTCAGGTCCATGCGCCTCCTAAGAAACCTTGTGACTGCTGCTTTGACCCAGAGAGTCTCCTTACTGCTGTGCTCCAGACTTACTATTCTCATAAGGCAGCTGGCCACCCTGGGAAGAATCAACGTTTGGGCCATTTCCCAACAATTCTGGTGGCCTAGTCTACGTGCTGATGTAACCGCCTTCGTAGCTGCCTGTTCCGTGTGTGTGCTCAGAGTAAGACTCCAGGACACCTTCCAATGGGCCTCCTACAACCCATACCCAATGGAGAGAGGCCCTGGACCCACCTGTCTATGGATTTCATTGTGGAGCTACCCAACTCCCAAGACAACACTGTTATCCTTATGGTGGTTGACCGGTTCTCAAAGATGTGTCATTGTATTCCACTTAAGAAGTTGCCCACTTCTAGCCATGCCATTTTTCTCAAAGATTTTCATCCATATTGCCAGGACAAGACATTACATTAACCACTTCAGCCCCGGACCAATTGGCAGCCAAAGGACCAGGCCCCTTTTTGCGATTCGGCACTGCGTCGATTTAACTGACAATTGCGCGGTCGTGCAACGTGGCTCCCAAACAAAATTGGCGTCCTTTTTTTCCCACAAATAGAGCTTTCTTTTGGTGGTATTTGATCGCCCCTGCGGTTTTTATTTTTTGCGCTATAAACAAAAATAGAGCTTTTTGCTATAAGAAATATCCCCAAAAAATATATAAAAAAAACATTTTTTTTCTCAGTTTAGGCCGATACGTATTCTTCTACATATTTTTGGTAAAAAAAATCGCAATTAGCGATTATTGATTGGTTTGCGCAAAAGTTATAGCGTTTACAAAATAGGGGATAGTTTTATAGAATTTTTATTAATATTTTTTTTTTTACTAGTAATGGCGGCGATCAGCGATTTTTTTGTGTGACTGCGACATTATGGCGGACACATCGGACATTTTTGACACATTTTTGGGACCATTGTCATTTATACAGCAATCAATGCTGTTTAAATGCATTGATTCCTGTATAAATGACAGTTGTAGTGAAAGAGTTAACCACTAGGGGGAGGGGAGGGGTTATGGGCTGTGACGTGTGTGTGTTTTTTTTTACATTAGGGGGCGGGACTGACGTCATTGATCGGCTTTCCCGATGACCGGGAACAGCCAATCAATGACAGGCAGAGTAGGAAGCGCGGGGAGAGGTTTGTTTACACATACCTCTCCCCGTTCTTCAGCTCCGTAACGCGATCGCGCGCGACCCAATGCCCGTGCCATTCTGTAGACGTACATCTACATGAGGCGGTCGAGAAGCGGTTAAAGCCCCAAGCAGTTTTAAATGGCTTTCTTTCCTTTACAAATGTCATTTTGTGCAGGGACAGTTCTAAACACGGGAAACACATGCCACTTCACAGACATACTTTAGACACCGCCCAGGTACGATATTTACAGGAATATTTCACTTTTTTTTCACTTTATGTATCATTAAAATGACTGCTCCAGAAAAAACGTCTGTTTTTAAAACTTCTTTTTGCATTGATACATATCCCCTGGGGCAGGACCCGGGTCCCCAAACCCATTTTAGGACAATAACATGCATATTAGCCATTATAATTAGCAATTTAGATTTCGAATTGTATTTAATAGGGTTCTAACGTTCGTGCAAACTTTCGGTCCGTTCGCAGGTTCTGGTGCGAACCGAACCGGGGGGTGTTCGGCTCATCCCTAGTTTACAACCATGAGGAGTATAAAGTACAGTCCATTGTTGAATCCCGTAAGTTCCGTGGGCACAGACAGTACCTGGTGCATTGGAAAGGGTACGGTCCGGAGGAACGCTCTTGGGTCTCATCCTCTGAAGTACATGCCCCTGTCCTCCTCCGTGATTTCCATAGACGTCTTCCCCTCAAGCCTGGTGGTCCTCCGAGGGGGGGGTACTGTCAGGGCTGGGCTCAGCCCTTCCTTCTCTGAGCTGGCCGCTCAGCTGTCAGCTAATTGCCAGCACCCATCTCTCTCCACAGTAAGCTGTTGATGATCCTGCTCGTCAGTCCTCCCTACTTAAGCCATCCAGTCCAGAGGAGCTCTGCCTTCGCCTTGGTCACATAACAAGAAACTATCTCCTGTGTTCCTGTTTAAAGACTGGCTTTGCTGACATCCCTTCTGGCTCCAGATCCTGCTTGCTGTTCCACTACATTGATCGCTGACTTCTGGCTTGGCTGACTATCAGTTCCGGTTACTAAACTTTGGCTATGTTTTGACTATGTTTGTTCTTTTTACTTTTATTATTAAACAAGTGTGATTTAACTGTACTTCTGTCTCCATCTGATTTCATGGTTTCTGACAGTGTACCAAGAGTTCAGAATGATAATACACTCATCATAACTCAACTAATACACTCATCATCAACAACTTTTGGAAGAACAACAAAGTTGCTTATATAAATTGAACTATATATATGCATTGTACCTTTTTATCCAGCAGGTGGCACTGCAGTGTTATGTGTATTCTATGGTAATGTAATGAGAGAAAGTGTACGTTCTGTCTATGCTCAGTGTACTTGTATACTTCTGCTTCCTGTGTTCCTGTTTCATGATGATAAAGACATATTCTGATATTTCTCCATGACAGTAAAGTATTTTCTGCATCCAAGAAGCTTTCAGCGCATGATTTCAATACTATTCCCAAATTGTAATGGTCTTGAGCTTTATGTTTTTCATGTCTGAATGCTACCTGACACCAATCCATTTACATTTTAAAGCAGGGCCTTTGCAGCCTAAATTAAAGTGGTTCTGCACCCATTTCATTTAGTAAATCTCTTTGCCTTCCAAATCAGGCAAAGAGTACTAAATGAAATGTGTTTTTTTTTTTTTTTTTTACTTACCTTGTAATTGATGACTTCCGGTCTTCTGTCTCTTCGGGGGTGGGGGGGTCTCTGCGTCGATCGTCGTCAGGCCGCACTGTCTCCTGGGATCTGGTGTCATTGTTCCCAGGAGTCAGTGCGGACATCTTCCGAAATCTCACGAGATTTCGGCCACATCTTCCGAAATCTCGTGAGATGTCGGCAGATGTGCCGTTACTGCGCACGCGCGAGTAACGGCGGTGCATGCTGGGCCATCTAAAGTGCCTGTGGGGGTTTCACATGCCCACAGGCAAGATGGCCCCCAGCACAAAAGAAGAAGATGAAGAACTTCATCGGACGAAAACCGGCGGCGATCGAGATGGAAGATGGAACAGGTAAGTCCCCCAATTAAGCTATATGCCCTTGGCATATAGCCCAAAAAAAAAAATGGGTGCAGAACCGCTTTAACTAACTAACTGTGTTTTCGATGTACTGTATATGTTGACACTAATACCATAGGTGTGCACAGTCGATTGCATTAGGGTGTGAACTCCAAAGCTCAAACACAAGGTACTGATCACTCACTGTGTTCATTCAGAAAGGGAAGGTGCTGGTAAGTTACATATTTACAGGCCACTCCCCCGACTCATTCTTCAACATCCCCCCGTGTGTGCCCACAGCAGCATCCAGTGGGAGAGAAGAGGAAGGAAGCTGGCAGCACTGCGGGGGGTGCCAGGGCAGTAGGGGGAATCTGCGCTGCACGGATAATTAGGGTGTGCCTGGGCACCCCTGGCACACCTTGTGTGAACACCTATGACTGATACTTAACCTTATTCATTCTCTACTCCTCAAATGTTTGCTGAAGTTCTCTATCGTCCTGCAGATGTATCTTTTCAGAGATATAGTCTCTGATCCTGACACTACAATTTCCACCAGAATATGGTCACCTCCAAGCCACAGCCTGTCTCATTTTTGCTTTAGCATTTGGTACCTGTCATCATAGCAAACTCTCACTCAGAAAATATTCTCACTATTGTGAAATCTAACAGGCAAAAGAGGGAGTGCAACCTCTGGACCAGAAGCATCCACCACAATTGGCTTTGTATAGCTCTATGTTTTAACGCTGAGCCCTGCCATGTACCAGTGGAAGGAGAGTGGGGAAGTCAAGTGATCCAGCCACAATAATGCTTCATCTAAAAATGATTGCATTTCAAAGGCCATTTACAGTCATGCAAACTGTGGCCTGAGACAGCTGTAGCATACGGTTTTGAAATCGCTCCACAAATGGCAGAATCTTCTTAGGAATAGGGGAATGAGATTTTTAAGGACAAAGACATTCTTGTTTAGAAATTGCAGGCAGGTAACGTGTCTGCTGTCTGCTCATAAATGATACCTTTCTCATGTTCCAGCTCTAGACTTGGCACTCAGAAGTAAACATTCCTCACCTACACATAGCCAGTGGTCTTTGGTACGATTACGCCATCTGGTGGCGCAACAGGGTTACAACACCTAACATAAAAGAATGCCTTTAACATGAACTTTGGCCATCAGGAAATATACAAGTTTGTTATTTGTATCCAATCTAAATATGAGATGTTGCATTGCTAATAGGTTAACATTGACATGAGTGTGTTCTCCTTGTGTAGGGGCTTTAAACTGTCCAAATAAAAATAGTGATATGAATTGATATCTGGAAAGCACTGTAGAAAGATTTGATGTAGTTTTGAACTTTTAGACTGGGTTCACACTGATGCAGCCACCGTCTGGTGTGTGTCTGTTCACCGATTCAGGTGCAAATCAGGTCCGAATTTTTGCCTGAATTCGCACCTGAACTGGAGCCAAAGACGCACAGGATCCTTCTGCAATCCAGACCACGGCCCCCCCGGAGCTGTATGAACTGGCTCTACTGTCTCACTCTCCTGTCATGCAAATTGGAAGCGGGGAAACCTGCATCCAATTCACATCAGTGTGAACCCAGCCTCTCTAGTAAGTGAAGCCTGTGCCTGAATACACTATGATTCTCTGGTTTCCAAAAATAGAGCCATACATCAAAAGTGAATACAGCTGTTTAGGACTATTACAGTAGATCTCACCAGTGTAAGATGTAATCCATGGTTGCTGTGCAGCTTAAAGGAAACTATAAAGGTGACGGGCGTATTACAGGTGAATGTGTTGGACTCCCTACTCCCCTACTCCACCTACTCCCAAACTGTCATTTGAAGTAAAACACATAGCCAAGTATTATTCTCCACAATTTTTTTTTATTGTGCATTAAAAAAAGAAAACAAATACAATTAGACATGCTATTTGCCAATAGAACTTAACCAAAAAGTGAATTCTATGGATCCAAAAATATAGAAGATATACCAAATCAAATCATTATTCAACCAAAAAATTAAATAAAAGCATCATGCATGTGTCCTGCTTCTTTATTTAGGGGGTCAACAATGCCAAGAGTTGGTGAAAGCAGGGGTCCGTCATCCAGAGATAATTCCGAAAATCATCTGGATTATTCTCCTGGAGCTCCCACAGCAAAGGCATATGACATAATAGGTCACGATTAATAAAGCAACCAATTTTTGGTCCAAGAAATCTTCCTTCTCCTGTTCCTGGACTGGACTTGGGTAAAAGCAATAACTCCAAGGCCAATAATAAAAAACACGTTATCTCCTCCGATTCCACAACATGGCTGGTTGACGAACGGCCGTTCAGAAACGAACTGAAAAGTGCGAAATGAAAAGCGCAAAATGAAAAGCGCGAATCAACACTCAGCAAACTTCTACTAACATGAAATTAGCAGAAGGAGCGCAAAGGGTCGTGCCTGACAATTGAACTTCCTCATTTTCCGCTCATAGTACGTCTAGTACGTCACTACGTTCGTGTTTGCTGGCCGACAATTTTGTACCATTTGTATGCAAGACAAAATCCAGGCACACGCCTTCGGCCAAAAGTCTGAGGTTTTGTCTATGGAAAATTTGATCGTGTGTACGAGGCTTTAGACAGTATTAATTTTAGGTCAAGTGAAAAGCAAGTGATGGTTCTGCTTTGTAATTCCCATGTGTCAGGCAGGGATAACTTCCAGTTCTGCCTACAGAGATGTCAACCTGGAATAACAGTTTATAGGATTATGAGAATGCCCAAATCTAGGCATGCAATGCATGCATGGAGGTGTATTAATATTCACTGTAAACTCTATAAAGCACAGACACATTGGGAATAAAAAAGGGTAATGTCTTGACGTGTTTTTTCACAGACAGATACGTAATCATAGCGCATGCATGAAAAGCTTAAAGGCATAGTTGCCAACATTCTAAAAATTTTTATAGGGCCACGTTTCTGTCTGTAGGCTGAGTCTAATTTTAATTAGGAGCCGGGCATTCCTTTGTAGGCGTAACATAGGTGGGCAGGAAAAATGTGGAGCGCCCAGCACACAACAGCAGAAATGGGCGTGGTTTAAACTAAATATTGGGCGTGGGTTAAAGGGGATGTGGTTAGAGTCTGAGATGAAAGAGGGATGGAGGGAGAAGGAAGAGAGGGGTGGAGGAAGAAAGAAAGGGAGGGAAAGAGAAAGAAAGAGATAGGGAGGGAAGGAGAAAGAAAGGGATAAAGAAAAAGAGAAAAGGGAAAAACAGAGAGGGAGAGAGAGAGAAAGAGGTAGGGAGGGAAGGAGAGAAGGAAGGAAAGAGAAGAGAGAAGGAGATAAAGTAAGAACAAAAGAAAGAAAAGGTCAGCAGGTTGCAGGGCAGTGTACGGAGGTCAGCAGGTTGCAGGGCAGTGTACGGAGGTCAGAAGGTTGCAGGGCAGTGTACCAAGGTCAGCAGGTTGCAGGGCAGTGTACAGAGGTCAGATGGTTGTAGGGCAGTGTACGGAGGTCAGCAGGTTGTAGCGCAGTGTACGGAGGCCAGCAGGTTGCAGGGCAGTGTACGGAGGTCAGTAGGTTGCAGGGCAGTGTAAGGAGGTCAGCAGGTTGCAGGGCAGCGTACGGAGGTCAGCAGGTTGTACATAAGCAGTGTTGACATGTGTGCCAGCGCCACTGTGACACTTGGTCTCTATTTATAGAGCAACACCACAGTCAGATCAGGATTTAGGAACAGTCTGTGGGGAGAAGGCAGCACATACCTGGTCCCGCTGGCCAGCCAAGTTCTGCTCACCATCTGTGGGCTCTGAACACAGCCTTCTACCGCTCCCAGCAGCTCCTACCCTACGATACAGGCAGCATGGCATAGGGTGGGATCAGAGCAGCAGTGGAGCTCACGGCTCCACTGCCTCCACGGCCTGAGTCCTGTCCCATGGCTGTGGCTTGTTGTGTGTGTGTCATTCTGCGGCTCTATGCTAATGCGCAGATCATCTCGGCTGGCCATGCCCCCCACTGACCAATCCGCAGTACTTCCTGGAGGAGGTGGGGAGCAGATGACAGAGTCGCCCGGGGGCCCGGGACAAAAGACAATTTTCGGGACTCCTGCCAGGACAATAAAAAAAACAGGGCATGGGTTGGATTTTCGGGACTGTCCCGGCAAATTTGGGACTGTTGGCAATTAAGTAAAGGCAGTAGCTAAGTTTTCCTGATATACAGTATATATATTAATAGCCCGCATTGCATTGCTGCTCCAACTGTCTTTTCTTCTGTGGACTTAAAACGATATTAAAATGTTACAAAACCCACAACAGTAAAATCAGTCTGTATATGCAGTAAAGCATGCTTATTATACTCACTGTGGAACCTAAGGGGTTAATCCTCTGCATTCTGTAAAAGGGCTGTTTAATCCTGGCTCCTCTGATCCTCTCCTCCTTCCACTGTCCCAAATATATTTCCTGATAATACAAGCCGGGGACAGGCTGCACATGCTCAGTTTTGTGTGTATTGCTAGAGAGTTTTTTTTCTTGGGAGAGTGCATGTGATCAGCACAGGGCCAATCAGCACTGTTCAGATGGTCAGGGGTCCTGCACCCTCATAGGACAGTTAGTGCAGAATGAAAACTCCTCCTACAAGCTTTAACCACCCAAGCCGATGCTTTGTGTGTCCATTCAGACACAGTGCCGTGGCTCAGCCCTACTGCTCTTTCTTCTCATTGGCTCACTGACTTTGATGACAGCAGCATGAGCCAATAGCACCCCGTGCTGTCTCAGTGTTGGGATCCTTACTTTTTAATATCTTTATAAATAATATTGGGTCTGGGATTAAAAGTATTTCTGTCTTTGCAGATGACACCAAGCTATGCAGTGGAATAACGTCCTTACAGGATGTCTCCAACTTACAAGCCGACCTCAATGCACTGTTTAATTGGGCAACTAAGTGGGAAATTTGTTTTAATGTTGATAAATGTAAAGTTATGCACTTGGGGGCTAAGAATATGCATGCATCATACATACTAGGGGAGAAAAACTGGGGGAAACCATAGTGGAGAAGGATATGGGGGTTTTGGTAGATCATAAGCTCCATAATAGCATGCAATGCCAAACTGTGGTTTCCAAAGTTAGCTAAATCCTTTCTTGTATTAAGATAGGTATAGACTCCAGAGACAGATATATAATTATGCCCCTATACAAATCATTAGTAAGACCTCATCTGGAAAAAGCAATTCAGTTTTGGCCACCAGTTCTCAAAAAGACCAAAGAGGCTTGGAAGAGCTCAGCTATGAGGAATGATTAGAGAAACTGAATTTATTCTCTCTTGAGATGAGAAAATTAAGGGGGGATATGATTAACATGTACAAATACATAAGTGGTCCATTTAGTGAACTTAGTGTTGAGTTATTCACTTTAAGGTCATCAAAGAGGACAAGAAGGCACTCTACGTCTAGAGGAAAAAAGATTTTGTCTCCAAATATGAAAAGGTTTCTTCACAGTAAGAGCTGTGAAAATATGGAATAGACTTTCTCCAGAGTTGGTTCTGGCAAGCTTAGTAGATTACTTTTAAAAAGGCCTGGATTCTTTCCTAAATGTACATAATATAACTGGGTACTAACATGTATAGGTAAAGTTGATCAAGGGAAAATCTGATTGCCTCTCGGGGGATCAGGAAGGAATATTTTCCCCTGCTGTAGCAAATTGGATCATGCTTTGCTTGGGTTTTTCACCTTCCTCTGGATCAACTGTGGGTGAAGGATTGTGTATATGGGATTGTTTGATTTTTTTGGGTTGTACTAGATAGACTTGTGTCTTTTTTCAACCTGACTATGTAACTATGTAAAAGCATCAACGCCTCAAGTGCTACGCCACCTTTGATACAATTAGACTATTTATACAGGAAAGAGTCAAATGCATTTGTATGTTAAGCTGGTCTTCTACTGAGGATTGAAAGGCTCAACTGGATTCTGCTGCAAAATCATGTGTATGACATCCATGGACAAACATAGTGGGATCCTCATCTGCTCCCACTTCCAGCAATGTCTGTTCTCTACAGTGAAGTCTCCTTCAGTGTTATTTGCACCATTTGGGACTATTTATGTTACTTACACATTTATATGAACAATCAAGTCGGTCTTTCAAAAGGTGGGGCATGTGGCAAGATTGCAAAGCTCTTATAAGCATATTAGATTGCAAGCTCTTATAAGCATAACCCTCTTGTATTTTATTTTATTGTATTGTAACTGTACTGTCTCCATTTATATGGTAAATCTCTGTGCAAACCATTGGCGCTATATAAATCCTGTATAATAATAACAATAATATTAATAATGAATTATTACTATCTATCTATCTATCTATCCATCCATCCACAGTGAATAAGTGGATGTAGTTTGAGCAGTAGTTAAAGAGGTGTACGATGTGCACAAAAGCAGCAGCTCTCCAGGGTCTCTGCCTCCTCATTGGCTGAGACAGCAGCTGGAGCCATTGGCTCCCACTACTGTCAATCACAGCCAGTAAGTCAATGAGGAGAGAGTGGAGGCAGGGCCAAGCCAGGTTCTGTGTCTGAATGGACAGACAGAGCAGTGGCGCGGAAGCAAGCCTGCTCGTGGCCTCCTTGGCAAGCTGCTTTATGTGGGGGCACACGGCAGGAGGGAGGGGCCAGAAGCACCATCAGGGGACCAGAGAAGAGGAGGATCAGGGCTGCTCTGTGCAAAACCATTGCACAGAGCAGATAAGTATTACATGTTTGTTGTATTTAAAGAAAAAAAACTCAGCCTTTAATATCACTTTAACTAACTTGGCTGATTACAGTTCCCAGTTGATAGATCAGATAGTTACTAAGGGGTCTTCATGTGGGAGGCATTTGTACCTTTGTAGTGATCAAGTAAGTTGACTTTGCCTAGGCCCAGTAAACATCCATGGCTGTACTGTACTCTACTTACCTCAAACTGTACCCCCATACCTTCCTGACTGTCCACTGTGGGGGACCCCTCTGCAGGTCCTCCCTCCTTAGGGGGACAGCCCTTCCCTCTCCACGTGTCCTCCAGGCAGCCATGCACACTGAGTCTCAACTCCAGCCACCTTTTCTAGGGCCTCCTGAAATACCTACAGGATAGGGAGAGCTTCTCTTAAAGGGGGACGAACCCAACTCCACCTGTCTACAAACAGACTCATTTAATCCTTATGGGCAGCCAAACATGCATCCAGCTATACCCACCCACATCTGGTCAGGTCTGGAAAAGCAGACCTGGCTGCAAGCATCTTGTGTTCAGTTTGATGAACCTGAATAGACCCGGATGTACACAATACATATCTATGGGTGCCTCTTGGGTTACACTGAAGTCCATTTTTTATCCGTCTAATTACAGGTCAAAATCAGACTGACCCTATGAAAGGGGCCCTATATTACATTACACAAAATAGACAAGTTGGGTTTGTCAACCTTCAATATAAAAAAAGGCAATCATATCAACCTCTGGTTGAAATTACATTTTTGGTTGACAAGATCTCTACACAATCACAGACCAACTTATGGCTTCTAATATACAGTATATATAACAGGAGGTACAATACTCTCAGTATGCAATGTACTGACAGACTCCAGGCTGGCTGCTTTTAACAGGAAAGAAATTCATTGATTGAGAGGAAAATCTGTTCAAATAACCTGCAAATGTACACTGGTCAATGAAAATAATTCCATTGATTACAGAGGAGAGGAAAGAGGATGGAATAAGAAATCTAATTAGAATGACTTAACAATTATGTTCCAAAAGCAATTTCCTAAAGCACTCCACATAGTTTTGATGAGGATATATAGACTATCAATAATAAATATTGTCCATTTTCAGCCCATATACCAACTCAAAGGCCTGGAGGGACAATGGAAAGGCAGTTGGTGTAATTTAGTCAAAAAGTCAGGGGAAGCCAGGCTCCAGTAACAACATTTAACTATATAAGAGAGAGGCAAAAAAGATGTTCTTCTGACTAAACTAGCTAAACTAAACTACTTTTAGTTTAGCTGTATTAAAAAGGTTGTAAAGTCTTTTTTTTTAATTATTATTATTATTATAGTAGTCTCCTAATTCTTCCTCAGATCTGACGTTGTCACAAGCTCACCGAATAGAGACTACAATTAATCGTGGCAATGCACATTACACAGGCATGTTCTACGCAGTGGCGGTCGGTGGAAATTACTTTTTTCGGTAGCACTAACCCCATCACCGGTAGCTTCCCCTGCTCGGCGGCGGCCTCCCATTCTCCTGCTCTCCATGGGTCATCATGGCAACGGTGGCTTCCGTTTCCTCCCTCCTCCTTGGCAGCCAATCGGTAGTCTTTTTGGCCAATCCGAAAACGTGTCTCCCACACGCTTCTGATTGGCCCGATAGAGGATCAGTGTTTCAACAGCGAATATTCATTTGCTGTTGTAACACACCTGGGTGGGATCGGAGCGCATTCTCTGCGACCAGAGCCCACCCTATTTTGAAGCCTATTATAGCCTCTGGCTCTGCTTCAAAAGAAACCCATGGCCGCTGTAATTCATACGTCCAGTGTCCTGAAAGGGGCCGGACGAATGAATAGGGGGTGGACGCGGTAGCCATGGACAGATTCATACTATACATGAATCTATCCATTGCCTATAGTGGGGTGATGTGGAAAGAGGGGGCGGGGCCGGGCGCCCCTAATGGACGGGCCACCACTGGTTCTACAGTGGTCACCAACAAAATAGCTACATGCAAAGCTGTCTGGAGTCAGTGCATGTAGATGGGACATGGTTGCAAACAGTCTGCAAGCAGCAGGCTGACACACATAAAAGGATTTAAAAAGGTAAAAGTAAAGTTAGGGTTTTTCATTGACTTTAAAGGAGAAATATGGGATAGGTCAATAATAAAATATTATCATAATCATAAATCAGCTGTTATTTCTTTCCTCCCTCCTTTTGTTTTTCCAGCAGGGGCACTTCATCTGTCATGTAGGTTGATTAATTTGATTTGCTGTTTGAAAGTTTAGAGAGGGAGATTACAACTTCAGCAATCCACCCCCTCTTTCTACCCCTCCTCTACTGGGAAATATGGCAGTGCTTACTGAACAGGCACACACCTCAACAGTAAACAAGTTCAGGCACTGTGCCATTTCTGTGCATAGTGGAAAATACATAAGTGGTATAGACATGGCTGGATCTGGGGCTGTGCTCCCATGGAGGCTGTGCTCGTTGGGCTCCTTCCCACATCCCCCTGCGGCACAAAGTCTGGATCCAGGCAGAACTGCTCCTCCTCCACTCCCTCCTCTTCTCACAAAACTCAGATGGATTTTCTTACAGACAGCCTCTATCTGCAAACTGCTATGCTGCACAGCCGTTTTTATCTGGGAATTTCACAGGACAGAAATGCAGCATAGCAGTTACACAGTGTGCAGATAGAGGCTGTCTGTAAGATCTGATCTGAACTGTGTGCTGTGTGAGAGGAGGTGGGAGAGTGGGAGCAGACAGGCCATCAATTAACCACTTCAGCCCCGGACCAATTGGCAGCCAAAGGACCAGGCCCCTTTTTGCGATTCGGCACTGCGTCACTTTAACTGACAATTGCACGGTCGTGCGACGTGGCTCCCAAACAAAATTGGCGTCCTTTTTTTCCCACAAATAGAGCTTTCTTTTGGTGGTATTTGATCGCCCCATTTTTTTTCCTCAGTTTAGGCCGATACGTATTCTTCTACATATTTTTGGTAAAAAAAATCGCAAATAGCGATTATTGATTAGTTTGCGCAAAAGTTATAGCGTTTACAAAATAGGGGATAGTTTTATAGCATTTTTATTAATATTTTTTTTTTTACTAGTAATGGCGGCAATCAGCGATTTTTATTGTGACTGCGACATTATGGCGGACACATCGGACATTTTTGACACATTTTTGGGACATTTGTCATTTATACAGAAATCAGTGCTATTTAAATAGCACTGATTCCTATGTAAATGACAGTGGCAGTGAAGGAGTTAACCACTAGAGGGCGGGGAGGAGTCAGTGTGACGTGTTGTGTTTTTTTTACAGTAGGGGGGCGTGGCTGTACGTCTGATGTCATTGAACAGCCGATCAATGACAGGCAGTGTAGGAAGCGCGGGGAGAGGTTTGTTTACACAAACCTCTCCCCGTTCTTCAGCTCCGTAACCCGATCGCGGGATACCAGCGGCGATCGGGTCCGCTGGTCCCGCGGCCGTGGTCACGGAGCTCCCGACTGGGTCGCGAGCGCGACCCATGGGCAGGCAATTTAAAGGGGACGTACCCGTACGTGCTTTTGCCTGCCCGTGCCATTCTGTAGACGTATATCTACATGAGGCGGTCGGGAAGCGGTTAAACAGAGCAGAAGGAAAGGAGGACATAACAATCCAGGGGGGACTGTAGTCCCTCCCAAGTATATACCTTTTAACATTTTAACAGAAAGTTAAAAACAGGGCCAGATTAAGAACAACATGGGCCTGGTGCTGAGGATTTTGGTCGGGCCTTTTATAAATAAAAATGCAAAAATTTTCTGTTATAAAAAATTAAATTAAAGAGAGAGAGGGAGGATGAGAGAGAGAGAAAGGGGATGAAAGAGGTGTGAGGGGTAAGGGAGGTTGAGAGAGAAAGAGGGGATGAGAGAAAGAGGATGCACATGAGCGTGGGAATGACATCAATGCAGCCCGGCCAAGGCAAGTGACCGAAGGCACAGAACCCGGAAGGAAGAGTGGGTGAAGATGGAAACGCCCGGGCCCCGCCGGATTGATCACAGCACAGCACTGGAGGGCTCAGTCTGACAATTTAAGTGTACCCTAATGTGCTAATATGCTGTGCATACTTGTACATTATGGCATAACCTACCTCAGGGCCTCTAAAAAGTAGTAATGTTAGAAAAGTTTACTACCGCTTTGATATCACAGGAGCCTCTCAAAAATATTTTCAGGGACACTTTTTTTTACAAGTGCTATATTTAGAGTAGCTGATATCCCCTATGTTCCTATGTACATCAAATAATAATTACAAAATTAAATAAGTACTAATAATGGGGCAGAACAAATATGAGGACTGAGATTTCCTTTAGTTGAACTTACAAAAGTATGCCCATTCTAAAGCATTGAGGATATTCAGTATAATTTTAAAGAACTGTTTTTGTGGGTAAGAGGCATAGGGGAGGAGTATGGATGGTATAAAAGTGGGAAGTATGTGCAGGTGAGGGAGAGGAATGTGGGGGGTCTAACAGTGGGCACTATGTACATGAGAGGAGTGTGGAGGGTATGGCAGAAGGCACTATGTACAGGAGAGGAGTGTGAAGGGTATGACAGTGGGCAGTATGCACAGCAGAGGAGTGTGGAGGGTATGACAGTGGGCACTATGTACAGGAGAGGAGTGCGGAGGGTATGGCAGAAGACACTATGCACAGCAGAGGAGTGTAGAGGGTATTACAGTGGGCACTAGGTATAAGAGAAGAGTGTGGAGGGTATGACAGTAAGCAATATATACAGGAGAGGAGTGTGGAGGGTATGACAGTGGGCACTATGTACAGGACAGAAGTGTGGAGAGTAGGACAGTAAGCAGTAATTACAGGAGAGGAGTGTGGAGGGTACGACAGTGGGCACTATGTACAGGAGAGAAGTGTGGAGAGTAGGACAGTAAGCAGTAATTACAGGAGAGGAGTGTGGAGGGTATGACGGTGGGAACTATGTATAGGAGAGGAGTATGGAGGGTATGACAGTAAGTAGTATGTACAGGAGAGGAGTGTGGAGGGTATGACAGTGGGCACTATGTATAGGAGAGGAGTGTTGGGGTATGACAGTGGGCACTATGTATAGGAGAGGAGTGTGGAGGGTATGACAGTGAGCAGTATGTACAGGAGAGGAGTGTGGAGGGTACGACAGTGGGCACTATGTACAGGAGAGATGTGTATGATAGCGGGCACTATGTAAAGGAGAGGAGTGCGTAGGATATGACAGCGGGTGCTATGTATAGGAGAGAAGTGTGGAGGGTATGACAGTGAGCAGTATGTACAGGAGAGAAGTGTGGAGAGTATGACAGTGGGCACTATGTATAGGAGGGGAGGATGAAGTAATCTGGGAAGGAAAAATGTAAAGGTTTGTGGAAGGATGTTTAGGGACTGCGTAGTGGTTAAGCGGGCCATACATGAATTGAAATTACACCAATTAAGCAGAGACCAGCCATAGTCGATCTATGTATGGGCTAGCAGGTTTTACACAGGTCAACCTATTAACCGACTTGAGTACAACCAGCCTGTCAGGTTTTCCCCAAAACAATCAGTGCTGCCAGCTATAGTTAGCAACACTAATCATTGTATTCACAGGCAGAACACAATAACACTGCGGGAGTAATTCCCCCATTCACAAGTCAGCAGGTGAGAGGGTGTGTGGGGACAGGCTGGGGAGAGATACTAGTCAGTGGCTGGGTAGGCACTGGTTAGTATCAGAGCCAGATACACACATGTGAGGTATCGCCGCGATCGTTAGAGTGAGAGCAATAATTCTAGCACTAGACCTTCTCTGTAACTCTAAACCTGCAAAAAAATGTAAAGCATCGCTTGTTACACAAAAAAAATCGTGCTAACTTTAGTGTTTTTTTTATGAATGAAACTGTTTCTTTCCCAAAAAAAAAATTGGAAAAATTGCTGCGCAAATATCGTGTAACATAAAAAGTTGCAAAGGCCACCATTTTATTCCATAGGGAAAATGGAAAACAATATTGATGGTTCTGAGTAATTTTCTATCAAAAAAAAAAAATTATGATTTTTACATGTAGGAGAGAAGTGTCAGAATTGGCCTGGGTAGCAAGGGGTTAATTATCATAAGTAATATACAAATAATTATTATAAGCCCTGTGATCTCATCCTCTCAGTCTGCTGCAGTGTGTTCCAGCTTGTATTTAAACTGGCCGCTCTGTATGTAGCTTCTGACCGACTGCGCAAGCAGCCCTGTATCTCCAGAACTATAGATGATAGCAGCCCCATATTTTAACCAGAGTTGAAGTAGGCATTTAGCTACCTACCCGCCAAATGGAGAGTCTCTATGACTCCTGGTCGCTGAGCTACAACCCTCGAAGTCAATCCTTTTTTTTTTCTTTTTTTTTTGGGCAAATGGGCCTATCTTGAGAAAGGGGCCTGGAGCTGCAGCTCCAATAGCCCCTATGTTAATCCGGCCCTGGGTAAAACGCAGCATTTTTGTATGCATGGTAATGCGCCTGCCATTAATGCATTCTATTGGCCAGAATGTTAATTTATTCTAGGCCATTAAAATGTATTAACGCTGTGTTTAGGCACCTGTGAGCATTTTCTATGCTTAAAAGCCCCTCTCCTGAATGTGACTTTGGTGGGGTTTTTCTGCCTCTAAAAGCCCCTGCCTCCAAACTCCTGTAAACACCTATAGTGTGCATGGACACCTAACATTGGGGGGTGTTTAGAGACATAGAAAAAAAGCTCAAATGTCTGTAAAAGCAGCATTTTTTTAACTCAAGTGTGCATGAGTCCTTTAATCTGAATTCCAGCCTTACCTTCAGTCTTGCACAGTTGCACAAGCTCCTTTCCTGTACTGAAATCGCTCACTCTGATTTCACTGTACATTGTGAGCTTCTCACATTGTGTATTAGACACTGCAGTAGGTTAGATCAGTGTTTCTCAACTCCTGTCCTCAAGGCACCCCAACAGGTCATGTTTTCAGGATTTCCCTCAGATTAAACAGCTGTGGTAATTATTAAGGCAGTGAAACTAAGCAAATGACCTGTGCAAAATAATGGAAAGCCTGAAAACATGACCGGTTGGGGCGCCTTGAGGACTGGAGTTGAGAAACACTGGGTTAGATAGAGAGTGCACATTTAATTGACTGGTAACTGTCCAGCATCATCTAGCACTTTCCTCCCTAGCCTGGTTGGCCCACTCATTTCATTTATTGGGTTTTAGATCTCTTAATTGATGAGGCTCAGCATCACATATTTTAGTGTGGTCTGCATGCAAATGCCATCTGCTTAGGTGAATGAATGAATGAATGACTTGTATAGCGCTACCTATGTGAACTGAATCGCCTCAGGGCGCTTTTGCCACCGGTGTCCATCTGCGGTATAGCGTGGTCCTTGCCCCATGGTGTTACAAACACATACACATACAACATATTTTATCGAAGGATCTAATTAACCTACCAGCATGTCTTTGGAGTGTGGGAGGAAACCAGAGTACCTGGAGGAAACCCACGCAGGCACAGGGAGAACATGCAAACTCCAGGCAGATGGTGTCGTGGTCGGGATATGAACCAGCGACCCTATCGCTGCTAGGTGAAAGTGCTAACCACTAAACCACTGTGCTGCCCTATGCCCGCTCCTTCAGACTGATGTCTTCCCAATAATCTATTGTTGTAATTTCATAACTCCTCCTAAGAGCCAGCCCTTTGCTTGCAAAAAAAAAGGAATTTTGACTTACCTATAAATTCTATTTTCAGGAGTACAGTACAAGATACAGGCTGGAAATGTTGTAGAATCTGAGTTATAGGCTGCTACCTTCAGGTGATTGGTCACTGGCAAGGCTTTTGGACACGCTTCCTGGGCATACCCCTATAACCCTTTCCCACGTCATGAAACCTTTAGTTTTAAGCAAGCAATGCAGAGTAAGACAGGGACAGAAGGGAGTGTGGCCTATGGCCTGTACTGTACTCCAAAATATGGAATTCTCAGGTAAGTCAAAATTCATTTTATGGGAAACAGAACAGTGCCAACAGGCGCAACAAAATAAACAAGGGTCTAAGCCCCAACTCAGAGTTTCTCTGAAAGAACCTTGTGGCTAAAGGCTGCATGCACAGAGGCCTGGACAGCCACCTGGTGGAACTTGGAGAATGTATGAACTAAAGACAAGGTGGCGGCCTTTCAAAGTCTGATGTCAAAAGGCCCAGGAAACTCCCAGTGATCTGGTGGAGTGAGCATGTAGAGGTACTGGAGGTACCTTGCCCTTAAGTGCATAAGGCCGTTGTACCCTGGCCGTTGGTTGTTGGGGTCTGCGGGCGGGGGGGCTTATCGGAATCTGGGAGCCCCCTTTAATAAGGGGGCCCCCAGATCCCGGCCCCCCACCCTATGTGAATGAGTATGGGGTACGATGTACCCCTACCCATTCACCTAAGGTGTAAAAGTTATGTTGACTCGTCGCTCTCTCTGGCCGGAATGGCATAGACGCGCTGTGTTGTGACTTATATAGGGACAAGGGGGCAGGGTCACATGCTCATGGTCACCCCGCCCACATATGATGTCACAGTCCCAGCATCCTCCGGGACTGTGACATCATGTGTGGGCGAGGTCACCATGTGACATGAGCATGTGACCCTGCCCCCTTGTCCCTATACCGTTGCTCACAACACAGTGCGTCTATGCCATTCCGGCCAGAGAGAGCGACGAGTCAACATCTTAAGAAGAAGAAGAAGAAGACGGCGCAGAAGGCGACGACAGCGGCAAGAACAGAAGAGACCCCGGAAGACCCCCGAAGGCGAAACGAGACCCCCAGACGGTGGCGACGACGAAGAAGAAAGCCGGCTCCTCCGCTCGGTAAAAGAGCTAGGTAAAAGAGCAGAAGAGAGCGGAGGAGTCCGGCGAGAAGACCCCCCAAGACGGAAGAAGACCCCCGGAGCAGTGCAATAAAATATTTTAAAAAAAATAGTCTTTTTTATTGACACTTTTACACCTTAGGTGAATGGGTAGGGGTACTTCGTACCCCATACTCATTCACATAGGGTGGGGGGCTGGGATCTGGGGGCCCCCTTATTAAAGGGGGCTCCCGGATTCAGATAAGCCCCCCGCCCGCAGACCCCGACAACCAACGGCCAGGGTTGTCAGGAAGAGGCCCTTGTCCTCATCAACATGGGGACAAGGTGCTTTGGGGTGGGGGGCCCCCTTCCCCAAAGCACCCACCCCCCATGTTGAGGGCATGCGGCCTGGTACGGTTCAGGAGGGGGGGGCGCTCGCTCGCCCCACCCCCTTTCCTGACCTGCCAGGCTGCGTGCTCGGATAAGGGTCTGGGTATGGATTTTGGGGGGGGACCCATGCCGGTTTTTTTAGAAAAATTTGGCATGGATTTCCCCCTCAGAAGTAGTACAATGAGTTGCGAATTTATGTTAGCAGCTGATTCGCACCTAAAACGCGGAGAAACCGCAGAACAGCCAAAGTTTCACTGCGCAGTCACGCAGGGCCTTCAATTCGCACCGCACTAGTCTGAACCCAGGCTGATAGTTTTAAAAATTTAAGAATTGGGGAGAGCAGAGCTGCAAAGCAGCAGAAGAATATTAAATAACAGATAATTAAGAAAGGGGAAGGAAGGAGAAAAGAATAGAAAAAGAAAAGAAAGGGGGGAAAATTTGGAAATAAAATAATAAATAATATAAAAACTATAAAAAGGAAGAAGGGGAAGGATAGAGAAAAAGAGAGCGAGGTGGAAAGTAGAGAAAGATGAGATAAGTGAGAGGAAAACAATTTTTGTTTATTGTTTTTTTAAATATGACGAGGAGGAAAGATGGACAGGGGGCATCTAATGCCACAGCTCCCATGCAGCTTTCTCAGCAAATGCAAGGCCGTAAAATTTGTTTCAAAGAGAAGGCCAAAGAAGCTGCCGCTTCTAAACTCGCAAAATTTGCATTGACATCTAAGGATAGTGAAAATGAAGCCTCTCAGCATATTGCCAGTGAAGAACTGGAAGAATCTTGTACTGGAACAGATACAACTATTTTACATAAACATTCAGATCAAAGGATAGGAGATGTGGAATAAATGGATAAGAATGCAGGACAGCATACCGATAAACAGTTTAACGGTCTACATGCAAGGACTTAAAGTGGTGTTACACCCAAAAAAAAGATGCATGAATGTGCCTAAAAAAAAAAAAAAAACATTTGGAAAATTTTTTTTTTTTACTCACCTCTAAATGGCTGTTGCTAGGGGGTCCCTCATAGTCTGCCTCCTTCAGTGCCTGGGCTCTTGACGTCACTTCCCCCTCTGAAGCTACACTAATTGGTATAGTGAAACGCGTTACATCATTTCCGCTTCGGACGCCTCGCTACGGCATGAATCCCCAGCTGGGCTGTTAGCACGGACATGGTATCTAATAACTACGATCCGTAGATCTGGGCAAAAAATGGACGATCGGTAATGAACGATGCTTTTAGTGCTGCGCTGCAAGCACAGACGCGGTGTACAACAACCACGACCGGTGGGTCCTGGTAATGAATGGACGAGCGGTAACGGACAGCAACTTCATACGGTATATACATATACAGACGGGTTACTACTTCCACAGTACGTCTCGTTCAATTAAAAGTGTAGACGAACGGCCGGATCCCGTGAGTATACCATTGTCTATACCTTACCACTGAAGTGTTACCATAAATCATTCCATTCACGGGACTATACAATTCATGAAAGCATGCTGAGCAACTTTATCCACCTTATGTTATCTGTTGACAAACAAGTCCCACTAAAGATGGAAAACATTTATATACTCTTTGGATTTTCAGGACATTAGTTTACAAATTTCACCATGCATCACGCAAAGTCATATGCTTCCTTCTATAGCATTGATCAAGTGATTATTCACAATTAGTTTGCTACCAGTACCTTTGACATTGACCCCCTTACCTGTTCCGATTCAATTGGCTCGAGCCCCCGGGGAAACTGGTGACAACTCTATCTGATCTGATTTTGGATCAATTGGCGCATATATATGCGCCAATTTAGACTGTCACCAATTTCATCGGCATCCGGACGTGTCTATGTTTTATGTTGTCATACATGTTTACATGTGTTTTTTTCTCCTATGTTTGTGTTCGGTTTGACTGCAGTCCACATTCAGTCAGCTACATTTTATACCCATATGATTAGCATAGTGGTTTCTTAATCCTGCCCATAAGTGTGTCCTTTTGTAATTGCTGTACCATATACTTTTTCTACTAATATTTGAATAAAGGTGCTAATTATAAACATAGTTGTATTGCTTATCAGTGAGCCTCACTTTCAGGTCACTTTCTTCTAGTGATCTTATTTTTTGTTGTACACTTCCCCTCGGTGCAGGAAGGGCTCAGCTCTGCCCCCTCCCTCTTGTTAATCATCTGGGACACGTGACAGGTTCAGGTGCTTTTAACCCTTTCTGGGGCAATTAAATCATTTTAAATACTACACTTAAAGGTGCCTTTTTTCTTGTCTTTTTGTTTCCAGTGATTGCACGGCCAATCACGGCCACTCGCACATGCACAGTGGGTGCCCGGCTGTGCCCACAGTTACAATGCCGGCGCCGCCAAACGGAGGGGGAGACAGACCTTAGATCCCCACATTGCTGGACCCTGGACAGGTAAGTGTCCGATTATTAAAAGTCAGCAGCTGCAGTTTTTATAGCTGCTGACTTTTTTTTTTTTTTTTTAACTGGGAACACCTCTTTAAAGAGGAATTTACTTTTCTTCACCAAGATGCACATAAAATACGGGAATGAACGGCTGCTCTGGAAGGCCATGTTAAAGAGCTACAGGACACTTCCCAGCCACTGGTTACAGATGTCAAAGAAGAAATGAAAAATATCTAATACCAATGCTCGTAAGTTAGAAGACCTGAAAAACCGCCTTCGACGTAATAACATCAGGCTGGCGGGCCTCCCAGAGCATGCTGAAGGTACTAACCATAAAGAGTTTGCGGAAACATGGTTGTAGGAGACTATAGGGAAAGACCACCTCTTTATGACTTTTTCGGATGAAAGAGCACACCGAGTACCCACTAGGCCTCTACCATCAGGAACTCCCCCGTGGCCGTTCTTAGTGCGGCTACTTAATCAAAGAGATAGAGATCTTATTCTTCAAAGAGTAGACATGTGCACACTAAAATATTTTGTTTCGGAATTTCATTTTCGTCCGAAAAATAAATTAATTTTGTTACTCCCAAAATTTGTTTTTATTTTGTTTTGTTAAAAAATGCATTTGTTACAAAAAACGAAATAATTAATGTTGTATGACACTAGTAATAATTATATTTATTCATTATTATTACTTGTCAACCAACCTTAGAATTTTTCTATAGCCTATGGGCGAAGCATTTGACCATAAAATGTCTGCTCGCGCCGACTGCTTTGTCGAATCTTTATGTCAAATCTTTTCTCTGTATGTCGAATAATCTTGGAATAATAGAGTTAGGTTAGGCACATTTAACCTTTTTTGCTATTGTCTCTATAATTTTGAATCTGTCGAATCTTTTCTCTCTATTCACAACGAAAACGAAAATAAAGCATTTGTTTATGTCGGATATTTCGTTTTTTTTTATTCTAATTTTTTCGGACAAAAACGAATGCACATGTCTAAATTGCTGGCAGAAAATGGTGAGGGGGTAGAGTTTGCAACTATTTTGTACTTTTTTGAAGCCACCGATTGAACCCATACATCTGGGATGTCTGTGACCCAAAGGGATGAAGACTGCAACGGATGCCTTTTCACTTCTAAGGGTAAAGTGTGGAAAAGACTTTGTGGCAGACTTGGTGGACTTTGTGTTCTATGTATTGCAGCCATGCCCCATCACAGTCCTCCCTTCAGTCATGCCCCATCACAGTCCTCTCTTCAGTCATGCCCCCCATCACAGTCCTCTCTTCAGTCATGCCCCGATCACAGTTCTCCCTTCAGTTATGCCCCCATCACAGTCATCCCTGCAGCCATGCCCCCATCACAGTCCTCCCTTCAGTCATGCCCCCCCCCCCAGTCACAGTCCTCCCTTCAGTCATGCCCTCATCACAGTCCTCCCTGCAGCCATGCCCCATCACAGTCCTCCCTTCAGTCATGCCTCCCCCCCAGTCACAGTCCTCCCTTCAGTCATGCCCCATCACAGTCCTCCCTTCAGCCATGCCCCCCATCACAGTCCTCTCTTCAGCCATGGTCCTCCAACACAGTCCTCCCTGCAGTCATGGACCCCATCACAATCATCCCTGCAGTCATGCGCCCATCACATTCCTCCCTTCAGTCATGCAGTCATGCCCCCATCACAGTCCTCCCTTCAGTCATGCCCCCCATCACAGTCCTCCCTTCAGTCATGCCCCCCATCACAGTCCTCCCTTCATGCATGGCCCCCATCACAGTCCTCCCTGCAGTCATGGCCCCCCATCACAGTCCTCCCTTCAGTCATGGCCCCCCATCACAGTCTTCCCTGCTGTCATGGCCCCCATCACAGTCCTACCTTCAGTCATGCCCCCATCACAGTCCTCCCTTCAGTCATGCCCCCATCACAGCCCTCCCATCAGTCATGCCCCCCCTATCACAGTCCTCCCTGCAGTCATGCCCCCATCACAGTCCTCTCTTCAGTCATGCCCCCATCGCAGTCCTCCCTTCAGTCATGCCCCCCATCACAGTCCTCTCTTCAGTCATGGCCCCTCATCACAGTCCTCCCTGCAGTCATGCCCCCCATCACAGTCCTCCTTGCAGTCATGCCCCCATAACAATCCTTCCTGCAGTCATGCTCCAAGGACTGGTTGGCTCGTTCTGAGGCCCCATTAGACTGTGGGTGATACGCAAAAGAGAAGGAAAGCTGAATTCCCAACTGTGCACAAAAGGCTTGCCAAAACCTGGATACAAACTGGCTACCCCTGTCCAAGACGATAACCTTGGGTAGCCATGTAATCGAAAGATCTCCCAAGCAAAAATGCCAGTTCTTTGGATGTAGGCAACTTCTTACGTGAAATGCAATGTGACATTTTCGAGAACTGGTCAACCACCAGATATATTTTCTTCCCAGAGTGGCCAGCAGCCTTGGGAGAATGGTAAGTCTGGAGCACAGCGGTGCGAAGACTCTCAGGAACAAAACAGTGGTCACAGGGTTTCTCAGGAGAATGAATCTGAGCGGCAAGAATTCTGTCACCCAAATGTGAAGTGAGACTGGTACGAACCGTAGCCAGAATACGATCGGGAGGTATCAAAGGAACAGGAACCAACTCCACCTTGGAAGCAGAGGAAAACTGTTGTGACAATGCTTCAGCCCTTACATTCTTAGTACCAGGTAAGGATGAGCCCATATAATTGAATCTTGACAAGAAAAGAGTTAATCGCGCCCTTCTGGGAGAGAGGCGTTTAGCCTCAGACAAGAATATGAGATTCTTATGGTCAATCAGAATGAGAACCGGCACAGTGGTACCTTCGAGGAGATGCCTCCATTCTTTAAGGGCTAAAATGATCGCTAACAACTCTCTGTCCCCAATCTCGTAATTGCACTCCGGAGGTGACAATTTTTTGGAAAAGTAGCCACAAGGATGCATAGCGCTCTCAGAGGAAGGACATTGAGACAGAAGGGTGCCAACTCCAGTCTCAGATGCATCAACCTAAAGGATAAAGGGTAACGGTGAAGAGCCCCTATGGCCATGGTCAACGGAGTAGTCTCATGAGTCACATGGGTAGGCTGTAGAGGTCTCCCATCAATCGCCTCAATAGCAAGTGGAGTGGCACAAAGCTGCAGCGGAGTGCTTAGACAGAAAGGCACCATCTATGAAAAGGCCTGCAGCCCCAGAGTCGATTAGAACCTGTATCTCGATGGATGACTCAGACCAAAAAAAAGGGTAACCGGAACCAAGGGCTTATCCTTCTGGATAACTGGGGACGTAAAACAACCCCACCTAAGGTCTGTCTCAGGTGCAAGCGTTTCCCCATGTGGGTAGGACAAGACTTCAAAAACTGACCTGCAGCAGAAGTGAAGCGTGCAAGAATGTCAAATACCCTTTTAAACAAACTCTGGGTAACTCATGGACAACAGGTTTTTGCGTCTCCCATAGAGGGTTTGCCAAGGCCAAGGCTCTCTCAGAAAGCAAAGATATCACAAAGCCTACTTTGTTTCTGTCCGTGAGAAAAGCAAACGTGAACAACTTCTCCAGCTCAGTGGGTATGTCTCAGGCTGCTATCTCATCTTTGATATTATCTGAGAGACCATTAGAAAAAGCAGCCATGAGGGCCCCATTGTTCCAAGCAACCTCTGCTGCCAGAGTATGTAATTCAATGGCGTAATCAGCAACCGTTCTCGTACTCTGTTTAATGGACATGAGGCTCTTGGCAGCAGAAGTGAAGCGTGCAAGAATGTCAAATACCCTTTTAAACAAACTCTGGGTAACTCATGGACAACAGGTTTTTGCGTCTCCCATAGAGGGTTTGCCAAGGCCAAGGCTCTCTCAGAAAGCAAAGATATCACAAAGCCAAAATAATTAAGGTCAAATCTGTCATTGAAGGCTCATGGTGTCTGTCAATGTTCTAAGAAGATTCGACGGAGCAGCTAAACTTTACGATGCCCCAATCGTACATTTCCGGTCGAATGTTCCGTCTACAAGCTATAGTACAATTCTAATGTTGTATGACACTAGTAATAATTATATTTATTAATTATTATTACTAGTCAACCAACATTAGAATTTTTCTATAGCCTATGGGCAGAGCATTTGACGGGACCCGCGACCGGCCTTACGGGGGTCCCGACCGGCGCGAGCGCGCGCCGCTGGCGGCGCGTGCCCGATGGCACGGCGGCATCTTAAATGGGAAGTACCTGTACGCCCTTATGCCTGTCCGTGCCATTCTGTCGACGTACAGCGTTGTGGTTGGAAATCGGTTAATGTGCTTCTTCTTGAGCCACTCTTTTGTTGCCTTGGCGGTATGTTTTGGGTCATTGTCATGCTGGAAGACTCAGCCACAAACCATCTTCAGTGTTCTGGCTGAGGGAAGAAGGTTCTTAATTAAGATTTTATAATACATGGCCCCATCAATTGGCCCCTCAATGCGGCAAAGTTGGCCTGTACCTTTAGCAGAGAAACAGCCCCAAAGCATAATGTTTCCACCTCTATGCTTGACTGTAGGGATGGTGTTCTTAGTGTCATAGTCAGCATTTTTCTTCCTCCAAACACGACGAGTCGAGTTAATGCCAAAGAGCTCAAATTTGGTCTCATGTAACCACAGCACTTTCTCCCAATCCTTCTGTGAATCATTTAGATGTTCATTGACAAACTCCAGATGGGCCTGTACATGTACCTTCTTGAGGAGTGGGACCTTGCTGGTGCTGCAGGATTTCAATCCATGGCAGTGTATTGTGCTACCAATGGTTTGGTCCACAGTGGTCCCAACTGCCATGAGATCATTCACAAGCTCCTCCCGTGTAGTTCTGGGCTGATCCATCACTTTTCTCATGATCATCCTTACCCGATGAAGTTAAACCTTGCATGGAGCTCCAGACTGAGGGCAATTTATGGTTATTTTGTATTTCTTCCATCTGCCAATAATCACTCCAACAGTTGTCTCTTTCTCACCAAGCTTCTTGCTGATGGTCTTGAAACCCATTCCAGCCTTGTGCAACTCTACAATCTTGTCTCTGATGTCCTTTGACAGCTCTTTGGTCTTGTCCATGATGGTGAGGTTTGAACGGAAGAAAGAGATTCTGTGGACAGGTGTGTTTTATACACAAAACGAGTTGTCTTTAGGAGCACCTTCTTAAATTGACAGGACTAATCTGTGTACCACATGCGCACATACTGTAGCCAGTCTGTGGGAGTCAGAATTATTGTTGGTTGGTAGGGGATCAAATACAACTTTTACTCACTGAACTGCAACTGCAATTTATAACATCTGTATTTAGCTTTTTCTGGATTTTTGGTTAATTTTCTGTCTCTATCATTTAAAAACACCTATGGTAACAATTATAGACCCTTCATTTCTTTGTAAGTGGGCAAACTTACAAAATCTGCAGGGGATCAAATAATTATTTTTGCCACTATAGGTTAGCAATGATTTTCAGAGAGGAGGGGTGAAAATCTTTTCAAGAATACTTCAATCATCATAAATTGCCAATTCTACCTGTTCTTGAATGGGAAATGTCTTTTTAGACTTAGAAGGTCTCTTAATACCTAAAGGGACTTGGCGAGACGGGGAGACTCAAGTGTAACTATGCTCACAGCAGAACTAAATATGTCTATATTTGCAAGCATTTTGCATGAAGTCAGGGTATTAGATATAAAGGAGCCTAGGGAACAGAATTCTTCCATAGCCACCTCTAGCACAAACACTAGGTCCTCTTCAACCTCTTCTGGTTATACTGCTTCTAGAGCAGGTAAATACAAGTCTGACTCAGGTAGAAAAGATGGGGATTGAGGAGTCTGAATCTTTTGAGCTCTGGATATGGATGGCTAAATTAAGGCCATTAACTGTCCGAGAAAGTCTGATATAGTTGCAGAATCTGCCTTGGTCAGATAGGCTGCTTGTTGCGTGTGTCTCAGACAGAACTAGAAAGCAGAGACCAGTGGTAAAATAGGGTCCTGCTCCAGTGCAAGGGTAGCTTGTCACCCTAAATGGTTTGAGTGTTTTGCAAACCTTCGGAAGGGGGAGTGTTTGCATGAACTTTTGCTGTGGTTCCCTTGCACATGGTTTCTGCCATTGCTATCATTAAGGGTATTCCCTTGTGAAGTACACAAGGAGCAGGGTGCAGAAATAAGGCAAGTGTGTCCGAAGAAGGATGCACAGCAACCCAGATGTCCAACGTCCTGTAGTGTAGTCCTTGTGGCAAAGGTGCAGGAGGAAGTGTCTGAATATCTTGTAAGGGCTCTGGGTAGAATTGGTGGTAAACATGCGACCTGTAGTGTGATGTAACACCTAGTCATCCACCTTAGACTAAGACTTGAATGGAGGAATTTTTACCATTACGTTTGAAAGTTGAATAAACTCAAACACATTCCCTGTTTCCTGATAGTTTGTGCACAAGGCAAATACTATCCAGGGGACACTTAAGTCTAAATAAGTAATGTAAGTAAGTAATGTAGATATTAATTTTCATACTTGCTGTAAGGACTACATTATCGGTCAGACAATAGGATAAACCTGTCTTACCTTTCCATGTCACTGGTACCTATAGCTGTCCAGGCTTTATTCATCACGGTTGGCATAGCCTTGATAGGGGTCTTCAGGATCTGGGAAGCACAGGAATAGACCACAGCCATGGGCACCCTGCGACTAACTATACACACTGCACTCAGTGCCAAGGTGAGTGCCTAAGCAGGATCCAGTGCCCAAAGCAACATTGCAGGCTGTCCCCATATTGTGGGGTCAGGGTACAGTTCCCAAGGCTACAGTGATCATACAGTAGTAGAAGGCAATGAAGAGTGGATTAAAATCGTTTTTGAAGAATTCTAAAGAAACTAGTTAAAACTTCTCCATAAGGGAGAAGAGGTCCATCAAACTGAGGTCCCACAGAGTAGGGTAAAGTTACATAGTTAGTCAGGTGGAAAAAAGACACAAGTTCATCTAGTTCAACCAATAAAAAGGGAAGAGGGAGGAGGAGGAGGGGGGGGGGGAATCACACAATCCCATATACACAATCCTATACCAACAGTTGATCCAGAGAAAACCCCAGCAAAGCATAATCCAATTTGCTCCAGCAGGGGAAAACATTTCTTTCTGATCCCCCGAGAGGCAATCGGATATTCCCTGGATCAACTTTACCTATAAATGTTAGTATCCTGTTATATTATGTACATTTATGAAAGAATCTAGGCCTTTTTTTAAAGGTATAGGGGTATGCCCAAAAGCTTTGCCAGTGTCCAATCACCTGAACGTAGCAGCCTATTACCCAGAGTCTAGGAATATCCAGCATGTGTCTTGTACTGTACGATTAAGATAATAATCAGATTGACATTCAGCTTTATGGTAAATCTCAAAATCTATTGCTTCCTGCATATTATTACAATAAAACCAGACTCTATGAGGTTGAGACATTCAGAACAATTTTTATTGAAGTCAACAAGCAAACTTTGAAATCAGTGGAATGTCATAAAAAAAACTTTTTTCGTTTTTTTTCTTTAATATTCGAACAGCTAAAACACACATTTAAAAACCAAAGAAAAACATTTCTCCATAAAAAGAAAAAGAAAAAGAAAATAACAATGGTATAGGCATATGTCGTTTACTGTACAAAAAGTTGATATGCACAGACTGGACATTCAGTGATTAAGTAAAGTGGTACAGGTATTCCTAAAATGACTAGTGTAATATTTGTATCGCTCTATATATACACAGTATAAATTGATCAGTCCCACCTAAGACCAAAGGTTACTATTAACTGATGGGTTTAAAAAGTAAACTTCAGTTATTAATGCCATTCATTTAAAGCACTTATATGATTTTATTTGCTTGGTTATGTGACACAGAAACTTTTAGGTACTTTAGCTATCGGGATCATACAGAAGACAGGGGTGGGGTAGTGGTGGTGGGGGGAAGGGTCACAGGTACTAAAGTGCAGTCTCCATCGAGGCTAATGGAACATATCCAACATCCTATGTATTACTACATGGAATAAAGTGCCTTTTAAACTCTCAGTGATGAGAACTAAAATGGCAAATTAATTTCTTTATTCCAGTATAGTAACATTATTGCCCTGACCTGAGGAGGAGAACCAATGAAAAAAAAAATAAGTTTCACAGGAAACTTTTGGAATATAACAGATCACAGTCCTATAGACACAGCAGCCAGTTCTTGAGACAAGCATTATTCCTAAAAGGTATATTTCTGGGCAAATTCAAGATTGTGCTTGTAGCTAGCTATATACAATAAACCCAAAGAAAACATAACATACATAACATTTATAAATGTCTCCAAAACAAATTTACAGACGCACGTACTCAATTTTGCATTAACCACCAACATGTATCGCCATAAACACATCAGTCTCACAAATTCATCTTACGTGGGACTGACCTTTTGGGGGGGGGGGGGTTAAAAAGAATTAAATCCAGATTTACACAGTCAATACTATTACAATCCCACTTACTCTGTACACTGTATAATTGATGCTTATCGTGGTCACATCAAGTCAAAAAAGAACAGAGAACACCTGGTTCCACTGAGTGGCTCTGTTCATCTATTTAGAGTTAAATCACCATTTTAATGGTCGTTTGTACAATTCACAAGTCCAGCAGACTATTAACCACTTGAATTCTCCTGGATATTCCCTCACCCTATGTCTACAGGATAGCGATAGCATTTCAAGGTGTGAACTATTCAAAGTTCAGTACTTCTAGAGTATAAAAATAAATGCACAATTCAGTGTATAACATTACAAATGTTCACTAACAACTTCATTATTTGGCTGAGTGGTGGAATGAAAAATGTACAAGGTATAAAGAAATGTGAAATGGTAATACAAAGCAGCCTTTTTTTGTTTCTTGACGTTAACTGTCACTACAGTGAGAGAACACATTAACAAGTCTTGAATAAAACACCATAGTTCAAATTACAACTAAGTCAATAAAAAATATATATAAATAAAAAAATGAAATAGAAAAATGTACTTTAATACTAAATTGAAGGACATAATTGAATCCCAGTTATGCTTGCCATTAAAACAAGTAGAATATAAAGATTATTTCTAATACATTAACAATTAATGTACTGTATATGTGTTAGATTAAGTTTTCAGTCACAACATTTGAACTTGACACAATGATGTCACTTCCTAGTGAACTAGTTCTGGTTTAGCACAGAGTAGATATAGTACTTGACAATAAAACTGGGCATGATACAGTGGGTGTTCTTACACCTTTAAAGAGGAACTAAACCCTCCTCACCTTCACAGCCAAGAAAGCTGCCATCTTATCCTCTGTTTGATCTGTAGTTGCCATGGTACGGCACGTGTGATCAGTTATGACACCAACCCTTTGATGCCTTGACAATTTTGGTTGCAAGCACAAGTAAATGTGATATTTACCATTTGAATGTAACTGTTTTGGGAAACAGGTAAATTGATGAGTTTAGTTCAGATTTAAATGGCGTGGAAAATAAACTATTTTTAAAACTTCACATTAACTACACAATTTTCCTAAATCGGTTTATGTAAAAGAAAAAAAAAAATATGGTGAGGCATACAATCTATTTTAGGTTTTAATGCCATCTGTGTCCCTACTGGGCATGTTTGCATTCTTCATCTGTCAAAAATTTTGAGTTGTCTAAAATGTTGACTTTGTCAGGAAAAGAGGGTAAATCTTCTACAGGACAGGACAAAAAAAAACCTTGACGAGGGGTTTAATCATCCTCTACTCTTTCAAAATGGAAAATAAATGACCTTAAATATACTTTAAGATGCCCGCATACAGGGCCTTTTGGTCATCTCATGCTCTTTAACCTAACACATACACCATTGTTACAGTACACCTCCACTAGTCTCCCCCTGAACTGAAAAAAAAAATCTATATTAGAGATAAAGCACAATTACAAATAATTATATAGATCATAATCCAGTGACAAGTAAGTCCTAACCATTGTGGTAAGAATAGCAAAATAAGCATAGAAACAGAAACAGTTCTGGAAAAAAAATTTAATAAATCATAAATAAGACCAGGGGGAAAAGGCAAAATTAACTTCTTACACTGGACACTGGAAATTTATTTTCCTTCAAAGTGTTTCCCACTTATATAAATGTGCCTAACCTGCTGCAACGGGGACTCCTGAAACAAATAGTTCCTTCACATTTGTTTTAATTGTTAATGACTGTTTTTATGGTCTTGCAATTGCTACCTTAACTTGGCAGTTACAGAAAATGAAACCAAGGAAGGTGGGTAACTTCAGTATGAAAACAGTTGTCAAGAGGCAACCTGTATTTGTCAAAGAGGTTGCAACTTGAGACAACAAAGGTTTGCAGCTTGATGGAGAAACTCAACACAAGAAACCGATCATCAAAGAACTATGCAGGCTGCCTTTGTAAACCTCTTCTCCTAAAAATGCTAGGTGCTCAGCTAATCCCATTGTTACTTTGTTCACATCGGAATTAAGATTTTTATTATCTAAAGACCCATTCCAAGTCAGTGTTTCAAAGTAATAAAGTCAGTGGGTCAACAGCAAGACATTTTTTAGGTCAGCAATGGCAGCCTCTGTTTTTCCCCATGATAGGTTTGTTTGAATGTTTCCATACTAATAAAGATGTATCAGTAGCATAACTATCATTATTATTTGAGAACTATCTGTAGCCAGATATTATCATGCACAGGCATATTTCTGTATTTTTTTTCCAGCATTCAGTCTTCAGCATTGCTTGCTTTCCAGACATTAGATTGGTTTTCTGTAAATAATGGGCTAATTTAAGGTAAGAGAAAAGTTTAAATTTCAGTAATCGATCAGCAAATTAGTCTAATGACTCTATAATAATAAAACCTGGATCTACGCGTGTTGCGGTCCTACAGCCTACTCTACTCTGCATATTTATTGCTCTTTGTAAGACTATCCTTGGAATTCAGTGAAGGCCTGAATAGCATTGAATCAGTCAGATTGTGATTGCTTTGCAAATGTTAGCAATCCAGGTCAAGTAATTCTCAGTTTGTTTCCGTTGCTTAACTAAAAGCATAATGCAAGGAGTTTAGTTGCTTGCTAATGGCAGATAACTTCATCAGTTACACCAGTTTAAGCTGGTATCCTCAGAAAGTTTTTTCATTTGATAATGATGCTGTGATACTGGTTTAGATCAGGTTTGCAATCAGTATATTCATAAATATGTGTAGTTTCTTGATAAAGGCTGGCATATACAACTCTTGAAGGAGGTATATTTCATGCTGAAGATCTTGAAAAAAAATCCATCAAATTTAGTCAAATAATTCCATGTTTTATCTTATGTTGTGACTTTTTCAGTTTGTTATTTTCACATATCAGAGATAGTCTGGCTATAGGCAAATTTAACAAATGCATTTCCTACATATTCCATACATTTGTTTAATACTATTTTTCTATTACCAGGATAAAGCTAATGTTTGGATGTCCACAGAACACAAAAAGTATAGCTCCCTGCCACTGTGGCACACGGGGCGTCAGTCTCATACAGCATGGCTCCTGTTAGCCCTCCATACAGTTCAAGTAGACAAAAACGCTGGCGTTTGACTACGATCCTTATTTAATTGAATAAATACCAAGGTATCCAATACACCAACAAGACGCTTGTATTTTAGTCAGACACCAGCGTTTATGTCTACTAATGCTCACATGGTATAATTATAAGATATTCCACAAGAATCTAAAAAAAATTACTGTTTGGTGGACTTGCTGTCATTTTGGCAGCTCCTTTGGCATGGATGGCATTGCACTGAGTAGCAGATGTGATATGAAGATATGACTGTCCAAGAATAACTATTTCTGAATGATTAAATCAGTTAGTGTACGGCCAGCTATAATGGGATGATTTACTAAAACTGGAGCATGCAAAGTCTGGTGCAGCTCTGCATAGAAACCAATCCGCTACCAAGTTTTATTGTCAAAGCCTAATTGATCAAGCTGAAGTTAGAAGCTGATTGGCTGCCATTCACAACTGCACCAGATTTTTCACTCTCCAGTTTGAGTAAATCAACCCCAATGAGTCCATTATGGTAAGAAATTGCAGTAATCAGCTGCAAAAAAAACTTGGGAATGCTGAGTAACAATTAGCTAAGCAGCACCACTCAGTGCCATATGGGAGCTACAAAAGTAAAATAAATCTTGGGATGTACTAAAAATGTGATTGTACTATAGAGTAGTCTCTGTGTAAATCACTTGTAAGTCCACATCTCCAATGGAGTTCCAGCCTTGGACCCTATATTGCAAAAAGGAAATGATTAAATGATAAGCAGCTGCATTAACAAAACAGATGCAAAAATGTACTCACTGTGAAAGATGAGAACAACTGGGTATGTGCAGTTGGAGAAACAAAAAGTGATACTTTAATTAACATGCTATTATATACCCAAGGGCAGCATAAATATTTGGCGCATATACCAGGGATAATACAAATACAAGAAGACATCAGTTGTGTAAGTAAGAAAGATTTGACCATTGGGTAATAAAAGTTAAGCTATGGAATGCCTTACTTCCTGATGTCGTCTTGGTGAAAACAATGGAATATAAGAAGAAAGAGTGTATGCTTTTCTTGCAACTAATAATATCCAAAATTATAGTTACTAAACCAAAAGGTTGCAATAGAATTAAGCAGACCGCATTTCAGGATAGGGAGGATTTATTTTTTTTCTCCTGTGTTGCACAACTAGCGACTGGGGTTTTGGTTTTTCCTTACTGAGAACCAAAGCTGCAGGAGCTTTGAACTATGTACCTATATATTTTACATGAACAGAGTGTTTGTTTTTGGTCGCTTGGGGCTCAAATGAAAAGGAAAATAGGTGGCCTAAAGCAGGTAATTGAAATGTCTGCTACTGTATCAACTTAGATAGAGTCCATCTACACATTTGTTTTGTAGTTTGATATCTTTTGCATCCCTTGCTTCAAACAGTCCAGTGTTCACAATCTGCGCAACTTCGACATGACTTGCATACGACTTCTTCAACAGAAGTCAATGCAAGTCGTAACCAAAGTAACGCAGGAACCTTTTTCGAAGTCAGAGCGACTCAAGTCACACTAATTAGAATGGTTCCATTGCACAGAATGGGGTCTGACTTCTGATGCGACAAGTGCTCCAAAGTTGGAGCGATTGTCGCATCAGTGTGAACTGGGCCTTAAATGGAGCGTGTGCAGTTCTTCCAATCAGTAAGTATCAAGATCTCCACAAATGGTCTCGCTGTTTTTCTCAGCAGTGTCAGCCCGAAACAAATCCCCTTTGGAAGAATCCTTATAAGGTTAGTAAATGTGCAGCCTGTGGATCTAGCATGAATATATTATGACATTATTGTGCAGTAAGGACTGGGGGTCCAGTGTGAAATTGACAAACATAGTGTGGGCAAGTGTGGTGCCTTCTCAGGTACAAGAGCATTTGTCATGATATTGAAACTAACTGATTGAAAAAAATTATTATACACCAATTAGCACTGGACTGTTTGAGTGAATGAGGCTGTGAAGCGCTCTGTATCAACAGTTTATCATTTTGTTTTGTATATTTTTTTCCTTTACTGCCTTTGCTTGTTTGACTCCCTAGCCGTGCCTTATTTGTATCTTTCTTCTTTTTATATAACTAGTGATTCCTAACAATTTGTAGATAATTTGTCTTGAACTATGTTGCAAGGGATAACATATTAATGCTAAATATAGTCTTTTGTTCTTACAGTTCAAAAAAATGAAAACTAGTGTAAAAAAAAATATATGTAAATTTATGTAAAGCATGGCTAATTTATAGGCCCTCATGCTGATGACATCAGAAAAAAAAGCCAGTATAAGAAAGACATATGAGTAGATGGTTACTAAAATGTTTAATATATGTATTCAAGGTCCATTCACATGGAGTGCTTTACTGCAGGCCCTCCTGAAGGTCTGTTTTTCCCCGGCATAGGGATGCACAGGTGTTGCGTGCATCCCGATGCCAGCATCCCATTCATTTTTATTGGGACACGTGGCTGCATGGACACAGCTGCTGTATCCTATTGTAATCGAAATGCATGGGATGCCAGCATAGGGATGCACGTAACACCGGTAAAGGTTTTCTCACTCGAAATGCAACTTGCGCTGAAGGAGCTGAAGGTTGTCCCTTGACAAATATTTCTATGGTGTGTCAGAAGCACCTTTTTCTTTTATGGTTTGTATATTATAGTCACTGTTGATAGGCAGTTTAAACAGCTACATTCAGACTGGTAACAAAGTGAGCTGTTGTGACAACCATGCACCATGGCCATTAAAGCCCGTAAGGCTCTGGCACTCAAAATTGATGAGAGTCTATAATCCAAGGGAACATGTGGAATGTTGGGTTAATGGCAATTGAGTGAATCGCTCACCAGTTTCTCAAACATATTGGAACTCCATCTGTGAGATCTCTGCACTTTAATTACCATGTCTACCCTCCCTATCATTGATACTGTACGGTGGTCTCTCTCACTGCTAGGTTTTTATTATTATTTATTCTACCACTGTTTATTTGCAGTAAATATATAGTTTATCAAAAGCATATGGGGGGAGTTTAGCCCAGCTGAGCTCAAGCGTGGAACACTGATTGGGATTTCGGTGCAGCAGAAGCAGCATTGTCAGATCACTACAGAAAGTTAGATCAGCAGGTACTTTTCTGTACTTGTGGTGTTTTTGAACACACAAAACATTGGGAAATGTCCATGTATTGTGGCGATGTGTTAAATATGTTTTTTTGTTATTTGCTCAGACATGCACTTTATACATACCTGTAGAGCCAACTACATGTGTGCTATTCTATCACTGGGCCATTAATGGAGAAATTTGACAATTAATGGACCATCGTTTGGGTCCTAAGGTTTTTAAATTTCATCAGAGAATTTTGCAAATGCGGCAAGTGTGACTTCTTTGTGGGTGAAGTAAAGCAGATGTATAAACTGGCAGATCTCATCTATGGAGTCCCAAAGAGATATGAGAAATGGGAAATTTACTGGTTAACTATCGCCTTATAATGGAAATATAAATTTTAGGTCAATTTACAGAAATCAAACCAAAACACGTAGGGACTTACTATTGAGTATATTTTGTAATAAAAAGTACAAATATTCAGTCTTGATTTTTTTAGAACAAAAATGTATAACACAAATTGCATTTTACCTAGACACCAGCGAGTCTCAGTGGGTGGAAAAACACATGAAAACAAAAAGAAACATACTAGTGTATTTTAGTAGGTCTTTATGATCTAGTTAGCCTGCAGCCAAAATACACAAAAAAATCTGTAGACGATATAAAATAGCAGCATGTACTGGATTTCATGGAAAGGACACTGGTATGGATGACACTATACAGGAAGAAAAAGACTTTAACACTGCTAAACATCAAACAATCTGAACAGTAAAACCTGTACAATTAAATTGTAAATACAATATTTTGTTGGCACATAATAACCAAGACAACACAATAGAAAATTCTTACTTTCTCCCCATAATAAAAAAAAGCTTGTGTGTTTGGCACAATATGGGCAGACCCTGTAATTAAGGTTGTGTTGATTCATATATCGTTCACGTCTTAAAAAAACACAAAGGATTTTTCATTGGTAAATTCAAATTTTACTCTTGATTGAGATCCTTTTGGGTAATATCAGAAATTGTAGCCCTCTCTGAGGTCCTCTTTTAAGCAACAGCTGAGCTCTCTTTCCATTGTTTTAGTTCCCTCCTATATCAACTTTCTAAAACATATGAACTTTTCTACAGAGGTGATTTCTCACAACTGTCAGGATTAAGTCATGACTGGTCACGGGTTTATAACCAATGACACAAAGCGGAACACAAAACAAATATAAAAGAAACAGCTTTTAGTCTATTCAAAGTGTGCCTGTGCCCAGACTATGTGCATTCGGTTAACTGCATATTCCTAACTGGAAGCAAAAAGACCTGTAAAGCAAGACATTGTGGAGAAATTCATCTTCAATATTCATAACAGAGGCACTAAGATCACAGCTCTTTCCCCTTATATAAGTCCCTGACAGAACCGACTTAGCAGTCTACATATTGTAAACAAATGGCAGTTGCTGTAAGCTGTTAAACACTGACTGGAGCCCAAATTTAGGCTGGGTTCACACTGTCAGACATCGCATGTGATTTGCACCGCATTGCTGTGCAGATCACATGCGATGTCTGTGCGATGCAAATTCAGCCATACAAGCTGTGTGGTTGAATTTGCATCGCATTTGGTCAAAAATGGTGCAGGACCCTTTTTTTTGGTCCTTACAGGAATCGAATCGCATGGGTGTTCACACCCATGAGATCCAATTCCTGCACCATTTGACAGTTCGCACTGCGATCTGTGAACCGATCTGGGGGTGTCATTAATTTTGTATTGACACCAGCAGCGGTTCGCATAGGGCAGTGTGAACTGCCTGCAAGAGACATGCGATGCGGGAACTCGCACTGGAATCGCGCTGGTTCCCACATCGCATGAGTGAACCCAGCCTTAGTCTCTTTTGTGATCTTTGAGGATGAATTTCTCCACAGTGCCTGCAGCTACAGAGGTCAGTGATGGCCTTTTTTTAAGCTCTTTTGCTGTTTGTTAAGGGTATGTAAAATGTTAATGTTCATAGTCTGGGGATAGGTGAACTTTAATCTTTTTTACTAAATAATTAAAGAAAACCCTTCCTTCACTTTGACTAAAAACCACAGTAGCATACAGCTCATCTTACATTCCATTAAACATTTTTTGCTTTTATTAATTATTTTCTACTTCCTGATTTCTTGAAACACTGATGATGTAACCAGGGCCTCACAGCTTCATCCTGGGAAGTTTGTGCCACATCAAAGGAAGCATACCCAGAATTTTAGACAGAGTTCTAGGAAGTAAAAGGAGATGTATTTACCTACCCTTAGTTAAAATGCCCAGCGTGAGAAGAATAGGGGGAGAAAAGAATGCAAAGAATAAAACGCTTGAAATGAACTAGAAGTATCTGGGAGCGTCTGTGCTGTAAGCCAATCGTGCTCTAATGTATTACCAAGGGATTTTAAATCGAAGATGTTTTGGGGCATTGGAAGTCAGAGGGGAATGGTTTAGAGAGCATTCTAAGAGGAGTACAAAGAGACTTCAGAGGTATGATGTTAGTTCTCAGTCCGGTGAGCAAACAGGTAACATTGGAAGCTGCCACAGAGAGCAGTGGTGTCACCCAGCTTTATTATAACACGTGGGAAATGTATACAAGTCAAAAAGACTGCTGAACAGAACAAATCATTTATATTATAAACCTTTTGGTAGATAAATTAGTTCAAATATATTTATCTGAGTTGGGTATGTAGCCATCTGGCTGGAGTTCAGCTTTTATGTTACCTCTCGTCCTGCACAGAACATCACACCTTAGCATACAGGATGCATAAGGTGCTGCTTCTGTTTTCTTCTAGATAAACTTTGCTGTAAATCGGCATGATGGAAAGTGTTGATCTGAGATTTTTTAAACCAATATCAGGACTATTTGCCATTAAACTGGATTTTTTTTTGTCACTTGCTGAATATGTTCCATTTACAGCACTGCACGGTCATTTACTGCTAACGTGTTTCACCATGACGTGCAACAAGTGACGATGAGGCTTTGCACACACACAAGCTGCATGTTAGGCTCACCTGAAGCCTGTACTGAGTTCTGCTTTGTTACTCATCCCCACAAACAGCAATACAAGTGAGCGGGGAGTGCACAATCAGCACCTTTTGACCCTGCAGTCATCTATACTGAACCATTCTGACCAATACAAAGCTCTAATGCCAAGCTCAATCTGTTGATGGTCATGTCAGCCTCACTGTCATTTGTTATTAAACAAATGTTTACTGGTAGGGGAGCAGTGACAATGTCACCAAAAAACACCACAAAACAAAGCTCTTATTGTGCTCATGGAGCATAATAACCCAACTGTAAAACCTGAGGCCACAAGCCCTAGTTCTTTTTGAAATAAGGGCCAGCCAGGAAGTAAAGTAAACCTGTCATCAAAGCAACCCCCGGGATGCTATTGCTGAACTTCCTTGTTTCAGCTGTTATATTGATCATCTGGCTTCAATATTTTCCAGATCACTGATCCAGAACAAGTATACAGATCTAGAAAGCCACAAGTCCTTATCTGCCTACTTGCGCTTTCAAACAGGAGAGGTCAGTAATGGCAACCTCCGTGTTCTTTCATGACAGATTTCCTTTAAGTAAAAGTCCATTATGCATGTTCCATTGAGAAAACCCTTTATAGAAAGGTGAATTATTTACTATCTTGTACATGTCGTTGTTTATTGTTCCTAAAGCACACTGCTACATCCTTCTGATTAAACTATTTGCGTTTTCCCTCGTGCCTATCAAGCAGCCTGTAATGCCGATCACCCTGGTTCTCTGAATACAAAACAACTGTATTCAGGGAACAGTTCACCATCACAGCTGAGCACAACAAAAAAATCTCCTATTTGATACTTGGAACAAAGGTATGGCTAGAAATAATAATATAAAAAAATGCACTAAAAAAACAAATAACCGTTGTGCTCCAATAAACGAACATTAAAAGGTACATGATCTATGCAATTTAATTAGATCATACCAATTTTGACAGCTAATGCACCTCAAAACCTCACAGTCTTCAACTCATTTAGTTTATCCTGTAAGCTAAAACCATCACACCAACATCAGCACAGTGCATTCAAGCTGAACAAAGTACAATTGCTGCTTTATAAACTAAAGCAGAATGTAAAAGAAAAAAACATGTAAAAAGAAACTACCACCATAAACATATTTTGTACTTAATAAAGATCTCAAGTCCAGAAAAGGATATACATCAATTAAAATGCCAGGCCAGGAGTGTCTCGCTCAAATATAGAAGTGCATACATCTGCATGCATGTGCATTTCAGGTTGTGCAATTTTACTGTAGTTTGTGCAATTCGACTGTACCGATGTCAAAAGTGTTGACAACATAAAGGGCTAGCGCAGGTCTCGAATGGTCGCCACACAAAATAGAACCTTGGAATGGAATTGTGTGCATTTAGGACTATCACACAGAATGGGGACTGTAATATGTGAACAACCCAAGACCATTAGTGTTGAAGATCTACCCTTCTATGTCCATTTTCTACCTGTGACATAGGGTGGGTTAGTGGATGGCAACAACTGTAATTGCTTTTGATACAGTGGAATAACACCACTAGATTTGACTGTACATAGTGAGGAATGATAATTAAGCACTTATTCCCTTCTCTTAATAAAGTGAACAGTCTTGGATGGTTCTAAAGCACTGATAACTCATGTACAGGCACAATCAGAACAACTGACCATACTGTTATATTAAAGTGACAGCTGAAATCCCCTTCATGTCATTTACAGAAGTTTAGAAAAAAGACTACATGAAGTCGCTGGAAAATGTCACTGTCCATCCTATTGTGAACCCTTGTATAGTAATAAGATATTTTTCCTATAGAAGGATCACTGTCAGTGATCGTGCCGTTTGATGTTTTTTGCTTTGTTCTTTAATACTTAATGAGTAATGTACCAGAAGGGTGACAAGAGCGTCCTCTAAAGATTTAATGTGTAGATGCCAATTTCAATGCAAGAGGACAGTTATTTACCCTCAATTCCTAACGGAAGAATTCCACTTAGGTCTTGATCACTAACAAAGAGGTCATTTCAGAAGGATGGAGAATGATAGGAGGCCAAGAACATATCCATTAAAGTCACAGGGAACATGGGATCTCTGTGCTTTCCTCTTCACTTCATGAAGACGTTAGGCAGACATTGTTATTTTGTTCTGTTTTTACGTATATACTGTATAACTGCATCCGTTCACTGAATGTCCTGCTCTTGTATTCCACCAGGAGACGCAAAGGGGTTTATAATCTGTTGAATTTCCATATAGTCTTAAGAGACAGGTAAACATATGCCTTTAATTCCTGCTGCAACCGTTTTTTTTTTTTTTTTCTTTAAAAGAACATTCTAGAATTCATCCAGGATTCATAATTTTATACATGTTCAAGATTAGAAAAGGGAAATTTTTCAGTTTCTTTCTTCAAAATACCTAAAACTGGGGAAGTTGGTTGCCCAAGCCAAATTTTTTTTTTCATCATCCAGATGAAAAATAAAAAATATAATAAATATAATAAATACAACTTGTTGACCACAACGGTGGGGAAAAGAGGGAGACCAATTCCACCATTAAAATAATAATAATAAAAAAGATGAGTTTCTAAGAACAAGGAAATGACACTAATAGGTCATGTACAATTCAATCCTGGCAATAAAACACGATGTGCACATTACGCATCCCCGCCTCGTATCGAAGGGGAGAGTTCACACTGTATGAACAAGAGGTTTCAATCTGAAGTGCATCATCTCTTTTAAAACTCTGATGGTAATGAGGAATCCTCATGCTCGATTTTAAATTTAAATTTCTTCTCTTCGTATGCCATTGGGTGCTTGGGGTCATGCTCAGAGCAGCACAGTCTCCCTTCCAGGGATGAGATTGTCAACTCTCCTTTATCATGCTCTCTGCAGAAAGACGAAGGGCAGAATTCACAGAAGGATGAAGAGGTGGATCCGCATTTGTCACACTGGTGCCACGGGCAGTCCCATTTCCCTGAAAAAAGAAAGGCGGATCATTACAGGAGGCATTTAAACAGACTTTTCAGTAACTTTACAAGACTTCATGAATAAATTCCTGACATTTTGTTATATATATATATATATATATATATATATATATATATATATATATACCGACAGTATAATTTTTCATAAAGACTGTACTTTTATTAATAAAGTGGTACTTGAACTCCAGTTCAGTGACTTTGCCTTTAACAGAAATGTCGTCAGTCTGCTGCAGGTAGAAGTAAGCATTCCCTGAGTCTTCTCTATCTTGGTGTCCAGACTGCAACACAGTAACTTTGTAACAATTCCCAAGTAGTTAGGCCCTGTTCACATCTGGCAATTTGGGATTGCGGACAGAATGGCAGCGATTCTGCCCGTTATTCCTAATCGCACTACAATAGTGGCAAACGGCACCATGCGTGTTTGGGTGCCATTCATTTTTCAAACGTGGTGTGGTTTTGTAGCATTTGTTGCCCAAAATTGAGCAGGAGATAGGGGGTAGGGAAGAGCGGTAACTGCCATTTACAGAGAGCATAGAAAAGAATCACCCCCTTTAAAATAATCAGATTTTGTTGCTTTGCATCCTGAAATTAAGACAGATATAGTTTTTGTTTATCCAGTTGTTTTATGCAACTTATAACATCCAAGTGAAAGATATAACACCAACATGTCAGAAAAAAAAAAATCAAAAATATCAAAAACAGAATCACTGAGTTGGAAAAAGGAACAACCCCAGTATTTTGCTTTAATTACAGCCTTTAGTCTGTTGGGATATGTCTCTACTAACTTTGCACATCTAGACTTTAGAATATTTGCCCACTCTGCAGAGGGCAGCAGATTTCCTCAAGACTTTGATGGTATTTTGCCCCATCCATTTTTCTATCCTGACAAGTGCTCCAGTCCCTGCTATAGAGAAACACCCCCATATTTTAATGTAGGAATGGTGTTATTTGGATTGTGAGCTGTTATAGATCCTTGCTAGACATATCGTATGGTATTGAGGCCAAATAATTCAAATGTAGTCTCATCTGACCATAACACCTTTTTCCATGTGGCCTCAGAATCTTTAAGCTGTATTTTGGCAAAGCTCAGTCATGACTGCATGTGGCCTTTATTGAAGAGTGGCTTTTTTCGTGCAACCCTCCTATACAAGCTACATTTGGTAGCCTCTCTGACCAGTTTCCTCCTGGCTCTTTCATCCAGTTTGGAGCAATATCCTGATCCAGGAAGGCTCTGTGATGTACCAAATACCTTCCACTTTTTAATAATAGACTTCACTGTGCCTCCATGCATCGGTAAAGCCTTTGACATTTTTTTGTATCTCCTGACTCATGCGTGTCCACAACTTTATCCCGGAGATCTTTTGACAGTGTCCTGCCACCTATGGTTGATTTGTTTAATTCAGTTGCAGTACCAGGAACTGAAATGCTCCAGGAAAGCTCTTTTCATACTGAGCTAATCAAAATGACCACAACCGATCACAGTTGAAAGTCAAAGGGCTTTGTGTGCCATTAAGGAAGGTGATTAGCTACACCTGATTGAGTTTACAAGTCATTATTAGGAGGAGGTGATCCTTTTTCCAACTCAGCGATTCTGTTATTGAAAAAAAAAAAAAATTCTGACATGTTGGTGCTATATACAATAAAACAAAACGGTCTGTCTTCATTTCAGGCTGCAAAGCAACAACATTTTATTATTTTAAAGGGGAGGGGGGTGTGGGGGTTCTTATTAACATATTACACTCTAAATACAGTTAATAAAATGTGGAGGTAGTCTTTAGGTAATGACAAGTGTATTGCCGAATAAACAGGCCCATATCAGAAATGTTATTTTTTTTCTACTCCTTAGTAGTGTACAGGGGTGAGAGAGCTGAAGTTGTTGTTTTTGAAACAAATGGGGTATTTACACTAACAAATTAGATATTTAATATATATACTGTATATACTAAAAATATATTTTCATAGATCTGCATTTTAGCAATGCAGGCGGAAGGCACACATACACCCAGAGATTAGAAATACATGTTAATACACCCAGGAAGAGTAAACAGAGCATGACATATACAACCTAATAGTGGGTATGGATAAGAACACATACACTCTGTAATTGGCAAATGCAGGATGATATACACTGATCAGCTATAACACTATGACCACAGACCATAACATGACCACCCACCTTAACTTGGGTAGGGCCCCTTTTTTCTGTCAAAACAGCCCAGACCCATTGAGGCATGGACTGTACTAGACCTCTGAAGATATTAGAACAATAAACCAGTGCTGCGCTGCATTCACACCATTGTTACCCAGTGCCACATACAAAAAAATTATAAAAATAAAATATTGCACATCAAATAAACGTATAATAAATAATGTGAGTCCTTCAATTAATATAGTCCATGCAACAGTACTCGTGTCCGTGTCCTTATTTTGCACTTATCTGGGAAAAAAAAGCTTCTCATTAACTACTCAAACATTTGTGATCAAAACCACCATATATAGTGCAATCCCCATCACCGACATACATATGGCCTCACCTTGCTGCGCTTTCCCCTTTAACCATGGTTGGTATAGCCAGACTGGTCTCCCACTCAGCACTACCCAGGAAGTTCAATTCACATCCTTCCTTGTCCCCCTTCAGGAATTTTTTTCCATCCAAGGTTTAAAAGAGATTGTGACAGACGTAGCTGGGACACAGGCTTTTTGAGAGGACTGAATGCGAGCCTCTTGCCGACTGATTATGGGCCCTGGATTTTAAGGGGAACAGGGTGAATGAGAACCCCACTATAGTCTGTGCTAATCAGATTCAATGCAGGATATATGTAAAGACTATTCTTAGTTTGTTGATGAACTCAAGATGTTAATTGAGAGAGCTGATCCCATTGTCCTCTGTACAATATAGGAGACGGGCCGACTCCTAGTGGAGCTCCTGCTGTCTTGTGGTTGTACTATGATAATTTATAATCTACTGTGTGAAGCTCGATGACAACAAGTCTGACCTGTAGTGAAATTCTGATGGGCACAGAGTCACATCGGCTGCTTAAAGGGATTAGTTAATTAGCTCATGTTAATTTGTTACAGGTGTATTGTTAGAGTAATATGAGCAGGACGGGGGGGATCTCCTCTTCTACTGTATTATAAATACTGTCATTTTGGTTCTAATAAATGAGTGCATGTTAGCACTAAGCAAGTCTCATCTCGTTTTGTGCTTGTGAGCGGTTGGAATATCTGATATCTATATTCAGACTGGGATGAAGTGGTATAATGACAAAAGCACTCAATGGAAGTGTAGGGACGTTTCGTCACAGAGATAAATCATCATAGCACTTTCCGTTTCCTGCCAATATTTTATTTAAATTAATTAAAATCACACTCACAATAAAATGTGCACATACAGTATCTGGTGTACCACAGTACAACAGATTTCCGCTTAAAAGAATAAAAGTATTCCTGGTCTCTCACAAAATGGTGGAACGCTCACTTCCATTTTTGCGGCGTGATATCACTTGCTCCTCCCTATTCATACATCATGGGTCACATGACTTCATCAGGGGTCTCCACTAGACCACTGAAGGTATGCTGTAGTATCTCACATGAAGCCATCAGTAGCAGATCCTTTAAGTCCTGGAAATATTGAGGTGGGGTTTTCATGGATCGGACCTCTGTACAATATAGGAGACGGGCCGACTCCTAGTGGAGCTCCTGCTGTCTTGTGGTTGTACTATGATAATTTATAATCTACTGTGTGAAGCTCGATGACAACAAGTCTGACCTGTAGTGAAATTCTGATGGGCACAGAGTCACATCGGCTGCTTAAAGGGATTAGTTAATTAGCTCATGTTAATTTGTTACAGGTGTATTGTTAGAGTAATATGAGCAGGACGGGGGGGATCTCCTCTTCTACTGTATTATAAATACTGTCATTTTGGTTCTAATAAATGAGTGCATGTTAGCACTAAGCAAGTCTCATCTCGTTTTGTGCTTGTGAGCGGTTGGAATATCTGATATCTATATTCAGACTGGGATGAAGTGGTATAATGACAAAAGCACTCAATGGAAGTGTAGGGACGTTTCGTCACAGAGATAAATCATCATAGCACTTTCCGTTTCCTGCCAATATTTTATTTAAATTAATTAAAATCACACTCACAATAAAATGTGCACATACAGTATCTGGTGTACCACAGTACAACAGATTTCCGCTTAAAAGAATAAAAGTATTCCTGGTCTCTCACAAAATGGTGGAACGCTCACTTCCATTTTTGCGGCGTGATATCACTTGCTCCTCCCTATTCATACATCATGGGTCACATGACTTCATCAGGGGTCTCCACTAGACCACTGAAGGTATGCTGTAGTATCTCACATGAAGCCATCAGTAGCAGATCCTTTAAGTCCTGGAAATATTGAGGTGGGGTTTTCATGGATCGGACTTGTTTTTCCAGCATATCCCACAGATGCTTGATTGCACTGAGATTTGAAGATTTTGGAGGCAACATCCTGAAGATAACTTCTTCCTCCATTGCTCTATGGTCCAGTTCTGATGCTCACATGCCCAATGTAGATGATTTTGGCTGTGGACACAAGTCAGCATGGGCACCCTGATTGGTCTGGGGCTATTTAGCCCCATACACAAAAAACTGCAATACACTGTGTGTTTTGACACCTTTCTATCAGAACCAGCATTCATTTTTTTCAACAATTTTAGCTACAGTAGCTATTCTATTGGATTGGACTACACAGGCCAGCCTTGGCTCCCCATGTGCATTATTGAGCCTTGGCCACCCATGACCCTGCCGCCGGTTTTCTTCCTTGGACCACTTTTTGTAGGTCCTGACCACTGCAGTCAGGGAGCATCCCACAAGAACTGCAGTTTTGAAGTTGCCCTGACCCAGTTGTCTAACCATTATAATTTTGCCCTTGTCAAAGTTCAAAAGCTTATGCTTGCCCATTTTATATGCTTTCAACACATGTTATAAAGGCAACATCTTCACTTGCTGCCTAACTTTTTTTCACTTTAAGGCCAGATTCACACCTATGCATTTTTAGTGCTTTTTGCATTTTGCAGATTTGCACTACAATCCATTTAACAAGGCTTCCTATGGAACACGTTCTGTAGTGCAAATCTGCAAAATGCAAAAAGCACTAAAAATGCCATAGGTGTGAACCAGGCCTAACTCTCAGCGGTCATAATGTTATGGCTGATTGGTGTTTATGTACCTGTACATAACACTTTGATGATATAGAAAAACAGAAGATTTTCCCTACAGGGTTTAAAAAAAGTAAATGAAAATAAACAAATAGCGGAAAAAAGTAAAAAAAAAAAAAAAAAACATAGAAACACATAGTGGGAGAGTGTTCAGTCAGAATGTGAGGGAACCCTATAAAGGTTTTTACCAAGCACAAATGTTACATATATCTAATTCACAAGGCTTACCATAGGGAGGCTGTGTCAGGTTAAGGCAGAGGAGATGATAAGCTTTAGGACAGTCTCTCTTATCACACATCACCAACTCCCCCCCATCACCACAGCGGAAACAGAAATCTTCATGCATCTGTTTTTGCTCAGTTTTGATTTTGCGTTTCTTTGCTTTCAAGCGGGCATTTTTGGCCTTTTCTTCTGTTGCTGTAGCACAAGCTGTCTGCATGATAAAGAAACACAACACATAGTAATAGATTATAACAATGTAACATAGACAACAGAGATGTAGCACTACTCAGTGTATTCTGATTTAAAATTGTGATGTCTGCTTTTTTTTAACAGCTTAAAGGCATTTTATACTTTTAAATATTTTTGTTTTAACTAGGTGTTAGTGTAATTATATTCCCTATGTTGTTTGCCTTACCTTGAAATGATGGGCTCACATGTTGTGGCTGCCGTCTGTAGTGTCATGGCTGATCGTTTGCCCTATGTTCATGTAATGCTGTAGCCAGCCTGTCCCTTATGCACCAAGGGAACAGGACAACTTCCTGTACTGAATCACCCAGCATTCAATCCATGCCTCACCATCCTCTCTGTGTTGTATCACAAGTGTGCTTATGTGATGAAACACATAATCTCACCCACAAGCACACTAGACTGACAGACCCAGGGATTATGTGATATGTAGCTTTTTCACAGGTAGTGTCTGATCTCACATTACAGACAGACATGCATTAGCCTGTGCACAGCCATGACAAAAACCTCAAGTTTCATCACAAAAAAAAAAAAAGATCACACAGTAATGTGAAGATTTACTCTACTATAGGCATGTATTTTATTGGGATTTTATGTGGTAGACCAACACAAAGTGGCACATAATTGTGAAGTGGAAGGAAAATGATAAATGGTTTTCAATTTTTTTACAAATAAATATCTGAAAAGTTTGGCGTGCATTTGTATTCAGCCCCCCTTTACTCTGGTACCCCTAACTAAAATCTAGTGGAACCAATTGCCTTCAGAAGTCACCTAATTAGTAAATAGAGTCCACCTGTGTGTAATTTAATCTCAGTATGAATATGGCCCTCAGAGGTTTGTTAGGGAACCTTAGTGAACAAACGGCATCATGAAGACCAAGGAACACACCAGACAGGTCAGGAATAAAGTTGTGGAGAAGTTAAAGGCAGGATTAGGTTATAAAAAAAATATCCTAAGCTTTGAACATCTCACGGAGCACTGTTCAATCCATCATCTGAAGATGGAAAGCGTATGGCAAAACTTCAAACTTACCAAGACATGGCCGTCCACCTAAACTGACAGGTCGGGCATGGAGAGCATTAATCAGAGAAGCAGTCAAGAGGCCCATGGTAACTGCAGCTCAGGTGGGAGAATCTGTCCACAGGACAACTATTAGTTGTACAGTCCACAAATCTGGCCTTTATGGAAGAGTGGCAAGAAGATATTGTTGAAATAAAGCAAAGTCCTGTTTGCAGTTTGTGAGAAGCCATGTGGGGGACACAGCAAACATGTGGAAGAAGGTGCTCGGGTCAGATGAGACCAAAGTAAAATGTTTTGGCCTTAAAGCAAAATGCTATGTGTGCCGGAAAACTAACACTGCACATCACTCTGAACACACCATCCCCACCGTGAAACATAATGGTGGCAGCATCATGTTGTGGGATGTTTATCTTTAGCAGGGACAGGGAAGCTGGGCAGAGTTGATTGGAAGATGAATGGTGCCAAATACAGGGCAATCTTAGAAGGCTGGGGCTAAAGTTCACCTTCCAGCAGGACAACGACCCTAAACATACAGCCAGAGCTACAATGGAATGGTTTAGATAAAAGCATATTCATGTGTTAGAATGGCCAAGTCAAAGTCCAGACCTAAATCCAATTGAGAATCTGTGGCAAGACTTGAAAATTGTTGTTCACAAAGGCTCTCCATTCAATCTGACAGAGCTTGAGCTATTTTGCAAAGAAGAATGGGCAAAAATGTCACTCTAGATGTGCAAAGGTGGTAGAGACATCTCCAAAAGACTTGCAGCTGTAATTGCAGTGGAAGGTGGTTCTACAAAGTATTTACTCAGAGGGGCTGAATACAAATGCACACCACACTTTTCACATGTTTATTTGTAAAAAATGTTGAAAACCATTTATCATTTTCCTTCCACTTCACAATTATGTGCCACTTTGTGTTGATCTATCACACAATCTCCCCTTAAAATATATTTATGTTTTTGGTTGTAACATGACAAAATGTGTAAAATGTCAAGGGGTGTGAATACTTTTTCATAGCACTGTATGTAGTTCAATTTAACTTGCTTAGAAATTCTAGAAAGTTTCTTACCAAGTCCTGCTTAGCATGAAATCCATAATAAGTATCCAATATTTTATAATCAACAAAAAACATCAAGTGGTATAACTGACAGGATGAGAGGCCCACTTACTTTTGGTCGTACCCCCAAGAAACCACTGCAGTTATCTGCACCACAATGACACTCCGTTCGACCGTTTCCCAAACAGTCAAGGTTATAGTTAAATGTTAACTCAGTACCTGAAAACATACAATGTTTGGGAAATTTTAGATGCACAGCTGTATACGGTACTTCATATTTGATTCCATCATCCAGGAAACACAAGTATAATTCTTACATACAGCAAGTTCAATCAATGTATCTAGGACCTAATAGCAAAAGTGTTGTCAAACTCATACCTTTTACTGGATGACTAGGACTCCATCCTAAGGCATATTCAGTTGTAATTACTTGGAAAGGTTGCGATATAGTAATTATTTATTTGCCAAATAAAGGTATCATTTTAATGATATGTTTGCTACCTTTAACACTAGATTATTTAGACCAGTGTTCTCAATTGCTGGTGTGTGGCCTTCCTGCCGTCAGGTTCACACTGCTCCCACATGAAAGTCCTACAACTTCTGATCTGACTTTGCCCTGCAAAATCGGTCAGACTTTAATGAACAGAATCCGACTTGAGATGAGTGCAACTTGGGTCTGGTATGGATTTGGGATTATTTTTTTCAATACATTTTACAGTGCTAACATTGCCTCTGGGCACAAGTCGCATGTCACAAGTCAGATTAGTTAGGATGCTGATCCAACTTCAATGATATTCAATGGGTTGAAATCCGACCACAGTAGTGAGGGAATCTTTTCCTAAGTAGGACCAGTTAAGATGGCACTCATAGGGAATCACTGATTTATACAAATCATGCAACATGTGCTCTCAAAGACAGAGTGTATGTCGCACCAGTGTGAACCAGGCCTCAGTGCTTTCCCTCCTGCTTGGCCACTGCGGTGCTGACTGTTTAAAGGGGAGTTCCACCCAAAAGTGGAACCTCTGCTTATCTGCTTTCTCCCCCCCTCCGGTGCCACATTTGGCACCTTTCAGGGAGGAGGGGGGAATGGGTATCTGTTTTTCACAAGTACCCTTCCCCACTTCCTGGTGACAGTGCCGCAGCACCGGCCCTCCTACGTTCGGCTCCCCTCCTCCTTCCTCGACCGCCGGGCCAGTTAGAAAGTGCAGCGCACTTCGCGTGGGGGTGTCGTTAAGAATAATTGGCACCCCTGTGCATCTGTTAAAGAGCAGAGCATTTTGGTTGTGGGTGCCTGTGCCTAGCCTTACTCTTATGATTATACAGTATTTTAAATATATATTTTGCTTTCTTTTATTGTATGATATCAAACTTTTTTTATTGTTGGGGCATGGGAGAATGTCTTGGGATTTCACTAAAGCCTAGGTTGGAACCGCTGTACTAACAATCCAATGTTAGTACTGTAGGGGGACATCCCCCCGCCAGAACACTCCAGTCAGCGTTCTCAGCCAACGGCAGAAGCCAGCCGAACGATCGACTTCTGCCGGACTGCCTGCCATACACACAGGCTGAATGTCGGACATTTTTTATTGAACCAGCTATTGTCGCCCCTGGCATTTAGCCCATGTGGATTAGGCTTAAGGTTGAGAATCACTTATAGACACATTTGTTGCTGTGTCACCATAATCACCCACATTTTCACTTAGGGGTGTACTCACTTTTGTTGCCAGCAGTTGAGTGTTGAGTTATTTTGAGGGGACAGCAAATATACACTGTTATACAAGCTGTACACTCACTACTTTACATTGTAGCAAAGTGTCATTTCTTCAGTGTTGTCACATGAAAAAATATAATAAAATATTTACAAAAATGTGAGGGGTGTACTCACTTTTGTGAGATACTGTATATGGCTGGGTAGAAATTGTTAAATTGCTGTACCTTGAGGTATGTCACAAAGAGCAAACAATCCGACTCGCACATCACCATTCACCGTCCACTTTTGGGTTTCGCAGTTGGGGTTACAGCTGTGATTCATAAATCTGGAATAATTCCCCTTAGGGCCAGCATCTATGATACGATCCTGAAATTCACCGGACAGAAAGAGGAACAATCAATATGCTATATTACAGAAAATTTTAATAATTCACTCATAATGTACAGTAGAGGTCTGTTATCACCTTGGTGACAGTAAGCAAGTAGAAGTTGGTGACTCCGTTTTCATGGGCTCGTTTCAAGCGAAGTCTGCACTCTTCCTCATCGATCAGCTCCCCAACGTATTCATTCACAAACTCACCCTGAAACAAACCAACAAATACAATATTGAGAAAGGAGCAGATATAATCTTATGTTATCAAATCTTCAACAGTGTTTCTACTACATGAGGAAGCCAATCAAAAAACAGTATGGATAAGAGTCTGGACTATTGCAGTAGTAGCAAGAAACACTTGTTTGACTGAATGCCTAACATTGTTGATGCTGAAAAACTGATACATGCAGTCCCCGAGTTACATACATTCGACTTACATACAACTCCTATTTACAAACAGAAGGAGACAACAGGAAGTCAGAGGAAATCTAGCCCCAGGAAGGGAAATTCACTCCTGTATGTTATCATGGGAAAAAGGTGTCTCCACTGAAGTTTTATCACCAATCCTTGTTTCCACAACGACCCAAATTTTTCAAAATGTAATTGTCACAGGGAGGTGAAATCTTTTGAACAGGGGCACAGACAGCAAAACAAATGTTACAGGGGTGTCAACCCTTCCCATGCAATCCAAAAAACGTAAAAAAAATGTTTTGCCTGGAGTTGCACTTAAAAAATGCACCTGTTCCAACTCACATACAAACTTAACTTAAAGCGGAGCTCCACCCAAAAGGGGAAGTTCCATTTTAGGGGGGAGTGGGTACCTGGTTTTGACAGGTACCCGCTCCCACTTCCAGCTCACATCACCGCGGCGATCTGAGTCGGAAGTTTGGTCCCCCTCCTTCCTCTGCAGCCTTCTGAGATACATCACAGGTCCCAGAAGACTACAGGACCATTCACAAGGCGCGGAAGGACCTTGCATGTGCAGTAGGAAACCGTTTCCTTTACTTGCTATGCCAGCGCCTGCACCCGGATGAGGACATCGCTGGATTCCTGGACAGGTAAGTGTCCTTATATTAAAAGTCAGCAGCTACAGTATTTGACTTTTCATTTTTGGGGGGGAACCTGGAGCGCCTCTTTAACAACAAACCTACAGAACCTATGTAACCCAGGGAATGCCTGTATTTCAGATTTCAGTGAAGTCTAGAGTGCTGACTTACCCTTTTGTACCTTATATTTCAATATCCCAGCTCTACCACCTGTTTTGACCATTATATATGTGCCCCTTGTGAATGAATTTTCCAGGCATTCTGAATTTCAGAACATGCAAACTACCATTTGGTTCTGTATCAGCTGTACCAGGTTGCACAGCAAGAAAAATGCAATGAAGGAATCTTGCCAATTAAGTCTTTAACAGGAATAATAAGACCGGAGATAACCAAACATAGCAGTATCCACAAAATAATAGAAATGTATGTTTTAAGTGGAATATTTAATGTATTCATTATTGTTAGGGATGGAAATTTAAACCTTTAAGATTTACCTTGTTTGTAAGGTCAGAAGGTTTTTTATCTTAAAGGAGAAGTCCAGCCAAAGCTCGTTTGGCTTGGCTTCTCCTGTGGATCACAGGAGTGCAATTCGTTTTCAGCAGAGAGCGGACTGAAGTCAGCTCACTGCTGACGTCACAGGAACCAGTCCAGGCACCACATCATCCCGACAATGGAAGTCAGGGCGGCACAGTAGTGTAGGGGTTAGCACTCTCACCTAGCAGTAAGAAGGGTTGCTGGTTCAAATCCCAACCACAACACTTCCTGCCTGGAGTTTGCATGTTCTCCCTGTGACTGTGTGGGTTTCCCCCAGGTACTCCAGTTTCCTCCCACAATCCAAAGACATGCAGGTAGGTTAATTAGCTTCTGTCCAAAAATTGGCCCTAGTATATGAATAGGGACCTTGGATTGTGGGCTCCTAAAGGTTAGGGACCGTGAGTGTGCAATGTACAGGTATAGGGACAATTGTAGAGACTCACTCAGGTTGAACTGGATGGACTGATGTCTTTATTCAACCTTACTAACTATGAAACTATGGATCCGCCAGGTGCCTGGACTAACACCCGTCTCAGCCTCTTAACGAGCTAATGAGAGCCTGGGACAGCCCGTTCTCACAAAGCTCTGAAAACCGAGTGATTGGTGGTGTTCAATAGCTCAGTTTTCAGTGCAGAGGTGCCGGGGACAGATGCTGCACCCACCTAGGTAAGTATAAAACTGCAAAAAAAAGCATACTTCTCTATTAATGCATTCTGCATTAGTGCACTAAGATAAAAAACCTGTGTGCAGCAGCCGCCCTCCAGCACCCTATCTCTCTTCAGCGATGTCCACGAGTTCATTGGCCATCCGGAACTCTCCTCCTGATTGGCTGACACAGCAGTGGCGCCATTAGCTCCCGCTGCTGTCAATCAAAGTCAGCCGATCAAGAGAGGGGTGTGAACAGGGGTTCCGTGTCTGAATTGACACAGGGAGCTGTGATTCGGCTTGGGTGCCCCCACAGCAAGCTGCTTACTGTGGGGGCACGACAGGAGGGAGGGGCCAGGATTACTGAAGAGGGACCCGGGAAGAGGAGGATCTGGGTGCAAAACCGCTGCACAGGGCAGGTAAGTATAATATGTTTGTTATTTTTAGAGAGAAAAAAACAAGACTTTACAATCACTTTAATGTATAATTAAAGGCAAATATTTTTTTTAGTTTTGGATAGAGTGAAGAGGGATTATAGTGCTTGTCAGTTTTTATTGCTTTCTGTTCCCCCTTTTAAGGAGATTCATGCTATCTCTGTTTGTCCTTTTTACCAATATCATTGAAAGTAAAAGAAAATCACAAATTTTGGGTTGTCCCCAGAAGGGTAATGGAAGGGAAATCTTCCAATGGGGACACTAGTTGTGGTGACCTGGTGATCCCCAAGGTATTCCCTTAATTTGCATGGATTTCCTCTCACTTCATGTTTGGCTATTGGACAGGAAGTGAAGGGAAATCTCCCCAATGGGACACAGTTGGTGAAAAAAAAATCTGACAGGGTTTATAACTCTCCCTGCCATCCAAAATTTTAAAAAAAAGTTTTGCCTATAGTTTTACAGTACAAATAAAAACAAAACACAAAGTTTCTTCTACTCATCAGAATGCTACCTTTCGAATATCTCTCTTGCACAGAAGGCCCCAGCCTCTCCTCTCGGTGCGGAACAGCTCAGTCTCTGGGTAAAGCCGTTTGGTAAAGCTCTGGTTTTGGCATTGCTCCCCAGCAGGGCACACCTGTGGGTGACACTCATAAAGCAACATACGGTTCAGGCACTGGGAGTCCAGGCCACATGGAGATTCGTCAATGGGACGACAGTTACAACGAGGTATTTCTGAGACATCGGCCACCTGGATCTGAATTTTCCCCACAGGTTTGTTGTTCTAAAATATGAAAAAATAAAAAAATAAAAATAAAAACACACCATTAACAGTTTACTTACAATAAAAATGACAGGTGCTGCTCAAGGCTCCACCAGGTCCTCTTGCATGACAAACTGCTAGGAATGCTGACAGAGCTTGTCCTAGCTCAAAACATCTAGTAGTGAATGGAAGTCCTAAAAGTAGCACATTACAGCAAAACCCTGTAAGTAGGTGTATGACAGCCTCAGCCCGGGCTCCAACCAAGCCACGCCCTCCAACGGGTTTCACTCTGCTCCAGAGTTTAATCGTGATTAAGCCCCAGGCGGAATTAAAAGCATTGGCGGCGTGGCCTGGTTGGAGCCCGGGCTGAGGTTGTCATACATCTCCTTACAGGGTTTTGCTGTAATGTGCTACAATTAGGACTTCCTTTTGCTACTGAATAAACAGTTTAACCACTTCCCATCCAGGCCAATTCTGACATTTCTCTCCTACATGTAAAATTCATAATTTTTTTTTTGCTAGAAAATTACATAGACCCCCCAAACATTATATATGTTTTTTTAGCAAAGACCCTAGAGAAAATAATGTCGGTCATTGCAACTTTTTATCTCGCATGGTATTTGCGCAGCAATTTTTCAAACATGTTTTTTTTTTTTAGAAAAAAACAGTTTCATGCTTTAAAAAAAAACAAAAAAACATTAAAGTTAGCCCAATTTTTTTGCATAATGTGAAAGATGAAGTTACGCCGAGTACATAGATATCTAACATGTCATGCTATAAAATTGCACACGCTCATGGAATGGCACCAAACTTCGGTACTTAAAAATACCCATAGGCAATGTTAACTAGTTACATGTTTTGAGTTACAGAGGAGGTCTAGGGCTAGAATTATTGCTCTCGCTCTAATGTTCACGGTGATACCTCACATGTGTGGTTTGAACACCGTTTTCATATGTGGGCGGGACTTACGTATGCATGCAAGCACACGGGGACAGGGGCGCTTTAAATTTTATTTTATTTTTATTGTTATTTTACTTTTGTTTTTTTAGTTTGACACTTTAAAAAGAAAAAAACATGTATCACTTAAACATCCCTTGTAATAGTTATATGGCATGATCGGTCCTCTTTACAGTGAGATATGGGGTCAATAAGACCCCACATCTCACCTCTAGGCTGGGAAGCCTAAAATCAAAAAAATAAATAAAACGATCTCGGCTTCCCAGCCGAGGCGGCGCCATTCGTTTGAATGCAGAGGCCGGGCGTGACGTCATAACAACGCGCCCGGCCTTCGAAAGATCATAGATACTCTGGCAGACCAGATGATCTCTATCATCACCATCCGGGGGCCGGCGGATCCTGTGTCCGACTCACCGTTGGAAGCGGTGAGTCGGCAGATGCACCGGAGGGTGGCGTCAAGCGGCGGAACAGCCGCTATGATCATTCTTATGGTGCAGGGAATCGCCGGTTGGAAAAGCCGGTATCTGAATGATGTCTGTAGCTGCAGGCATCATTCAGATATACCCCCGCAAAGTCAAGGACGTCATATGACGTACCTTGGGCTGGAAGTAGTTAATGTCGCCAAGGATCTGAAACGAAAATGCCTGGTTAACAAAAGACTAATTACATTTTCCTTGGGACTGGATGATTATTTATTTTATAAAGAATCAAAAGTTTCTTGAACTGAAAATACTGGGGTTGATTTACTAAAGGCCCATAGACTACACACTTTATGAAGTGCAGTTGCCCTGTGCAAGTGCAGTTGCTCCAGAGCTTATTAAATGAGGCAAGGCTATACTTTGCAAAGAATACCCACTCACATGCAAAAATAATGCTTTTTTGCTTGCACATGATTGGATGATGGAAGTCAGTAGAGCTTCTGCTCAATTACTAAGAGTGCAACTGCAATCTATTTGCCTTTAGTAAATCAACCCCACTAGATATACAGAACATGTCCATGAAAATCATTGAAGCAAAATGATTTGAATCTATCCATGCAGAAAACAAGCATCCAGGCTCTACTGCCTGTGAGCTGCAATTTCAGATATTATTGACAACAGCCTACTTGAGAGAGCTGGCATTGAAGCATAAGTCATATGTTATAATGGTTCTATAGATGTGCTTGTACTATCAACCTGCTGAGTAATGTATACAACAGGGCTGGCGAAAAGTTAGATAAATGTGTCTGAAAACAGTAAGGACCTGTAAACAACTTCATGGTTTTAGGTACTTGCATGTGCATTTTACATGATAGTCCAACAATAAAAGGATGTACAATGCTGCCAGCAAGATCACCGTCTGGATAGATTTAGCATAAATTTAGAGATGACAGTGCTCCTTGCTCCCCGTAGACATCGCAGGTTCAGGCTTCAATCGCACCCTTTCTGTACTACGTTTCCATTGATGTCAAAATCTGAAATTTCCTTCCTGCAAGTTCAAACCCAGTCTTTGTACCTTATTCCTTTTAGCAATCATTGATCAAACATAAGGCATGACACATACTAGTTTTGTTGTATAAGTCACAGGAATCATATCCACCGTGTTTCACTTGTATCACGCACAGGCTTGACATTCATGCGCCCAAGCTTCACTCTTCTGTAGTCCTGCTGATTGAGCTTCACTATTAGACTTTCTCCAGTGTTTTTTCCACCAACCTTGGACAGACCAGCTTCTACTGGGGCTGCAAACCTCCCACCTTCTTCTGCCCTCACTAGGAGCTTCCACTATCCTTCCTTCTAAAGATGGCAGTTAGTTCCAGAACCCCTTAATGTGGGTGGAATAGGGCTTGGGATGCATGAGTGCTGAGACTGTAGTGATACAGGTGAAACCCGGTGGATAGGATTCCTATGACTTGCATAATAAAACTGATATGTGTGTGATGCATTATTACACAGGGAATGTGTTTGATCAATGATTGCCTGGAGGAATAAAAGGTACAAAGACGGGGTTTGAACTAGCAGGAAATACATTTTTTATTTCAACATCAGTTGAAACAGAGTACAGAGATGGTATGATTGAAGCCAGGCTCTGCGGGTGTGTTTAGAGAGAAAGAAGGGCTGTCATCTTTAAATTTACACATTTTACTTGAGTTACCGCTGAAATCCATTTACCAAGCTGATGCAGCAGACAGGACTTTTTTTAACGGCACCACACCCACAATTCATCAAAAGTGTGCAGATGTAAACAATTGCCATGTGGGACTAGCTGCCAATGAATTATAGGCATCTGATTCCTAAGATAATGCAACTGTAAACACGAGAAATATGCAACAAGTGGAGTAGGGACTCTGCTATGAGACAAAACGTTTTCCTGGTGCCTCGATGGCAGCATACCTACCTATGACAAGCTCTGCCTTGGCTCCTCCCTCAGGATCAGTGAATATTATAAAAGAAAAGAGTTAGAGTTAGCACCCCCAGCATTCTTCTTTTTTTCCCTCATACCTTTGGTCAGTGAATGTTTGGTCTGGTGTCCTTATCTCTGCAGTTGGCAGCTTCCGTCTGGTCTCAGCCTCTCCCGGATGCCTCTCCACTCCCCACCAGGGCAGTGGATGATATCTGTAGACCTACAGGATGCATATCTGCACATCCCCATACTTCCATCATTTCAAAAGCACCACAGATTTTCGGTAGGGAACACTGACCTGCAGTTCCAGAGCCTCCCCTTCGGTCTCTGTACATAACCCAGAGTCTTCACAAAGGTGTTTATTTCCATCCTGGCCCCACTTCAAGAATAAGGTCTCACTACTTTCTGCTCTTAGCGGGAGATCCAGCTCAATCGACAGAACACAGGACACTTTCTGTCAACCCTGGCAGAATTCAGCTGGGTGGTAAATCAAGCAAAAAGTCACCTCACTCATACCCAAGAAATGATTTACCTGGGCGCTCACTTCTGTACCGCCAAAGGACAGTATCCCTGCCTCCGCAGAAAATGTCAGCCATCACCCAGAAAATTAAGAGTGAGACTACAGTACTACCTGTCGGAGTCTAATTACCTGAGCCTACTGGGGACGATGTCATCCTGTATTCCAATGGTCCCTTGTTTCCATTGGCACCTGAGGCACTATCAATCGGGATTCCTGAACCAATGAAACAAATCCTATCTCTCCAAACATATACGCTTAACAAACCCAATGCACGGGGGCCTACATTGGTGGATGAAGAGGGAGATGCTGGTAAAACCGCTCCCTTTGGGTCACATCTCTTGGAACACGCTTACCACCGACACCATTTCAGTAGGCTGGGGGGCTCACTGCAACCACACTGCAGTACAGGGGAGATGGGCCTTCAATTCAGCAGGAGTAGTGTCCAACCCAACGTCCTGAAAGTCTGAGCAGCGTACCTCGCCCTAATTGCCCTGTCCCAACAGATCAGAAGGAAAACAATATTTCTGAGACTGGACAACAAGGCAGCAGTGTAATACATTCATCGTCAAGGGGGAACTTATAGCAGCTCCCTCCTGAGAGAGGTAGAGCCCATCATTCTGTGGGCGGAGAGGAATCTGTTTGATCTGAGGGCAGTTTATCTCCCAGGTCATCTGAACACGGAAGCCGACCTTTTGTCGCGAAAGTTGGTGGACCCCAACGAATAGTCCCTGCATCCGAAAGCCTTTGATTGGATAGTAGACCTCTGGTGCCTTCCAGAGCTGGACCCCTTTGCCACAGCAAGCAATACGAAGCTACCAAGATTTATCTCACGTCTCTCTCACACCCTCTGGCAGAGACAGCGGATGCCCTCTCCACTCCATGGGCATGCAGTCTCGCCTTTGCATTCCCTCCCCGGCAGCTTTTCTCCAGGTTCCTTTCGAGGCTTACATTAGAGGACACAACAGTAATAGCAGTCCTTCCATACTGGCCGAGGTGCCCTTGGTTCCTGACTGCAATGTCCCTGAGCACCTAACATTCGATCATGATACCATGGCTACCTCGCCTTCTTTCACAGGGTCCTCACGTCCACCCAGACCCACTCAAATTAAACCTTCACATTTGGATGCTGAAAGTGAGAAGCTTTAGCGTCATCTCATCCCTGCTCAAGGCCAGAAAACCATTGACAACCGGCTTGTATGATAGAGTATGGAATAAGTTTAAATCTTTTGCGGTTGGTAGAAACCTAGATCCAACCTTACCTGCTCCCTTTCAGGCCTAGACCTAGGTCTAGGATTAAGCACTCTCAAGGTGCAAGTAGCAGCCATCTTGGCGGCCACCAACAGAAGATGGGCTGAGGATTCTATGATAATTCCGTTTTCCAAGGCCGTCAAGAAAATACATCCACCTAAAGTACAGAACTTCCCCACATGGGACCTCTCGGTCATCCTGGATTCCTTAACCAACCAACCAACCATCTGTTCCAAACAAATCAACATCTCTGTGGAATTTAACCTTGAAGTTATCTTTTCTAATCGCTATGGTGTCAGGTAGAAGAGTATCAGAGCTACAGGCCTTGGGTGCAGACCATGATCATATCAAAAAATTTCCGGACAGGGTAGAGCTTAGGACAGTTTGTGGGTTCATCCCCAAGACAGACTCCACTGCTAGTATCTCAGAACCTTGGGCTCTACCAACATTTTCAGATCCAGAATCTGGCTCCCTTCATAACTTCTCATCCATATTAACATGCTATCTGCAGGCCACAGCTCCCTTCAGAAAATCTTCCAGACTGTTTGTTATACCTTGGGGCAAAAATAAGGGAAGGAGGCAACTTCTAGAACAATAGCCTCCTGGATAGTGAAGTTAATTCAAAGGTGTACAGGGCAAGGGGCCTCAAACCCCCCTTGGCGGTCAAGGCTCATTCCACCAGATCTGTTTTTTGCTTCCTAGGCGGCGAGAGCAAATGTGTCGATAGAAACCATATGCAGGGCAGCAACCTGGTCTTCTTAACATACGTTTTTGAAGCACTACAGAGTAGACCCGAGGGCTCTCTCTTTGGTAGAATTCGGCAGGCAAGCCATCAAGTCAGCATTTACCTACTCAAAGGAGTAACCTTTTGTTAAAAATAAAAATTCCTTTCTAAGCATCAGCCCACCCGTTTTCAGCTAGCTATTTGTCATAGGTATGCTGCCATGGAGGCACCAGGAAAACAGAAAATTGTCCCATACTTATCGTAATTTTCTTTTCCTGGTGCCTATCCATGGCAGCATACAAACCCACCCTTGGTATTCTATATTACGGAGAATGCTGGGGGTGCTCTAACTCTATTCTTTTATAATATTCACTGATCCTGATGGAGGAGCCAAGGCGGAGCTTGTCATAGGTAGGTATGCTGCCATGGATAGGCACCAGGAAAAGAAAATTACGGTAAGTATGGTACAATTTTCATTTTTTTTTTTCAATATTTAGAGGATCTGAGCAACAGCTCTGAAAACTGGGCAGCACAAAGCATAAATTTGCTATATGGTACTTGGGGGCTTGTGACTAATGCGGCAGGAATACAGAAGCAAGCTCAAATGCACAAAATGTACAGTTTTTCTTTAGAGTTTTCCTTTTCCTTACCTGACATAGGTAAATCAAAAAATGAACTGGTGAAGAAAGCGGTACAAGGTCTACTGAGAAGCGTCTTAAAACAATTGCAACATTTTTCCAGTTTCCTAAACTAACTTGGCCACCAAGCCATTGTATGAGCATGCAAGTGTCAAAGTAAAGCCAATGAGGGCCTTTCCATGGTTTCATACCCGTATGTGCTTGTATGGAGGGGGTTTTCTGGAGTTTCTCTCCACTTCCAGTGCTTCTTTGCTCTCCCGCTGTGCCTTCAGTTCGTGGAACCTCTTAGCAGCCTCTTCCAGAGCTGCACATGATATTAAAACAGTGGCAGAATCACTAAATGTATATAAAATGTGTATACTGTATGCATTTGCACAATGGTTAATCATGATATTTACAGGAAACTTCCACAACTGAAACACAGGCAACAACAAAAACCTTTCAGATGCTCTAACCCTTCCCTATTCTAATGTTACCTTGGAGAGATTCTCCCTTATTTCCTGCCCTAGTATTTAAATACAATGTAAATGGAAATTTACACTAACTAATAAAAAACGTTACTGCGATTATATCTCTTCCCCCCGCTCCTTCCAAAAATGTGTTCTCTCATATAAACTTGTATGCAATGTATATACGAGTTTGAGGTAGCCATCATGAAGAAACAGTGTTTGAGGTTACATCTTTCATCATTCCACATACTAACCTTTCTTAAAAGTTTTGTTCATACTGGTCTGGCCCTCTGCAAAGCTTTTATCCCCTTCTACATAGGGAAAGACACGACCCTGGTGTACCCAATAATAATCATGAGAACCAAAGAAGAAAACTGGGAAATCTCCTATGTCATGTTTCAGGCCCTGGATATTGAGTGGGACGGACCTCGGATTGCAGATCTCAGCTGGCCACCACCTGAAGAAAAAAAGCAAAATACTATTTTAGAGTACAAAGCCAGAAAGCAGTGATATATAGACAAAGTATCTTTAGCCCGTAACTTAACCCCTGGAAGATTTGCCCCCTTCATGACCAGGCCATTTTTGTTGCAATGCGGCACTACGTTACTTTAACTGACAATTGCGCGGCTGTGCAACACTTTCTTTTGGTGGTATTTGATCACCTCTGCTGTTTTTATTTTTTGGGCTATAAACAAGAAAAGGCCAATGATTTTGAAAAAAAACAATATTTTTCACTTTCTGCTATAAAACATATCCAATAATTAAAAAAAAAAAAATAGAATTTCTCATTAATTTAGGCCAATATGTATTCTGCTACATATTTTTGGTCAAAAAAATCCTAATAAGCGTATATTGAATGGTTTGCGCAAGTTATAGCATCTAAAATCTATTTGATATCTTTATATATATATATTTTTACATTTTTTTTTTTTTTTTAACTAATAATGGTGGCGATCAGCTACTAGGTACTGTACGTTATCTGGCCACCCTGCCGCAGTATATGTATGATGGGTGGTCCTCAAGTGATTAGGAATACTGGCTACAGACATACTAAAAGGGCAAAGTACCTTGTCTACACTCATAATCACACAATGATACCATGAATTCAGCACTTGCCTGTAATTCCCAAGCTTGACCCACACAATCTGTTTGTAGTGCAGCTTCTTCCCCGTCCTGCAGTCATTGCAGCTCCAGGATCCTTGTGGCATCTCTATGTTGAGACAGGAAGGGTGGAAGGCGGCTGGACAGGAATCGCAGCATAGTAGTTTGCCGCCTCCTCGAATGAACACATAACACCTTATTAAGAATACTGATTAGGGTGCCATACCAACCCTTTGATTGCATGGGACACCCAAACAATAAAAGGGTTACAAGCTAAGTTATCACGGACCAACTGGCTTCTGAATGGGCAGAATGGACGAGCAATCAGAGAATGCCACTCTGTAAGAAACACCCACAATACTTAGTGGTAACACTAGTACTTTTAATGGTCCATGTGGGCTTTTTATGTCACGCTCTGCTAAGGGGGAGGGGGGGACCAAACAGCTGAATGCAACTTTAAGATACATATGGGAAAAACTGTTGCATTAAGCATTGCTGGCAAACCCCTTCATCCATAAAATGGTTTTACATTCAGGTGTATTTTGACTTGATGGGAGTAGTATGCACATGTACAAAATCAATTCCTTTTGTGATAATTTGCAAAAAGCCAAACACTGCAAACATGTGTACAATGTAATTGATTGTTAATGTGGGTATACTAACAACTGTGCATGAGCTGCTGTATTGTACATCATCTGTGTTCATGTGGAAGCAGCCCATCAACACAATGGATGCTGTTGGCATATCTAAAGCATGACTAAGAAGCACACATAGAGCCAAGAGGGTGAGCCAGTCCTTATTCTTATTAAACTGCCAGATAGTCTTTAACATGATTGGCAGGATATCTGGATGAGCATATGATGCCTGGTGGAAAATAAATCAAAGATTTATAAAGATGTAATAATATATAGATTTCACCCATAGCACCCATTACTTATAGAGTACAGTCGGTAAGTATAGCTAAAGCTTACTCTAGCATTTACTTGAAAGTGACTTTTGCATTTCAGATTTGTAAATGCTCCTTCTGGTGGTCACCTGTTATTATTATTCAGACCAAGGTGAAAAAAGCCTCTTTAAAGCCCACCCCTTGACCAACTTACACTCACCAATGCAATGCTCCTCCTCTGTTGCAGCTGCTGCAGAATATCCATGTCACATGACTTGGGCCAATAGACTGGCTGCTTGTGACCACGCACTGCATCATGGTGTAAGGTTACATACTGGAGTCATGATAGGAGCAACATACATATTTTGTGGCAGCTGCGATAAAGAAAGGAACAACATGGAGCCCTAGGAAGGTGAGTATAAGAGAATCCAAGGGGTGGGATAACAAAAAGCCTTTAAACATCCACTTAGATATGTCCCTAATAGAGTGTCTGCTGTCCTTGTCAGGTCAGACCTCACCATAAGACTTGCAGTAAAGTACAGTCTTTGAGCAATATATATATATATAGCTCGGGCTTTCACACTGGAGACACAGGAGAGGTGCTTTACAGGCACTATGCAGGCGCTATTTTTAGTGCTGTAGCGCCTGCAAAGCGCCCCAGTGTGAAAGGGGTCTGAGAGAAATTAGTGTCATTGGGAGGAATTACAGTGTCTTGAAAAAGTATTCATACCCCTTGAAATTTTCCACATTTTGTCATGTTACAACCAAAAACGTAAATGTATTTTATTGGGATTTTATGTGATAGACCAACACAAAGTGACAAATAATTGTGAAGTGGAAGGAAGATGATAAATGGTCCCCAGTCTCAAGTCTTTTGCAGACTCTAACAGGTTTTCTTCTAATATTGCCCTGTATTTGGCTTCATCCATCTTCCCATCAACTCTGACCAGCTACCCTGTCCCTGGTGAAGAAAAGCACCCCCACAACATGATGCTGCCACCACCATGTTTCACGGTGGGGATGGTGTGTTCAGGGTGATGTGCAGTGTTAGTTTTCTGCCACACAGTGTTTTCCTTTTAGGCCAAAAAGTTAAATTTTGGTCTCATCTGACCAGAGCACCTTCTTCCACATGTTTGCTGTGTCCCCCACATGGCTTCTTGCAAACTACAAACTTGACTTCTCATGGCTTTCTTTCAACAATGGCTTTCTTTTTGACACTCTTCCATAAAGGGCAGATTTGTGAAGTGCACGACTAATAGTTGTCCTGTGAACAGATTCTCCCACCTGAGCTGTGGATCTCTGCAGCTCCTCCAGAGTTACCATGGGCCTCATGGCTGCTTCTCCGATTATGTCTCTCGTTACCCGGCCTGTCAGTTTAGGTGGACGGCCATGTCTTGGTAGGTTTGCAGTTGTGTCATACTCTTCCATTTTCAGATGATGGTTTAAACAGTGCTTCGTGAGATGTTCAAAGCTTGGGATGTTTTTTATAACCTAACCCTTCTTTAAACTTCTCCACAACGTTATCCCTGACCTGTCTGGTGTGTTCCTTGACCTTCATGATGCTGCTTGTTCACTAAGGTTCTCTAACAAACCTCTGAGGGCTTCAAAGAACAGCTGTATTTACACTGAGATTAATTACACACAGGTGGACTCTATTTGATATTTAGGTGACTTCTGAAGGAAATTGGTTCCAATAGATTTCAGTTAGGGGTTTCAGAATAAAGGGGACTGAATACAAATGCAAGCCACACTTTTAATTTATTTGTAAAAAAAATTGAAAACCGTTTATCATTTTCCTCATTTTTTTTCATAATTATGTGTCACTTTGTGTTGGGCTATCACACAAAATCCCAATAAAATACATTTATGTTTTTGGTGGTAACGTGACAAAATGTGGAAAATTTCAAGGGGTATGAATTATTTTTCAAGGCACTGTATACCCCATAATTGGTGTAATCGGGAGGAATTGTGCCCCATCATTGGGTCCCACTGTTGGTGTCATTGGGAGGAATTGTGCCCTATTGTTGGGATCATCGGGAGGAACTGTGCCCCTTTGTTGGTTTATGAAAGGAATTGTGCTGTATTGCTGGTCTCAGTGGATGAAATAGTGTCCCAAGGGCCGGATAACATCAAACAAAGGGCCACATCCGGCCCCTGGGCTGCAATTTGCAGACCACTGATTTAGGGGATCACATTCCTGCATGTTTGAAAAAAAGCTATCAAAGACTATAGTTTACATTTAATGGTACACTGATGCATCTCTTCATAATTCCTGTTCATCTGGTAGGTGTAAATTGTATCCCACTGCCCCCATGGTAGAACTCATCAGCTTGGCACAGGGTTTAGATACAACTAATCCCATATGTAAAGGGTTGACAATCCAGAGTTCACAGCTAGGCCAAAGATAGGTTGAAGTCTCCAGAAGTCTCCTGCTCAACAGAAGTCAGTTCAATGGTCTACTCTTGTTGAAGAGGAATGTTGGAATTTTTTTTATTGATCAATGGCTGCAGCCAATGGTGTGCAGCCACTAACCAGTGTATACTGACAGCAGAGAATCCCCACTGTCAGAATACAATGCCATAGCAGGGAGGATACCTCTATCCACCTCTATCCATCTACGGCCAGCTTTAGCCAGTACTGCATAAGCTCCAGCAGACACCTCTGACATGTTCAAAAGGTTCACCTACTTGTCTCATTCAACTCGATAATAAAAGTTTAAAGCTCTAGCAAGCAAAGAGTAATGTACATAACCAATCTGAGTAAACCTTTGTTATTTGAAAAAATAATGCTTAATTTGGAAGCTGTGGACTGGTAATAAATCCTCAAACTTTATGATCATGATGCATATCTGCAAGTACTTTGCAAACACTAGCTGTAATGAAATAGTAATAGTTCATAAATGTTATAAAACATTAAGAGATAAATATACAGAGAATAAGTGGATTTAAAGGAAATAAGTATATAGAGCAGCAGTCTCCAAACTGCTATTCCATCCACTGACACCAACACCAATTCCTGTCACTGACACCACCAATGAGTCAATGTTCCTCCTACTGACACCATCAAAAGGGCATAATTCCTTCCATTGGTACCAACGATGGGCCACTATTCCTTCCACTGACACCAAAAAAAGGGTGCAAATCCTCAAACTGACACTAACGATGGGGCACTATCCCTTCAATTGAGACCAACGATGGGGCATAATTCCTTCCATTGACACCAATGATGGGGCACAACTCCTTCCATTGACACCAACGATGGGGCATAATACCTTCCATTGACACCAATAATAGGGAACAAATCCTTCCATTGACACCAACAATAGGGAACAATTCCTCCCACTGACACCAACAATGGGGCACTATTCCTTACACTTTATCCAATAATGGGGCATAATTCCTTCCATTGATACCAAGGATGGGCCAAAAATTCCTCCCACTGACACCAACGATGGGGCACTATTCCTTCCATTGACACCAATGATGGGGCACTATACCTCCACTGACATCAAAGATAGGGCAAGCTTTACTGGACATTTTTTTCTCCCACTGACCACAGTCTGGCCCCCCTAAAGTCTGAAGAACAGTAAAATTGGTCTTGTTTAGAAATTTTGGAGACCCCTGACCTAGAGTTATCAGGGTGGGTAAATAGAGTAAGATGAAGAAGTTATATAGGAATTGTTATCTAGGACATGGGTTTTATAGAACAAGGCAGTATATGCCTTAATAAAATATATTTTCAATATGTAATATATATATATATATATATATATATATATATATATATATATATATATATATATAAAAACACACATACACTGTTCAGCCATAACATTATGACCACATAGAAATACATTACAGGGTAATACAACAAATTATATTGGGAAAGGGAGAGTGGGGGGTTATAGAGGTTAAGACATAAGATAGCAATAGGGTGAATTATACTTTATATAGAGCAGTAAATATTACCAAAAATTACACAATGGTAAGAAACATATTGACATAACCCTGAACCTTTGAATCTGTGAACATTATTGAATTAGCAAAAGGAACAAACACATTTCCACCAGGCAACATACATACACAATGTTCTGCCCAGAAGCATTTCTTCCTTAAAACAGGTGTTTCCAAACCCACCAGTTATGGTGCCCATGGATGGCCATGAGAGTACACTCCCTCTTATCACCAGACACAAAATTCATCAAACAGTGACACTTGTGTGAGAAGGACAATGGAGACATGGCCCACAGCAACCAATCAGATGCTGCTGTTCATTTCTAAACAATAGAAATGGCAGTCAGAATCGAATTGCTTTGGGAACACGTCCACTTTCCTTTCCTATTAAAGAAAACCCAACAGCCACAAAGACCTCCCAGCAGGATATATTTCCTCTAAAAAATGCCTACATTATTCAGATTGTTCAATAACCAGTGTTTTAGAGGAAATATATTTCAAGCTCAAGCAACACAGCAGACATCAGCATAGCTTATAAGTAACGCTTCAGCATCAAAGCCAAAAGCAGCCAGCGCAAGCAGAGGGCTGAAAATAATTGTGATTGTAAGCATAAATCCATAGGGAGTATTATTAATATTATTACTAATATTACATTATTAAGCATCAAAACAAAGTTCTAGTTTTCTATCAAAAATGTGTGCAATCACTGTTCTGGGTTAAAAACAAAAAGGGAAAGATTTATAGTAGTTTATACACTAAACAAGTGATTTTATATGAAATAAGCCCTACGTTTCTAGGCTCTTTCTGGAAAATGGGAAACATACAGATGGATACTTATAAAAATGCAGCAATTAGGAGGATGAACAAGCATATCTATATAGACTGCTTTTTAAAAGAAATTAAAAATGAAGCATTTACAAAATCTTATAAAGTAGCCCTGTGGCCAGGCTATTATTACAGGTACTTATATAGTGCCAATCTCAAACTATCACCTATACAGATCACTTTAGGTAAACAGCGGCGCTAAAGTGCATAATCAAATACACAAAAAAATATATACAAAAAATTGTCAGTGAATGCTATAAACACCTACACTGATATTACTGATAAATACACAACAATAATGTGATAAGTGACACAAGCATGAAGTAATTGCATGAAATCGCCCAACTGATCATAAACATAAAAAGAGAAAAAAATAAAAGAATATAAAATTGTAGTATAACACTAGTCCATAGAACCACATGTCACAGCATGCTACTGTGCAATCAAAAGTCCTCCAAATATATAGAGTTCTTCACACCACACTGCTTGTGCGCCAATTGCCTCTTCCCCATAAGAAATGAACTCACCAAAACAAATTGCCACATAACATGCTGGGAAGGCTTGAATAGAGAGTAGCTACTCTCTATTATAGACGGCTATTCTCTATTCAAGCACTCCCAGCATGTGATTTGTGGAACTCCTCACATGATAAAATTTAATGTGTATACCTTGATGTATTGCATCTGTGTCCCTACACCCACAGATCCACAAAGCATTTATTGGGAAGTGTGAGGTTTGTTTGAGAATATCAGCTAAAAATAATCATTTTAAGGACCAACGTACATCAACAACACTATTCATCCTATTAGCCAAATGCTTGCAGAAGTCTGTCCTGCATAGTTGCTGCTTAGAAAAGGAGTGAGATGATTCCTATCCGAAGAGGTGGATATCGCTATATTGGATTCATTAACCCGGTGTGGTTAAAGTGGTTGTAAACCCTTACAAACCACTTTGACCTACAGGTAAGCCTAAATTAAGGCTTACCTGTAGGTCCAATAAATATCTCCTAAACCTACATGGTTTAGGAGATATTTAGAAAAAAAGAGGCATCGCTGTCTACGGCGCATGCGCCATAGACAGCGGCACGCAGGCACACTGCGCATGCCGAGATCACGGCGATATGCCGCTCTCGTGCGTATGCGTGGGAGTGACGTCATCGCCGCTCCAGCGAATGACATCGATGGAGCGGCGAGACCCGGAAGTCACTCCGCGATTGATGGCGCCGGCGGAGGTCGTGGACGAGGGTCGCTTCAGGGGCTTCGTTCTCAGGTAAGTTATGCATAATGAGCTAGTATGCTATGCATACTAGCTCATTATGCCTTTGCCTTGCAGGTTCCTTTTTTTATTTTTTTTTAAAAGAGGCTTTACTTCCTCTTTAAACTGCATTATTCCCAAACATGAGAATGTGAGGCAATTTGTTTTGGTGAGTTAATTTCTTATGGGGAAGAGGCGATTGGTGCACAAGCAGTGTGGTGTGAAGAACTCTACATATTTGCAAAACTTTTGATTGCACTGTGGCATGCAGTTCTATGGACTAGTGTTATACTACAATTTTATATTCTTTCCTTTTTCTCACTTTTTATGTTTATAATCACTTGGGTGATTTCATGCAATTACTTAATGCTTGTGTCACTTATTACATTATTGTTGTGTATTTATCAGTGTGCGTGTTTATAGCAGGCACTAACAATTTTTTTCTATATATTTTTTTTTCTGTATTTGATTATGCACTTTAGTGCCGCACAGTGTTTACCTAAAGTGATCTGTACAGGTGATAGCTTGAGATTTTCAATATTTTTTTATATAAAGTGGCAGCTACACATTAATTTAGTTTAATATTTCTCTATATATATATATATATATATATATATATATATATATATATATATATATATATATATATATAATTTTTGGTAAATTGGTGTTTTATACATATTTTACATATTTTAGATCACTTATCTATAGCATTCACTTATATAGTGCCGTCAATTTACAGAGCGCTTCACATATACAGTATATTGTACATTCACATTAGTCTCTGCCCTCAAGGAGCTTACAATCTAAGGTCTCTAACACACATACTAGGGCCAACTTAGTCTAGAGCCAATTAACCTACTAGAATGTCTTTGGAGTGTGGGAGGAAACTGGAGTACCTGGAGGAAACCCACACAGGGAGAACATGAAAACTCCAGGCAGGCAGTGGCATAGTTGGTATTCGAGCTGATGGCCCTAGTGTTGCCGGGTGGACGTTCTAACCACTTAGCCACTGTGCTGCCCATAATATTTACATATTCTTAGCAAGCAGTGAATGGAATTTTAAAACAAGCCCTACGTGACCTATATTGTGTGACCACTCAGTAGTCTTTGTAGCGTGACCACGCAATGACCACTGTGGAGCAATTCTAATTCATATTTTACAACAGAAGCGCTGAAGTTGTTCAAGTTGCTCCCATAGCAGCTCCGTTTATTCTCCCCCAGTCCCAGTATATCAGGTTAGCTCTGTGGGAAGGGCAATGGAAGCTAAGTACAACTTGGACAACTTTAGTGTTTTGCTTTAAACTTTGTGGATGAAGTGCTTCACAATGCCCACAACTACTGAGGTCAATGTGGGTTTGTTTTAAATCTTATTTTCTGCTTGTTAGTAATATTTAAACACTATTATGTACATATGTAAATACATATAGGCTGGCTACAGGTTTGCATTAAATATAAGTACAGCTTCAGAAAAGGTGACATGTGCAGCACCTCTTGGTCTTTATCACTACACATTTACTGTTTATTACAAATGGCAGATGAAGTGCCACTGCCATTCTGCTGCTTTATATAGAAACATTTTTAAAAATGACCAAGTTTACTGAAATTACTTTCTTTTTTCCAATACTGAATAAAGCACGGCAATGTGCTTTTCAAATGTATTTGGAGCTCATAAATAGTGTAGTGTAAATAACATAAATGAGTTAAAAAAATAAATAAGCTGGAAGCAGAGCCCAGTCATGTGACTTGTCAAAGTTGTGACTGGAGGACCCAATCACGGAGTTCTCTTTACTGAGTAAGCAGCATTAAGCAGAGACAACCCCATTGGATACAGCTGCAAGATAATGGCGCTGCAACTCAATCATGCAATCAGGGCTGGCAAGAGCTTTCTGTTTCCACTCACCGTGCCTGACTTGCAGTCTCCACCCCGCAACACAAGAGTCCATTCATGTAGCTTAAGTCGGCAGGTGAGGATGAATAAAATGTCTCTTTATTTCATCGAAAGTGTACACATGTTCCAAACAGAGCCAACATTAACGCATTTCAGCCTATCAAGGCCTTACTCATATTATTAAAGTGACTGTAAGGGTTCGTTTTTTTTTTTAAATATCAAACATGTCATACTTACCTCCACTGTGAAGCTAGTTTTGCACAGAGTGGTCCCAGGCATCCTCTTCTGGGGTCCCCCGGTGGCTCTCGTGGCTCCTCCCCGCATCAGATAACCCCCTAGGAGAAGCGTTATCCCGGGGGATTACCTTGCAGGCACCCTCCCGAATCCAGCATTTGCATCCATAGCCGCTGCAGGACTTGGTCCCGTCCCCCGCGTCATTGGATTTGATTGACAGCAGCGGGAGCCAATGGTTGCGCTGCTATCAATCTATCCAGTCAAGAGCTGGGACCCCATGGAGAGAAGGAGAGCGCGTCACCGCCAACAGAATTACGGGGCTCAGGTAAGTAAAACGGGGGGGCTGAGGGGGCCGGTCACTGGCAGGTGTTTTTTAGGATGCATTAAGGTGAAGAAAAAAAAGGTTTACAACCCCTTTAAGACCTTGATAGGCTGAAACGTGTTAGTGTTGGCTCTGTTTGGAACATGTGACATTTTATTCATCCTCACCTGGTTTCTGACTTTATCTACATGGAAGAACTCCATTGGATTCTGTGGTGTTGAACAACATTACAGTATATAGCAGAGAGTAGATGGCAATACCTGTACTCTGTTGTAAATGAAGTCCATACTCTAACTGACTGTCCTGCCCAGAATCATGGCTTTCCTTGTATTTTGTACATGGGCAAGGGGTCTCCTAGAAGAGAAATGGACCATCTCCAGAGACTCTGGAGACTGCATAATTTACTGGAAGAGATACCTGTGCATAGCAGAGGTACAAATCCCTGCAGGATGTAAATGAAGCCACAGAAGGAATCTGTAGGAATCTAAGATCTACAGTATAACATAATCAAGATATGATATGGATGGTTTGGGGTACTTTTTCTGAAAACATTCTTATATTGCCCTGTCTGATCACAGGCCGAGGAGGGACAAGACCTGTAATCACAGAACTGCAGCAACGATTTATTCTCCTGGCCTGTCACACAGGGATGGTGGATGGGCCACAGGAAGTGGGTGGGCGGATACAAATACAAAACCTGTGGCAGGTAAAACAGCTCCCATATACATGAAGTTCAGCTTTGTATTTAGCTGTTTTAGCTTTAAAGAAAATGGATTATGCTTGGACAAATTTCTTTGAGGCGGGAGAAAAGAAGTGCCTAAGTGCTTGGGCATTTATTCATTTCAATGGCGAGAATAAATTAATCTTCTGGCCTATGAAATAAACGCCCAATCGCTTGATGTGCCTAAACGCAATTTTAAAAGCGCTGATCAGGTGCATTTTTGAAGCTGCTTTTCTCCTTCCAGGAGAAAAGCATTTACAATAGCCCCAGTGTGCATCAAGCCTAACAGTCGGGATATTCTGTGTATTAGTAGGATATAACCTTAAAAGGATGGTGTGTACTAGTTACCCTCACTACATGCGTTTAGTTTAAAAGCATTCAGTGAGCTTCAATAGAAATTTTAACAAATCGGTTTACAGTACTTCACACTGAATAATGTTGAGTTTTATTACTACCTACCACTACCTACCACCATCTATCCAGTTCCCAGCTCTGCACAACAGAATGTTCACACAGATAGTACAAGTCCCTAACGCATCAAAAGTTCTCAAATAAAGCTTTCTGTAAGCCACATAAGGGCAGTATAGAAAAGTGAAATAAAGAATCTGGTTACAATAAGCAGTAATTAAAGCAGAACTGAAGTTAAAAAAAAATCCTTTTCTTTTTTAGTAGCATTTTTTTTTAAATGTACACTGCTTGTGGTGTATGTGTAGTGCAGTATACACTCCCTGCATCTGTAAAATGCTGAAAAGTGAAGCCTAGTGATAATACAGTTCCACCGTGCACGTGTCAGAGTATCTTCACTGGCGCTTCACAAGAGGGCAGCGATAGCTGTGTAGAAGCTATGGTCATAATCTGCACATTATGACAAGTACCCCCCCATATTACCCCTCAGTTCCACCTTAAAGGCTAAGTTAACCTTTTTAAGAAGAAAACATACTATGTAGTAAAGAGGCCCCAGTAGTGTAAAAAATTGCCCAGCTTAAAAAATACAACAGTTTACAAGACATAGAGTGCCTTGAAAAAGTATTCATACCCCTCGGAATTTCCCACATATTGTCATTTTACAACCAAAAACATAAATGTATTTTATTAGAATAGACCAACACAACGTAGAACATGATTGTGAAGTGGAAGAAAAATGATAAATAGTTTTCAAAAAATGTTTACAAATAAAAATGTGAAAAGTGGGGTGTGCATTTGTATTCAGTGTAGAATTACCTTTCGCTGCAATTACAGCTGCAAGTCTTTTTGGGGATGTCTCTACCAGCTTTGCACATCTAGAGAGTGACATTTTTGCCCATTTTTCTTTGCAAAATAGCTCAAGCTCTGTCAGATTGAATGGAGAGCGTCTGTGAACAGCACTTTTCAAGTCTTGCTACAGATTCTCAATTGGATTTAGGTCTGGACTTTGACTGGGCCATTCTAACACATGAATATGCTTTGATCTAAACCATTCCATTGTAGCTCTGGCTGTATGTTTGGGGTCATTGTCCTGCTGGAAGGTGAATCTCCGCCCCAGTCTCAAGTCTTTTGCAGACTCTAACAGGTTTTCTTCTAAGATTGCCCTGTATTTGGCTCCATCCATCTTCCCATCAACTCTGACCAGCTTTCCTATCCCTGCTGAAGAAAAGCATCCCCACGATATGATGCTGCCACCACCATGTTTCACAGTGGCTATGGTGTGTTCAGGGTGATGTGCAGTGTTAGTTTTCTGCCACACATAGCGTTTTTCTTTTAGGCCAAAAAGTCAAATTTTGGTCTCATCTGACCAGAGCACCTTCTTCCACATGTTTGCTGTGTCCCCCACATAACTTCTCACAAACTGCAAACATGACTTCTTCTGGCTTTCTTTCAACAATGGTTTTCTTGCCACTGTTCCATAAAGGCCAGATTTGTGGGCTGTACAACTAATAGTTGTCCTGTAGACAGATTCTCCCACTTGAGCTGTGGATCTCTGCAGCTCAAGAGTTACCATGGGCCTCTTGGCTGCTTCACTGATGAATACTCTCCTTGTTTGGCCTGTCAGTTTAGGTGGATGGCCATGTCTTGGTAGGTTTGATTTTGTGTCATACGCTTTCCATTTTCAGATGATGGATTGAACAGTGCTCCGTGAGATGTTCAAAGCTTGGGATATTTTTTTATAACCTAACCCCGCTTTAAACTTCTCCACAACTTTATCCCTGACCTGTCTGGTGTGTTCCTTGGCCTTCATGATGCTGTTTGTTCACTACGGTTCTCTAACAAACCTCTAAGGACTTCACAGAACAGCTGTATTTATACTGAGATTAAATTACACACAGGTGGACTCTATTTACTAATTAGGTGACTTCTGAAGGCAATTGGTTCCACTAGATTTTAGTTAGGGGTATCAGAGTAAAGGGTGCTGAATACAAATGAACGTCACACTTTTCAGATATTTATTTGTACAAAAACTTGGAAAACCATTTATCATCTTCCTTCCACTTCACAATTATGTGCCACTTTTTGTTGGTCTATCACATACAATCCTAATAAAATAAATACATGTTTTTGGCTGTAACATGACAAAATGTGAAAAATTTCAAGGGGTATGAATACTTTTTTAAGGCACTGTACCTGAAGGCCAATCTCTGCTTTCCCAAAACCTGTTTAAACAAACTACGATCCTGACAGATTTACTCTATCTTGACACAGAAGCTTAGATGCTGACCATTGAGTGCATCCCTAGCATAACAGGAGTCAGCATTCTTCATGGTCTGCGGCTGAGCTCTGCGCATGCACAGGTCTTGAAAAAGGAAGAGTGATCATTACTGTGATCCTGCCGCTGCACCTAATTTATGATATGTCCCAAATCCTGGGTAGGATGAGGCAGATCACTTTGAGAGGCAGTGTTTCAGCTAGGCAGTGGGGAAGCCAAGCTTAACCTACAGGTATTGCATTTAGACAAAGAACCTATTCATTTTAAGCTGCACAGTGGACCACTTGACTGCATAGTACAAAGGTGAACTTGGCCTTCAAGGCTGGCACTAATTTTTGTTATCAGGCCTCTGTAGCTATATATGCCTGTAAAAGGCTAGCAGCAAAATCTGAAAACCATTGTTGGTGGTTTGACAAACGAGCAAACTGGGCATGCCCCAAATGCGTCACCACCCCTTCCTGTGTGACGAAATGTGTTACTGACCCTTCCTGTGCTTATGGTTCGACAAAGAAGCGCACTGGGCAAGCTTTGAAATGCATTACAGCCCCTTCCTGTGTGACTTCAATTCCTGTTTGCACTCCACGCTGGTCCAGAATTTGCCAAGTGGGAACCTTGCTGGCTCATGTATCCATAGCTGCTGGTCAGCTAGTGGATTGGGGACACCGCTTCTGCTGCCACAGATGGAGGACACACACCGTGTGGTTTTATTCCGCTGATAGGCCCGACTTTTAGCACATGATTGTGCGCGTTTTTAATCTGTTTTCTTACTTTAATAAAAAATTTGGCTGCTGCACTTAGAGGTGCTTCTCCTTCATTATTATTTACCATCTCACTGCTATTTCTTAAAATTCTACATTGAGACATTTCCGATTGTTTTTAAAGGTGTAAGTTCCATGGATGTTATATGAATGGATGGATTTTATTTACCAGAGCTGCACACTTCTTCCAAGCATGGAATCAATCTTACAGGTAAGCAAGTAATCACATTTCTGCCACAAGTAAGCAAGGAAATTGGCTTTGGAACTTGCACCTTCAGCAATGGTAGCTTTTATATTTCTATATATACACAAACTCCATTTTAATGGGACTTTCCATGTACATTCAATTTCTTATTAAAGCGGTAGTAAAGACCCTAGGACAATATAAAATAATTCGCCCCCCTGCAGGTTTAAGCCATAATGTACTAGTATGCACCGCATACTAGTACATTATGATAAACTTACCTACAAATGGATCTATCCAACGATACGCTGTCAGGACTCTCCCCGATCCCTGGTGCTTCCATCTTCCTCCGGTCTTTGCATCTCCGGGCACTTGATTGGCCAGGCCAACGTGACGACACTCCCGTGTGCGTGAGTCACATCGCTGCAGTGCACAGAGCAAGCCGTAAATGTAATCTGAGCTGTACATATGCGGCTCAGATCACATTACTTGCTGACAGGCAGGGAGGACATGTATGACAGAAGAGACCTCTAGGGCAGATTTGAAAGATTCTGAGTTTACTACCACTTAAACACAAAGAAAAAATTCTCTAAAAATTCACAATTTAGAATTCAGTGTCAAGTTAAAACCACAAATATTGTGCTTATATTTATATTTCTGCTTATAATTATTAAAATATCAGGTGGAAGTCCATTCTTGAAGAGATATCCTGGAATGGAAAGGGGGGGGTGATAATTTTGTGAACCTGTTACTTTTTCCCTGCATTAACAAAGTGCGGCCTTACTTTATTAATTATTTATTTATCTTAATTTATTGTAGTCATATCACTAAAAAAGAGACTGGCTACTGAGAGCTATTGCATCGTAGGTCTTCTGGGGGTAAAGAAAAAATAGCAGCAACATAAAATGAATTCACTCAATTTACACACTGGGCCGTGGTGCTATGCTAAAATCTTATTTTTAGGCTGTATCTTGGTAATGATGACCAACTTACAGCTTGGGTGTCAAGGCCTCCTAAAATAGGCACATCAGTTTTTTTGTTTGTTTTTGAGGGGGAGGGATGCTAAAAACTCACTGTGTTTTAATGACTCTCAGACACTCAGGCTGTATGGGAAAGAAGTCCTGTTCCCACATCTGTGAGTGTTGGCCGGAAAGGGAGCTTGTCTATGCTCCAGGCAATGGTAGAGGGTGACTAGGTGTCCCGGGAACCACACATCAAGTCAAGACCTGCTGTATGATAGTGAATGTCAGTCTCAGTCTGGAGTCCCGGCAGGCCATGCAGCCAACGTGTTTCACTCCACCCACCGGAGCTTACTCATGGGGATGGGAAGCCATCCCCACGAGTAAGCTCCGGTGGGCGGAGTGAAACACGTTGGGAGGCGTGGCCTGGTGGGGGGGGGGGGGCAGGCTGAGACTTCCATTCACTATCTATCGTATAGTACGTCTTGACCTGCTGTGCAGTTCCTGGGACACCTAGTCACTCTCGGCCATTATTAAGGGCATTATTTTTGAAGCTGGATTCCCTTATTAGTTTACATAACTGAACATTCAGCATGTCCTGTTTCATGAGATTTCAGCAAGGAGAAAGCAAAAAAAAAAAAAAGGCCACTAAGTGAAAAATCTAACAATACAACAAAATGCAGAAATATTGGATTTGAGTTAACCTGAGCGTTAAAATAAGACTAAAAAAATTCATGAACGCTATAGTGGGTCTTTACTACTAGCAGTGGCACTAGTGGGGAGATCCCTCTTCCCCTCCTTTCCAAGCCATGGAATGGCCACGACCATGATGAGCAGAGAACTGCTGTAAGCTGGCCTTCAGGTCTATAAATTCCTATAATGATTCCACAGTGAAACAGCATTTTAGCTTTTGCCATCTGTGTTTTATAAAGCAACTAAAAAAAATTAATTTTAAGTTAAAAAAAAGGTAGAATTATTTTAAGCCCTTTAAGCCATAACAGCACACAGATATCAGGAAGAAGACACAACACACCCAAAATAACTCAGCATCCATTACAAGTTCACAAGGCATGCAAAGCGAGAAAGCAGCGCAAGGAAAGCCGCGTGCGAAGCAAGGATGGATTTTTAATGGTTTTATATCTTTATAAACACAGTTAAATGCAGATGTGAGTGGGTTAAATGGGGGAAAAGCTATTTTTAGTTACCTTTCTCAGATTTCTTTAGGAAAGCTGGCGAGGAAGAAGGAATCATAGGTATTTTCATCAACTCTGCACGCTTTGAGTCATTCAGTAGAAAGTGGGACTTAAAGGACATAGAACTGACCAGGGTATAATCCTGAACTATCAGCCCTATACAAAACAAACAGAGAGATGCGGTCAATGAAAGCACCCATGATTCCACAAGGATCAACACAGAGTGGGGAGGGGGTGTGGAGGTTCAGGGAAGAAGAAAACAATACAAATAAATAAAAAGACACAATGAGAAAATGAAAAGTAAACATGGGTGAAAAGAATGACATAAGAACAACTAAAATGAGAAAATGACATGGGTGGTGTCAATATGTGGCCCTGATTAGGTTAAAGTGGTTCTAAAGGCAGAAGGTTTTATACCTTAAGGCATGCTCTGCATTAAGGTAAAAAAATAAATAAAAATAAAATAAAAACTTCTGTCTGCAGCCCCCCCCTATACTTACCTGAGTCCGATCCCAATCCAGGGCTGTGCCCGATAGCAGCTGCTCTCTCGGTTCTCCTCCTCCTCACTGGACAGAGAGGGAGCAGCAGGAGCCAATGGCCCCTGCTGCTGTCAATTACAGCCAGTGAGCAGAGAGCGGAGGGTGAGGCCGAGACGTGCTCTGTGTGTTAAAGGACCCACAGAGCATGACTTGGGATCGAGCCCGCACAAGTGCCTTCATAGCAAGCAGCTTGCTATAGGATGCACTGGGCAGGAGGGAGGAGCCAGAAATGCATGCTGGGGACCCGAGAAGAGGAGATCAGGGCTACTCTCTGTAAAATTATTGCACAGAGCAGGTAAATATAACATGTTTTTTTTTTTTTAAGTTGGTTTACAATTACTTTAACTAGGTCCTGCCTAGTAGGATGCCAGATCATGGCTGGATCAGCTGATGTCACCGTGGCTGCATCATGATTGGGTTATCTCAGTGCACCCCATGAAATTGCAGTGAGTGTGACATTTGGAGGGGGGGGGGGGGACACTCTCCAAACACAAGAATAGCAAGTAGAGGCCCCCTGGTTGCCTTTCCTTTCAAAGGGTTGATGGAATTTGACTGGCTGATAAAGGCTACACATTTTCTTATGTTTTCAAAATGTAACATATAGGTTTAAAAAAAGGATATGCAAGCACTCTGTGTTGCATCCCATAGTGTGGCTTCTCTAAACATTCTCTCCATGGGCCAGTGATAAAATCCATATGCATCAGAAGCAAACCTGTTATAACAAAGACCTGTACCATTCATCAATCTCATGCAAATCCAAACATTTTTAGTTTCTAAAAATGCACCTCTAGATCTCACAGGTGATGTCTACTGTTCTAATACTGAATTTCCAAAAGGAAGACCACTCACAGTGTGGTTCCATTGGCTCACTCACAGACTGCTCTGTGGGATAAGATTGAAACATTTATAAGCTGACCATACACTAGTAGAATTTTGTTAAAATAAAGTAAAATGTTACTTTTAAATATTAATTAAACATACTGAGAATTGACATACAAATTCTACTAGTGTATGGCCAGCTTTACAGCAAATCTGAAATAAGCCTGGACAATGCTGACCAAGCTTATGATGAGGTTACTTTCAATCTATGATCCAAAACAATCTGTAGTTTCAGATATATACAGTAGATATCTGAAATACTGGAAGAACACAAACTCTCTTTTGGTAGTAAAGGTCACCTCTACCTTTTCCAACAAATACAAAATGTATATATAACTTAGCGTATACAGTTTTTTATGTTTATGTTTTTATGTTAGCTATGCCCATGCTTGTGGCAGGTTAGCATTTGCATACTAACACCAGAAAAGTATAGGCCACTCTGCAGCTAAAGAAGTTATATACTGGTACTTTCATGGCAATTGTAACCTTTAGTTTTCTGTTATAGCAGGTTTGCTTTAAGATAATCTTTGAACTAAAAGTAGCTGTAGCATGATTTTTTAGAGGAACCTTGCACAGGATAGTATTCTGGAACATTGGGTTATACTGCTACCTGTAACAAACAGGTGGCTCCTGTCCCCATCTATACCTGGCCTTCACAGCAAGGAGCATATTGAAGGGCAATGCATGAAAGACAAAACCAGGGGAAATTCCAAGCTCAACCAGTCTGCTTACCAACCAAATTAACCTGTCCAACAATATGCGTTAAAAACAGGGGTTTAGTTAGCACACATTTGCAAATGCATGCGTAAGCTACAGGGCCCCTTCACGGCACCCTGTATTACTTGCAGTCCCAACCTTTTAAATTTATAAGAGTCTCCACAGTGGTAGCACATGCATTCTAATGGATAGATAAGGGGCAGGTAGGCCTAGAAGTAGCTCAATCCCCCCTAAAGGCACAGGGGCACACTGGACACCCAGCACATAGCACAATGGCAGCAAGGTGCCCAGTGTGTCCCCTCGCCATTGTGCTATTTGCTGGGTGTCCAGTACGCCCATGTGCCTTTAGGGAGGATTGGGCTACCTCCAGGCCCACCTTCCCCCTATCTATCCATTAGAATGCATGTGCCCCCACTGTGGAGACTCTCATAAATTTAAAAGGTTGGACAGGGTAATTTGGTTGGTAAGCAGACTGGTTGGTGAGTTGAGCTGGGAATTTTCTCTGGTTTTGTCTTTTATACTGCCATCTGCCACCTTCGGGAGTCTGAAACGTGGCAAAGCAAAGATGTAAAGACATCCAAGTATAATTCCCCCTGCTCCTAGCATGCCTCAGTTTTGCAGAAAGCAATGATAGTTGTGGATCATAAGAACATAGGGAAGGGACCTGTGTCCTGTAATGTACTCCAGGAAAAGTTTTTTTTAAAACTAAGACAAAACTCCTATTTCCTTAGTCATAAATTACAGGACACAGGATAGTAGACACAGGATAGTATTCTGGAACATTTGGACATCCAAAAGCAGTCCAACTGAGAGGTGTAGCAACAGCTAATTAAAAAACTAACGGTCTCACAAAAAGAAAAAACAACAGGTTAACAAGGACAGCTCAAGGAAGCCTACAGCGCCATCTGAAGAACTTTATGACTTTATGAGCCTTCATCAGCTGTGGCCTGAATGTCCAACTAGTAAAACTTAAAGCAGTTTTAAACCATTACATATACCCAGTGACGTGACTAGTTTCAGATGATACACAGAGATGAAATAAATCCTCCTACATAACTTGTACAATTTTTTTCTGCAGCCTGTACAGCCTTCTACAACACACAGATGAAGTTATTTTTCTCAGTAGCAGAGATCAGGGGGTGAAGATTTGATGTCAGACACACTACAGAGCTAAAGCACAGAGCTGAGTGTAATCTGAGAGCTGATTTGAGAAAAGTGACACACCCCCCTTTACACAGGCTCACAGAAACATACACCTGAGGATATGAGTCATCTGCTGTGTGTTGGCGGGGAGAGGTAACACCTCCGGGGAGGCTGAGGTGTTGGCTTAATCTATTATGAGTAGGTCATGCAGAAAGCACAGAGAGGCAAGATCAGAGATGAATCAGACTCTGTGCTTTAGATTTAGGTTAGCACATACTAGTGTGGAATGTGCTTTATTCATTTTTCAAGTCTGAGATTTACAACCCGTTTAAGAATGTGTGACTAGAAGACCAGGTGGCAGCCTTGCAAATCTGAGAAACAGATGCCTGATGCTGAAAAGCCTATGAAGAAATAACTGATCTAGTGGGTTACTTTCACTAGGAAAGGGGGAACCTTGCACCTGAGGACATGAATAATAAGCTGAAGAATCCATCTATTGATAGTGGAAAGAGAAGCAGGCGCTTCACATTCAGGGGCGTTCAGGGACAACAAACAGAGTCGAACTGACAAAGGGGAGCTGTAGCTGAGAGACAGGCTCAAAAAGTATTTACCACATCCACACAATGGAGTGAAATCCTTTCAGGATGTTTAGATGCAGGAGATACAGGGAACAGTGTTCTGGTTAAGGTGAAAGGAAGAAACCACACTGGCAAGAAAGGAGGCCTTGGGCCTTAAAACAACCTTGTCCTTGTGTAGCACAAGAAAGGGTTCTTTATAGGTCCAGGTTGGCAACTCAGAAACTAGCTTTGCAGAAGTGATGGGGAAGAGAAAGGCAACCCTGTGAGTAAGGATAGACAGAGAAAAATCCCCAATAGGTTCAAAGGGCCGTTATTTGAAGAGTCAACAGAATCAGGTTGATATACCATTGAGTCGCTTAGGAAAGTATAGGGGGAATAATGTGAGCAACATACCTCCACAAGGGAAGGAGAAGTAAGTGGTCTTTGAAAAATAATCTTTAGGGATGAGATTTGAACCATGATGGTATGCAAGGCCAACTGTTGATCCAGACCAGACTGTAGAAAAGACAGAATTCATCCCAGTACTTCCTGAGATGGAAATTCCTTGCCTCGCGCCACGTAAAATGTGCTTTTCAGGTGTGATCATAGACTTTGCAAGAAGTCAATTTTCTAGCTATAAAGATTGTAGGCGTAACTGAATCAGGTAGACTGATAAAGCCAGCAACCTAGAAGCAGTATTGTAGACTGGCACCTAGGACAGAGTATTCAAATGATGCAGAAGAGCCCACAGAGTCTGCCAGGAGCTTGACTATGGGGGTTATTTACGAAAGGCAAATCCACTTTGCACTCGCTGTAGATCCGAGGGGTACATGCAAGAAAAATAAAAAACAGCATTTTAGCTTGCACAGGATTGGATGATAAAATCAGCAGAGCTTCCCCTCATTTCAGATCTACCCCTTAGATATACAGTGACTGCACTTCCAAGTGCACTTGTAATGCAAAGTGGATTTGCCTTTCGTAAATAACCCCCTATGTCTTGGTACCATGTTCTCCTGGGCCAGTCCAATGCACTGAGGATCGCTGAAATGCCCTCCATCTTGATCCTGTGGAGCAGGCAAGGAAGAAGTATCATACAAAGAACAGCATAGCTTAGGATGAATTGATCCTGCAGAGTCACCAGTGCATCCAGTGTGAAAGCCAGAATATACCTGGGCCTGAATATAAACCAGCCCAGTTTGTTGTTGAACCTGGAAGCCAAGAGGTCCAAATACGGCACTCCCCACCTTCAACAGAGGTCTAGAAACACCTTAGGTTGAAGAGAGTCCAGACATTCCTGAGTCCAGACACTGATGACTGAGGAAGTCTGTTTGCCAATTATCTACGTCGGGCACATGCAAGGTGGACAGAGCTGGGCACTTTCCATCCAAGTGAGAATCAGATTTGCTTATCTTTGAGCTGCAAGACTTTTTGCTCCTCCCTGATGGTTGATGTAAGCCACACACCTATGTCATTGTCTGACAGAATCCTGGTCAGATGTCCCTGTAGTCAAGAGGTCCAGGGTTAAAAAGTTAACCAAATTGCTCAGAACTCCAGAATATTCATGGGGAGACAAGCTTCCTCCAGTCCAAGTCCCTAGCACTGAGAGAGTAACAAGGACTCATTGTGCACTCAGGCTGGCATCTGTCAGGAGAACTTTCCAGGCCACCACGAGAAAGGATTTTCCCATTTCCAGCACAAGACTTGTTATCCACCAGGCCATAGCAAACCTGGTTTTGGGAGTCAAGGGGATACTGCAGTCCAAAGACTGAGTATTATGTTGCTAGACCCTTGCGTTTCAGCAGTCTGGAATGATATTGAGCATATGGGACTGTTGGTTGGTAAGCTCCGTACTGTAGTTTGTTCATGGGAAAAGAAAGTTTAGAGGTTGTCCTGTGGAAGAAAAACCTTGGACAGGCCTGTATTCAGGAACAGGCACAGAAACTTCAAGCGATGAGATGGTCCCAGTGCAGACTTCTGGGATTTACCCAAACCTCTGTAACATTTGCATGGTCTGTCAAGCATTGGCTGACAGAGATTGTGCCAATCATTTCCTCAAAAGAAAGCCATCCAAATATGCCCCAATGGGAATGCCCTGAGATCAAAGCAGAGAAAGAACTAGCGCTAGCACCTTGGTGAAGACTCGAGGTGCAGTGGAAAGTCCAAAGCAAGGGACACGAAGTGGTCATGTTGCATATCCACAGCAAAACGTAGATAGCGTTTATGTGCTGGGAGGTGAGGATGTCTAAGTAGGCATTCTTGATGTCAGAAAAGGCCAAAATATCCCCCGGGTGGAGGGAAGCAATGACTGACTGGGTTGATTCCATACATCATTTTTGAACTGGGTTCACAACTTGGACAGACAACTTTTTTAGGACGCCTTTAATAAGATGTTGTTTTTTTTAAACAGTCAAAATTCAATAATATATTGTTAGCCAAATCCTTAGGAGGGGCAAAGATCTTTTCAGGCTGAGATCAGTCACTGTACAAGACAGGCTGTAAAAGAGAGCGTAGTGGTAAGGTTTTGACAGGTTGAAGCATTTACAGAGAGTCCAGGCTTGTGAACATTGCCAAGGCTGAAGCAGGGTGCTCTAAGTCCAGGTATGTGTGCACAATAAAAAAATAAGTAATGAAATTGTATCATAGCTTTTGGAAATAGTTCAGTATTCTGAATCTCCTCATGTGCTGAATCTGGACAAAACTGGACAAAGTACCATCCTTATTTTACATTCAAATGGGTAATAGCAGCTGCTACAACAAGAAGATCAGAGAGAGACTCTAAAGGATAGAATGAAGGGACCAACTTGCCACAGGCACTCCAACAATTCCCAAAGCTTATCAATCTGTATGTCCCAAAATGGCACGCGCATGGGCAGTGTGCCAGACTTAGAAGGAGACTGTCAAACAACTGGTAAACGAAAAAGGTGCCAGATTTAAAATGAAAAAAAAAAGGTTTCTTTCCTGCTGCCCACTTGCGTTCGAATGTGTTGCACAGTGTGCTCTTCTGTTTTACTCTTAGAGGACCGGCACAGCACACCTAGGCTTTCATGGATAAGGGTCCTTACTTACCATATCAGTGTTCCATCCTGCATCTTTCCCCAGGCAGATAGACAGAGAGTTAAGTACAAGCCCTATTCAGTGGTCTTGACCCATCTGGTGGGTATATTCCCTAAGGAGTCTTCAGGGACTGGGTTCCACCAGACAGAGATACCTTAGGCCTGGACCCTGTGGCAAACTCAACACTTTGCGCCACATGCTTACTTGAGCACCAAAAGCAGTCTCCAGTGCCTGGAGGCTGACATTATGGGCCTGCCCCTCACCTTCTTTTTGGCAGGGCTAGGGTACAGGCAAATATGAGCTTCAGTGACTTTGCAGCAACTGAAGAATCTTGCTAGAAGAAAAAAATATCTTGATAAAAAATAAAAAGGTTTTGTTTCTCTCTCAGTGAGATGTCCAATCGGCTAAGGACACAACCAAAACCCTGAAGCATTGTGGGAGGCTGTCCTTAAAGTTTTACTTTGCCATTATCCAGTCTCCTGAAGATGACAGCATAACCCAACATTCCAGAATACTGGCCCTCTACCCCATAATGTATGACCAAAAAATTATTTGGTGTATGTAAAATTGCTGCTAATGCATAGGAAGCACTTGTTATGGCCATTAAAGTATATATCAGGGGTATGCAATTAGCGGACCTCCAGCTGTTGCAGAACTACAAGTCCCATGAGGCATAGCAAGACTCTGACAGCCACAAGCATGACACCCAGAGGCAGAGGCATAATGGGACTTGTAGTTTTGCAACAGCTGGAGGTCCGCTAATTACATATCCCTGGTATATATAAAAGTTAGAGGAAAATCCCTTCTTAGGCAGCTGTCATTGGAACAGGAACTGTTCTGGTGATGACTGTAAAATGTAAGATTATCAACCACACAGTGTTAATTCCATCAGCAAGAATCTCTAGGTTCCTGCAATGGAATGACATGTGTGTGCAAGACATTGTGGCTGCTGAGCCCTTACAATGCAATTATAGGTTGATGGGGCCTCATCTATCCATGACTGTTTGCAGCTTTTCACACAGCCAGCGATTATCTGCAGTTAGAGACCGATAATCGTGGCTGGACGCAGATTCATGCCTCTGGATTTAGCAGTGTTTTGTTTAGTGTGTATAGTGTATAGTGTGCGCAGTGTGAATTAGGCCTTAGATAGCAGGGAAAGAGGATCTAACCCTTCTTAACTCTACCTGAAACCTACCTAAACAAAAAAATGTTTCGGCTTTACATGCACTTTAAAGGCAAAAGGGTACATCTTGCTTTTAAGAGGTCTTTTGGAAGTCTATGTTTTTGCACCTACTTACAACTGGTTACAATTGGTTAATGTTTCTCAACAGTATGCTATAATCATCAGCATTTGTCTAACTTTAGCTTAAGAGTGAAGTTATGACTTTGGACAATGATGTTTTGGTGTGGCCAGAGACCCTGTAATATAGCCTGCCTCATCAGCACACACAATCAATCATATGAGAGCCATCAGCTGCAGACATTATATTATTTCTGAACTTTTGCATGCTGAAATTATTTACTTGTATATTTTCAAATGAAAGTATTTTTATAGTCTGCAAAGGTGAGTGAGCCAAAGACTGGATAGTCCAGCTTCAACATAGCCCCAAGGGCTAACGTTTACCATGAATGATCAAAATATATATATATCGTTACACATGTACAGAAAAATCGACACTACTCCCACAGTTAAGTAAATTAAGTAAAAATTGTACCCTATTACGTTCTGGTGTAAAAAATCAGCCAGGCTCCACCATGTTTCTGGGTACACTCTAATACTGAGCCAATGCTGAGCTGATAAAACAGGTCAAACTTCCTGGTATGCTGGTCCTGTGATATCAGCAACTTCCTTACCTCCCAACCCTGGCTACATTGATGTCTATGTTACCAATGTCTTTTAGCCAAGGAGGCAAAAATAACACCAAATAACACCAGAAAAGCTGCATCTATGCAGTCCAACATTTATATGAAATCTCTATTATACAATTTACATCCAGGAAATAGAGACACTATAATATGCTCAATGCACTAAGCAAACACAAGGATAAGGATATTCATTTTCAGCCATGTGACTTTAATTTTCAATTCTCATTGGATTGCCTTTTTGAAAAGAAACATCCTTACCTTGCTGAATTGAGGCTCATGTGTGAAATAGACATCAGTGTTTTCTGGTCAGTGGATAAGGTAATTTGAAATGTTTACATTCCTCTTTAAAGAAAAGGCTTAATATTGAGACTCCAAGTGGAAATTATCCATACTGGAGGTAAAATGCAGAATTAAATTAAATATTAAGTAGTTAAAACAGGTAAATCCCAGAAGCTATATGAAACATTCAATCACGTCTGCACGGTCATGTGTCTCACTAATGTGTGCATTATTCAATTAATGTCTATCTCAAGAAAAACCCAGACTGGCTGAATCACAAGGGAAACTGGTTCACAGAGATTATTAGAAGATATTAGATTAGATTGTTAGAAGATATTTCGAAAGAGGGAGATATCACTGGAAGAAATGTTTTAAAGTAGAAACCCTGCCAGGCCCTCGACGGTATATATAAGTAGAGCTGCTAAGTAGGTGGGTCTTGGCATTCCAAGAGAAAATAGAGGGTGAGGAACTCCTATGGGCAAACAATGACTTAGTGAAAATGCTGCCAAACTTGAAAATATGTAAAGCCAAAACATTTTCTTTGAATTTAGTATACACTAAGGAAAACCTAAAGGGTTTTTTTTTTGCCATCTATGGAGATTTCCCTTCACTTTCTGACCTATAGATGCAACAAGTGAGAGGAAAATTTCTCCAAAGTTAGCGGAATTCCGTTTTAGATAGGTGTCATCAAACAAGCGTTCCCACTGGAAGATTTTACCTCTGTTCCTGTTCTGGTGACAACTCAGACCTTGGATTTTCCCATCTCTTTCTCCACTGGAGAACAATGGTCACCAAGACAAATAGAGAGAATGCACCACAATACCCAAAACAAAAAGGTTTTGGCTTTATATATACTCTAGAAGCTGTGTGTAAATTGCCTCAAATAGACCAGGAGATTGCACCCTATCATGCCCAAATCAAAAAGGAATTACAATTCTTGGATAAAGTTTTTATTCTTAATCTCCAAAAAGGTGGAGTTGACTGCAAATATGTTTTTTTTTAAATGTTGAATTTCTCTATGAAGTATAACTGTATCACTACTAGATGAAAGTGGCTATTGTAGAGCTCTCCCCTTGCACATACTACAATAAATACAGTGTCCTAATGTTGACCTATTTTGTGTTCTGTTCTCATCTGTGTAAACCTTTAATGAACCATTCCATGTTCTGACGTAACTAGCTCATGTGACCCATGCATGGGCTAGATTCTGATTCATGGTTTTTATCATGTGTATTTGCTGTTTGCAAAGCACATTATTATGAGTAATGAGTTTGAGGAAACAAAGAAAAACGAAGATGAAGGGGGATATGAATAAATGAGAACAAAATAATCTAGAGGCTTCATCTGGTCAGGGAATTTAACACATTCTGGAACATTTGTTGCTAGGGTCTTCTATAAACCTTATTATCACCATTACACTTGCAATAGACACATATAAGTATTTCTAAGTAAGCAAAAAATTCTCATCAAGCTAGATCAAGCAGTTTTCACAATAAATATAATGGATATCATATACAATACAGTTTTGGAAGATTCCCCAAGTCATAAAGCTCAAGATCCCAACAGCACTGATCGAATATCACTCTGTGGCAGAGTGATCTCATCAGCAGAAAATTAGACCATGTTTATTTTTATACATTACCTGGATACTAAGTTAAGGTGATGGCCCGCTTTAAGACACTTTCACCCAGCTATTCTGTAAACACCCCCCCACATAAAATACAGACAGGATCCTTTGGAAGCTCTGGTAAAAGAGGTGTGAATGGGGTTCTAGCCTGGTGACCCCCTACCAAAAATAGCAAGGTAGTTCATTCAAAATGGGTCAGCTAATAGCTTGATTTCACTGAGGGTTTGATAATTAAATATCATTGATGGTGCTGTTTATTAGTTCATTAAGTAGGCTCTGCTAAAAAAACAGTGATCCCCAATTTGTTTTGTGATTCTGTCTGTTTAATGAAGATGGGATGTCTCCCCACCCCAGTTCCTAAATTATAATTTAATTTAGAGTTATATTGCATTGCCACCAGCAGGCAGATGGTACTGCAGCACAACCAACTACGTGTAACACTTCATGCTAAAAAGCACTAAATCTGAATGTGCTTTAGCCAGACCTGAGGTCCTATTGTTGTTTATAATGGTGACCCGGGCACTAGAGACTTGTCGATGCAACTACACTATATGGCCCAAAGTTTGTGGACACCTGACCATCACACCAATATAAGCTTAACATTCTCCACTTTCCAGGATGGATGATTTTTAGTCAATTCAGACAAAACAGCAATTGTGAGCTCAGGTACAGATGTTATATGATAAGACCTGGCTCACAATTAATGTTCCAGCTCAGCCCTGAAGCAGGGCCTTGAGAAGGCCACTCATGTTCCTTAACACCAAACTTGTCAAACCATGTCTTTATGGAGCTGGCTTTGTGCATAGGGCACAGACATGCTGGAACAGAAAATAGCTTTCTCTTAAACACAAGGTTGATGGCACACAGCTGTTTAAAATATCTTATTATGTGGTAGCAATAACAGTACCCTTCACTGAAAAACACCTGAATGCAGTAATTTAGAAGGGTATCCACAAACCTTTGGACATATAAAGTGCATGAAGGGATCACAAGCACCAACAAACAATATATCTTAAGGCCCATATACACCTTTGCATTTCAGGTGCACTGTAATGCGTGTTAAACTGTACCTAAAAGACACGACGACACAGACCAGAGGCCAGTACCATTATTTTTAGGGGTACAGGTCTTATCTATGTTTTTGTGCGTGTTTGATGCTTTCTATATCTTGGTTGTGGATTTCCATTATTCACGTGGTATTGCAGTAGTAGAAGTAGAATGCAGTGTACATGTAATTAATATCACACTCTGACATGAATTAGATGGTAACTAGACCAGTTATTTATGGGCAGTGCTGGATATGTCTATAGCCAGTATAGGCCATGGCCTTAGACAGTAGGGGCAGCACACAGCCAAACACAATTCATGTTACTTAATGTGTCAATACACATAGCAAACAGTGGCCAAAAGAATGGGGTCACCGTTTTCCCTACTCTTCAACCTGTTGGACTAGGTATACTGAGGTAGATTTGGTAGACTGTCTCCTTAAACTTCTCAGTGTGCGTTGTGTAGCTATATAATCTGATCTTGTGATTCTAGCCCATCAGCTGGGGTAAAGGGAAAAGCACAGAACAGCTAGCATAAGTGGCTGGGAGTATAATTCCTGTCTTGGTTATAGGTCATCCAAATGTGGTGGAAATACAATTCTTTGTGTATCATATATGAATCTACAAATCTCAGCATCCTGGCAATGCTAGCTTCCTGAAACTACATAGATAACAACTTCAGAATTACTAGATCTGTTCAGTATTGTACGTATCAATGATGATGTACAAAATTCAGAAACTCACAGCAATCATACTTCATTAAAAAATAAACAAAAGACCTTTAATTAAAAGCTATGAATTACTGAATCTTGCATAATGAACATCACAGCACTACGTACAAAATAAACTCTGTGTTAATCAAACATGGAAGAAAATTGTATTTTGGAAAATAAAGTTATCAGCATTGTTTGTATGGTTTCCCTATTTACCCGTATAGTCTGTCCCCACACTAAAACGAAGGTCCTTAAAAAAAAGATCAACAGAGAGAGGTTACATGCCATAAAGAACTATTCTGTTCAGGCAGTAGTTCATGGCAGCATTTCCCCTAACAATGGATCTCGTTCAGTGCAATTTTCAGACAAGGACTCAGGCTTTACACAGCCCTTACAGTATTCAAAGTTAAAGTGTAATGCCAGAAAATACTTTCTATTTAGCTTTGGACAGAATGTGGAAGAATCCAAACCTATCTGTATCCACATTGCCGCTGTTCCCATGACACCTCCCCAAAAAGAAGATTTTCCTAATTTCCTGAAGGGACGTCTCTAACAAGGGAACAGCACAATAACATAGTGAGGGAAGTGTAGAACCTCATCAGTATTCTATTGCAATCCATGTCACTGCTGTAAATCTCATTCTGCCACCAGTGAGATTTCCCCAAAAGGGACAATGAAAGAATCAAAAAACCTGATAGAGGCTGCAACCCTTCCATACTCTGTCTAACTCGAAAGAAAAAAGATTGTCAGGAGTTATACCTTAAGCTGAGGGCCGTTAATCAGGCATAAACCACCCATTCTGAAAACACATAAATGTGTAATAAAACTGAGAAAAAAAAGATAACTTGCCCATTTCAACTATTCAATTTTTTTTCCCCCCAGAAATTAAACAAGGAATTATGGGCAACAACCCAACTTGTGTGGCAAATGTTTCTTTCTTACATTTTTAAAAATAACCCCCTATATCTTTACTGGATAACTCTTTAACTTCTAACGACTTATAAACCTAAAACCATCTCTCCAAATTTCCCTCCCTGAAAATCACACTCCTATATCTCCATTATCCACCCTGCCTTCCCCCAGTGATGCATTTTGCTTGTCCCCAAAAGTGGATGGTTTCCTTTGTTTATATTTTCTTTCCTTTCTTCTCCCATTCCTAGTTTAGCATTCACTCAGACCTACTCTTTACATATGTATAAATACTGTGTTTGGCAATATGTCTGCCCCAGTTTTGCACTTAGTAGATGTATGTTATGCATGTGGCTATGTTGCAGTGCCTTAGCCAATCGTTTGCACATGTTACATGAAGGGTGATTTCGATATTACCCAGAAACTGCATAGTGAAAATCACACAACTCACATTGCTTACCTCGAGCACAAACGAAGCAGAAGCTCACGTTGACAGCACAGGAAGAATGCCCACTGCGCTTGGAATGGTTGCTGCAAATGATGAGATTACCAGTGAGGATGAGGCTGCCTGCAGCCACACAGTTGTCTCCACTGTGATACGCCACTGGGCACCGTACACAGCGTAACATGCGCCCTGCAAAGAGAAAGTCACAATGAAAACCTCATATGAATGCGTTCAACAGCTACTCATAAAGTAAAACTTAGCTGTATATATTTTTACTGCATTATAAAAGGTACAGCTGATATATGCTACTTAATGCAATCACACACTTTGCTCATACAGGTGTGCTTTAATGCCCCTCACCCCAGCAACATATACCCCCCTTCCTTTTTTTTCACCACTCCATTTAGCTGTCCAAAGCAAGGAAGGGGAGCCCTGTGTAAGCCCTGAGACACTGTAGTTAAAGCTTACAGTGTCATGTGACAGCGTTGTGCTGATCACAATGCACCAGAGCTGACACCTGAAAAAAAAAGGGGAGGTAGTCACATGCTTTTCTCTATATCTCGAAGTACTGGGTATTTTCTCTGCACCCATGAATACAGCAGCAGAGATTGGAGAAAAAAAGGGAGTTTGTGCTGCCAGGCAGAGAGCAATTAAAGCATGGACAAAGCATATCTTTGCTTGAAGGCATGGTAAATATTCTCATTTGAATCTTGTGTTTTTCATTTGCATAAGATGTGCATTGATCATGTAGTTTCACTGAGTCATTTGTTTCTCTGTGTGAGCAGCCTGTAGTACATTTTCACAATCATGTGTCAGCAGTTTAGGTTTGTGTTGAAACGTGAGGCATTGCTCTGCACAGGTTACTGCATAACCTCTGTCTGTAGTGTGAGACCTGACACTTACTGCACAGAAACTACATATCCCACAATCCCTGGGTCTCTCAGTGCAGGTGAGAGCTACACAGTCGTTAGATTTGATAAGACACAAGCAGACAGATCTGAATCACAGGCACACAGAGAGTTCACTTTCAGTTTGGAGACAATGTGTTTCACCACATAAGCATTCCCACATTTATGATGCAACACAGAGGGGGGGGGGGGGATTAGGTGTGCATCAGTTGCTGTGTGACTTCCTGTGTGACCCGACACAGGAAGTTGTCTTATTCCTTCGACAAACAGGGACAAGCCAGCTGCAGCAATGCATGGACAGAGGGATCGATCAGCCATTACAGTACAAACTGCTGCCACAAAAGGTGAGCTCATCATTACAAGGTAAGGTGAACAAACAACGCAGGGAATATTACTACACTCATGTCCAGTGAAAACATTTGAAAGTGTACAATGCTTTTAAGCAAAAATAGAAGTAAATTTTCAATGTGTACACATTTTAGGTTGTCAGCTGTGTAATTTCCGATGTGACTCTCCCATTTTACATTTTTTCTGTTCTACACTTGAATATGAATATATTTTTTAAGTTTCTATCTACTGGAATGTGCATCGGAAAGTCAACATTCCAACAGAAAAACTAGAATGCAAGCAACAATGGAGGTGAACTGTTTCCAAGCAACCTGACAAAGTTGAATTGGGAAAGCAATTAGGCCCAGCTATTGGTGCACTATCACAAAACAGGAAGCACAGCCTGCATACATGATGTCTGAATAGTACAGCCTCTGTATATTATATACAGTTTATATTTATTAACAAAGTATACAGGAAAACAAGTTTTTTTTAAAACATATCAAAAGACTGTTTACGTTCTGATTGACACATTTGAATATCTAATCGAACTTTCAAAGAATACAGCCCTGGTCAAAAGCTTTGAGAATGACACAAACGTCAATTTTCACAAAGTCTGCTGCCTTCGTTTTTATGATGGCAATTTGCATATACTCGAGAATGTTATGAAGAGTGATCAGATGCATTGCAATTACAGTGCCTTGCAAAAGTATTCACCCCCCTCCCCCCTTGGCCTCACAACCTGGAATTAACATGGATTGTTTGAGGATTTGCATCATTTAATTTACAGAACATGCCCACAACTTTGAAAATGTTATTGTGAAGCAAACAACAAATAGGATAAAAAATCGGAAAAAGTCAATGTGCATAACTATTCACCCCCCTAAAGTCAATACTTTGTAGAGCCACCTTTTGCGGCTATCACAGCTCCAAGTCGCTTTGGATAAGTCTCTATGAGCTTGCCACACCTTACCACTGGGATTTTTGCCCATTCCTCCTTGCAAAACTGCTCCAGCTCCTTCAAGTTGGATGGTTTGCGCTTGTGAACAGTAATCTTTAAGTCTGACCACAGATTTTCTATTGGATCGAGGTCTGGGCTTTGACTAGGCCATTCCAACACATTTACATGTTTCCCCTTAAACCACTCAAGTGTTGCTTTAGCAGTGTGTTTGGGGTAAATTTCCTTCTGGAAGGTGAACCTCCATCCTAGCCTCAAATCACACACAGTGTGGTACAGGTTTTGCTCAAGAATATCCCTGTATTTAGCACCATCCATCTTTCCCTCAACTCTGACCAGTTTCCCAGTCCCGACTGCTGAAACACATCCCCACAGCATGATTCTGCCACCACCATGTTTCACTGTGGTGATGGTGTTCTTTGGGTGGTGTTGGGTTTGCCCCAGATATAGCGTTTCCTTTGATGGCCAAAAAGTTACATTTTAGTCTCATCAGACCAGAGCACCTTCCTCCATACATTTTGGGAGTCTCCCACATGTCTTTTCGCAAACTCAAAACGTGCAATTTAGTTTTTTTGCTGAACGTAATGGCTTTCTTCTGGCCACTCTGCCATAAAGCCCAACTCTATGGAGCATACGGCTTATTGTCTTGTCTATCCTATGTACAGATGTACAGATACTCCAGTCTCTGCTGTGGAACTCTGCAGCTCCTCCAGGGTTACCTTAGGTCTCTGTGCTGCCTCTCTTATTAATGCCCTCCTTGCTCAGTCCGTGGGTTTTGGTGTGTGGCCGTCTCTTGGCAAGTTTGCTGTTGTGCCATGTTCTTTCCATTTGGTTATGATAGATTTGATGGTGCTCCTAGGGCTTATCAAAGATTTGGATATTTTTTTTATAACCTAACCCTGACTTGTACTTCTCAACAACATTGTTCCTTACTTGTTTGGAGAGTTCCTTGGTCTTCATGGCAGTGTTTGGTTAGTGGTGCCTCTTACTTAGGTGTTGCAGCCTCTGGGGCCTTTCAAAAAGGTGTGTATATGTAATGACAGATCATGTGACACTTAGATTGCACACAGGTGGACATAATTTCACTAATTATGTGACTTCTGAAGGTAATTGGTTGCACCAGAGCTTTTTTTGGGCTTCATAATAAAGGGGGTGAATACATACTCACATGTCAATTATCATTTTTTTATTTCTGAAAAATAGTTTTATCTATATATTTTTCTAGTTTTACTTCACCAACTTAGACTATTGTGTTCTGATCCATCACATATAATTCAGATTAAAAAAACATTGAACTAAAGGCTGTAATGTAACAAAATAGGTAAAAAGCCAAGGGGGCAAATACTTTTGCAAGGCACAGTAATTGCAAAGTCTCTCTTTGTCATGAAAATAAACTTAATCCCCCCCCCCCCCCCAAAAAAAAAAAAACATTTCCACTGCATTTCAGCCCTGCCACAAAAGGACCAGCTGACATCATGTCAGTGATTGTCTTGATAACACAGGTCTCAGTGTTGATGAGGACAAGGCTGGAAAGAAATAACAGACTGGAAGCTTTAAAAGGAGGGTGGTGCTTGAAATCATTGTTCTTTTTATGTTAACCATGGTTACCTGCAAGGAAACACGTGCAGTCATCATTACTTTGAACAAAAAGGGATTCACAGGCAAGGATATTGCTGCTACTAAGATTGCACCTAAATCAACCATTTATCAGATCATCAAGAACTTTAAGGAGAGAGGTTCAATTGTTTTGAAGAAAGCCAAGAAATTCCAGCAAGTGCCAGGGCAATCTCCTACAGTTTATTCAGCTGCGGGATCGGGGGACCACTAGTGCAGAGCTTGCTCAGTAATGGCAGCAAGCAGGTGTCAGCGCATTTGCATGCTTAGTGGGGCGAAGACTTTTGGAGGATGTCCTGGTGTCAAGAAGGGCAGCGAAGAAGCCACTTCTCTCCAGGAAAAACATCAGGGACAGACTCATATTCTGCAAAGGGTACAGGGATTGGACTGCTGAGGACTGGGGTAAAGTAATTTTCTCTGATGAATACCCTTTCCGATTGTTTGAGGCATACAAAAAAAAACCTTGTTCATAGAAGAAAAGGTGTGCGCTACTATCAGTCCTGATGCCGCTTAGGCTCAAACACTATGGGGAATAGTGTGGGTGATGCTACAACCACTGCAGGAATGCTCGTCCCAGCTCCTGTAGTGACTGGAATGAAGAGAGGAAAGATCCCTGTTGCAGCACATCCACAGAGTCCTATGGTGGTATGAGAGAGACAACCTCAGCTTGGGATCCCGCCAGGCCACATCTTCCTCTCTTCCTTCCAGTGACCATAAGTCCTGTGTCATGCCAACAGTAAAGCATCCTGGTACCATTCATGTGTGGGCTCAATAACAGCCATGAATAAAGAATGGTACAAAAACATCCTCCGAGAGTAACTTCTCCCAACCATCCAAGAACAGTTTGGTGATGAACAATGACTTTTCCAGCACGATGGAGCACCTTACCATAAGGCAAAAGTGATAACTAAGTGGCTTGGGGAACAAAACATCAAAATTTTGGGTCGTTAGTTAGGAAACTCCCCAGACCTTAACCCCATTGAAAACTTGTGGTCAAGAGGCAGGTGAACAAAAAAAAAAAACCCCACAAATTCTGACAAACTGCAAGCATTGATTATGAAAGAATGGGCTGCCATCAGTCAGGGTGTGGCCAGAAGTTGATTGACAGCATGCCAGGGCGAATTGCAGAGGTCTTGAAAAAGAAGGGTCAACACTGCAAATATTGACTCTTTTCATAATCTTCATGTAATTGTCAATAAAAAGTCTTTGACACTTATAAAATGCTTGTTATTATACTTCAGTATACCATAGTAACATCTGCCAAAAAGATCTAAAAACACTGAACAGCAGACTTTGTGAAAATTATAGTCATTCTCAAAACTTTTGGCCAGGGCTTACAATTAACCAATTTCCTATGATCATCAGCTCCATCTAGTGGCCATAATGCAGTATTTTTCTTCAAATACCTCAATCAGGAAATATGGCCCCTAGATGGAGTTCACAGTCATGGGAAATTACTGTATTAGGTAATATACCGTGACAGCTGTATCCAGCTATTTTTTCTATATAAAGACCCCTAGGTAATTTAGTGGCAAATATATTATCTTTATATTATGCATGACATGCAATACACTCTAGAACAGTGGTTGCCTGGCAAATAGCAAAGGGCTGCAAGTTGTGAACCAGGGCTCTACATGCTCCATAAACCTCAAATCACCTTTGGAGGCTCTATACGTGTCCTTGTCAGCACTGCAAGAGCTGCAGCAATGGTGTGGGCACCGGAAGCCCTTTGAATCGAAGACCGTTGCTGAATACTGGCGGGCACAGGATTCATGGAAAAACTTTCCACATGAAGGTACAGAACAGCGCTTGATACTGGTACTGGGTATCTTGCAAGAGAAACAAGTGTGGAGACCTGTTCAAAACATAAATAAACATTTAATGGCTGTACTTAGAGCATACAGAATAGGCATTTCAAACTCTGCTGAGAAAATATAAAAACCTTTTCCTTAGCTGTACCTTGTATGATTGGCATAACAAATTTAAAACCAGGCAAAAAACAAAAGCACCAGTTTATGCAGATAAGTATTCATCCCCCAGTACAAGATAGTGCAGGCTGGGGGAGGCAGAAACAGCACATGGAACCAATCAGCTGTGCTGCAATGCTAATGTGTTAACCAGCTACATGCTGAAAAGAAGGGTTTAGAGTGACAGAGAGATTAGCTCATCAGTCTGCTGCTTCTTCTTCATTGCCTAATCACAGACTAGGGCAGGGACAAGACCTAGCTGACATGAAGCAAAGAAAAGGTCTGCTGGCTGTGCAGTGTCACAGGGCTGTGTAAATCTGACATAAAGCTTATGTCTGGGATGCCCTATGTAATGTGCTTAATGTTGGGGTGATGGGTCACTCCCACCCTCTGTATTGATTCTCCTTTGCGTCTCTATGGTGTAATGACACCCCTAGTTTTCACTGATTCAAGGTGAGGGATTGATCCTGGCAGTATACAAGATATATGTGTGTGTGTATTCTTTCTGGACAGATAAATCAGAAATTTTACATATAAATATATTTTATTTTTATTTTTTGCGATATAAACGGAAAAAGAGCGAAAATTTTGAAAAAAAAAGAGATTTTCTACTTTTTGTTATAAAAAAAATCTAATAAACTCAATTTTAGCAAACATTTGGGCACAGTGGCATTTTTTTCAAAAGTGTTGAAAAAATTTTAATTTATGACTGCCTATTTCATTTCTTGAGGTGCTAAAATGGCAGAGAAGTACAAAACCCCCCCAAATAATTTTGGAAAGTAGACACCCCAAGCTATTTGCTGAGAGGCATTTTTGAATATTTTTTTTTTTAGTCCCAAGTGATTGAATAAAGACAAAAATAAAAAAGATTTTTTTTTTTTTCCACAAATATATATTGCTCACACATGCCATAGTTATATGTGGAATTGCACCCCAAAATACATTTTGCTGCTTCTCCTGAGTATGGGGATACCACATGTGTGGGACTTTTTGGGAGCCTAGCCGCGTACGGGGCCCCGAAACCCAAGCACCGCCTTCAGGATTTCTAAGGGTGCAAATTTTTGATTTCACTCCTCACTACCTATCACCGTTTCGAAGGCCATAAAATGCCAAAATAGCACAAAACCCCCCCCAAATGACCCCATTTTGGAAAGTAGACACCCCAAGCTATTTGTTGAGAGGCATGGTGAGTATTTTACAGCTCTCATTTGTTTTTGAAAATGAAGAAAGTAAAGAAAAAAAATTTTTTTTTTTTTTTTTTTTCAATTTTCAAAACTTTGTGACAAAAAGCGAGATCTGCAAAATACTCACCATACCTCTCAGCAAATAGCTTGGGGTGTCTACTTTCCAAAATGGGGTCATTTTGGGGGGTTTTTATGCCATCTGGGCATTCCATGGCCTCCGAAACTGTGATTGGCAGTGAGAAGTGAAATAAAAAAATTACACCCTTAGAAAGCCTGAAGGCGGTGATTGGTTTTTGGGGTTCCGTACGCAGCTAGGCTCCCAAAAAGTCCCACACATGTGGTATCCCCGTACTCAGGAGAAGCAACAGAATGTATTTTGGGGTGTATTTCCACATATGCCCATGACATGTTTGAGCAATATATCATTTAGTGACAAATTTTTGTAAAAAAAAATATATATATTATTTTTTTTTTTTTTATTCAATCTCTTGGGACAAAAAAAAAAAAATATTTAATGGGCTCAACATTGCTCTCATCAAATAGCTTGGGGTGTCTACTTTCCAAAATGGGGTCATTTGGGGGGGGGGTTGAACTGTCCTGGCATTTTATGCACAACATTTAGAAGCCTATGTCACACGTCACCCACTCTTCTAACCACTTGTAGACAAAGCCCTTTCTAACACTTTTTGTTTACATGAAAACATATTTTTTTTTTGCAAGAAAATTACGTTAAACCCCCAAACACTATATATAATGTTAAAGCAAAGGCCCTACAGATTAAAATGGTGGGTGTTGCATTTTTTTTTTCCACACAGTATTTGCGCAGCGATTTTTCAAACGCATTTTTTGTGGAAAAAAATACACTTTTTTTTATTTTAATGCACTAAAACACACTATATTGCTCAAATTTTTGATGAAATAAAAAATATGATCTTAGGCCGAGTACATGGATACCAAACACGACATGCTTTAAAATTGCGCACAAACACGCAGTGGCGACAAACTACATACATTTTTAAAAGCCTTTAAAAGCCTTTACATGATACCACATTAGATTCACGGAGGAGGTCTACTGCTAAAATTACTGCCCTCGATCTGACCTTCGCGGTGATACCTCACATGCATGGTGCAATTGCTGTTTACATATGACGCCAGACCAACGCTTGTGTACGCCTTTGCGCAAGAGAAGGGGGGGCAGGGGTGCTTTTTTTTTTTTTTTTTTGTTTTTTTTTTATTTATTTAGCTTTTTTATTTTATTTTTAAACTGTTCCTTCCATTTTTTTTCTTTGTTATGATTTTTATTGTTATCTCAGGGAATGTAAATATCCCCTATGATAGCAATAGGCAGTGACAGGTACTCTTTTTTTTGAAAAAAATTGGGGTCTATTAGACCCTAGATCTTTCCTCTGCCCTCAAAGCATCTGACCACACCAAGATTGGTGTGATAAAATGCTTTCCCAATTTCCCAATGGCGCGGTTTATATCCGGGAGGGGGGACATTCCCTCCCACTGCTTGTAAAAGCAGTCTAGAGGCTAATTACCCGCTAGAATTGCTTTTACATGAAAGCCGATCACTGGCTGAAAAGAATGATACCAAGATGATACCTAAACCTGCAGGCATCATTCTGGTATAACCATTCAAAGTCCAGCAACATACTGGACATATATTGTAATCTTTTTTTTTTCATGCAGCCTCTTGGCTGAACGAAAAAAAAGAGATTGATTGGTGGGTATGCCCACCATTAGAATACCTCCCTTCATCCACCCACTTCTAATGATGGGCATACATGCACCATTTATATATGCCGATGCATGGGGGCATCCTCCCGCAAAAGTTATGCCGTGTACACACGGTCGGAATTTCGACCGTATGTACGTGGCATTAGGAGCCAATCGCTCCTCCCCCCCCCTGCTGCCCCCATGCTTCGGCATATATGCTCGTTTTTTTAACTGTGGTGGTGAAAATCACCTCCTACAGCGTTGGAGTCGCGGCTTTATGTATCGTGGGAGCAAACGCTGTTGCTGTCAAGATAAATAAATCCGCGTTGCAACTGAATGGCGCACCTGAAAACAAAAAAAAAATGCTTAACACTAAAACACAGTAAACAAAATTACATACCTGAAAAGCAAGCATGATAAAACATGATAAAACATAATAAAACATTGCAGAATAGAATGGAGTAAAAAAAGAGCAACAATAGAGAGAGAATAGAGTGAGAGAGAGAACAATAAAACGACAACTATTTTTATTTTTTTTATTTTTTTGAGATTCACAGGTAAAAAAGCTCCTGACTGAAGCGACTGAATCAAAACGCTACCACAAAAAAAATGTTAGCGATCGCAGGGATCAGGCCTGACTCTGCGAACGCTGCAGTTATGTGTGCTTAGTGTTTTGTAAGTGACAGTGATCGATCGATACTGCACTTGGGTGGGCTGGGCTGGGCGGAGGGGGAAAACGCAGGTGCTAGCAGGTATCTGGGCTGATCCCGCTAACAATGCGTTTTTTTTTTGGAACCCTAAACTGCTGGGACGCTAGTATAGATCTGATCAGATCAGATATTGATCTGTTCAGATACTGTACCACTAAGGGAGGTGTATGCTTTGCGCGTGGGTGTTTGCGGTACTGGCACTAACCTGGGGCGACGCAGACCTTATTTGACCCTAAAACCTAATTGATATCACCCGCCGGGCGATCAGGGGGTTAAACCGTTATTGGGTAATAAATGGCGGGTGCCCTGACAGTATAAAAAATAAAGCTAACTAACCAGCGTCACCCGTAACAGTAATACAAAAAAAAACTGGTTACCTAGCGACACTAATGCAGCGATCAGAAAAACGATCGCTTAGTGACACTGGCAAAAGGGGGTGAAAGGGTTAACTAGGGGCAATCAGGGGGGTAAAACCTTTATTAGGTAATATATGGGGGTACCTGACGCTATATAAAAACCTGACGGGGAACCTAAATAACGAAATAACTAACTGGCTAACCAGCGTCACCAGTGACAGTTATACAGTGATCACTGGTGAAAGGGTTAACTCTAGGGGCAATCAGGGGGTTAAAACCTTTATTTAGGTTGTAATATGGGGGTACCTGACCTATAAACCTATTTATGAACCTATATAAACATGGCGGTTACCTAAAAAAAAAAAAATGGTTACCTAGCGACACTAATGCAGCGATCAGAAAAACGATCGCTTAGTGACACTGGCAAAAGGGGGTGAAAGGGTTAACTAGGGGCAATCAGGGGGTTAAAACCTTTATTAGGTAATATATGGGGGTACCTGACGCTATATAAAAACCTGACGGGGAACCTAAATAACGAAATAACTAACTGGCTAACCAGCGTCACCAGTGACAGTTATACAGTGATCACTGGTGAAAGGGTCAACTCTAGGGGCAATCAAGGGGTTAAAACCTTTATTTAGGTTGTAATATGGGGGTACCTGACCTATAAACCTATTTATGAACCTATATAAACATGGCGGTTACCTAAAAAAAAAAAAAATGGTTACCTAGCGACAGCAGTGACACTAATACAGCGATCAGAAAAACGATCGCTTAGTGACACTGGCAAAAGGGGGTGAAAGGGTTACCTGGGGGGCAATCAAGGGGTTAAACCTTTATTAGGGGGGGGTAGGGGGCTACCTTGGACCTAAAACTAACTGCCCTGACAGTTATTACAGTCACACTGACACTAAATGCAGTGATCGGCAAGTGGTTAAAGTGATACTAAAATCTTCTTTTTTTCCTTTAAAAGTAACAAACATGTCATACTTACCTGCCCTGTGTAGTGGTTTTGCACAGAGCAGCCCAGATCCTCCTCTTTTCCGGTCCCTCGCCAGTGCTCCTGGCCCCTCCCTCCTGTCGTTTGCCCCCACAGCAAGCAACTTGCTATGGGGGCAGCTGAGCCAAGCCGCAGCTCAGTGTATGCGTTTAGACACGGAGCCACTGCTCGTCCCCACCCCCTCTCTCTCATTGGCTAATTGACTTTGATTGACCGTAGTGGGAGACAGCCGAGGCACTTGTGCACATCGCTGGATCGAGATGGGGCTCAGCTAAGTATTAGGGGGGCTAAGAGGGGTTGCTGCACGCAGGTTGTTTTATCTTAATGCATAGAGAATGCATTAAAATAAAAAAACCTTCTGCCTTTACAACCATTTTAATAGTTCAAATTAAAATTAACAAACACAAGTAAAGAAACAAGTAGTGATTCCCTTTGTTTTCCTCCCAGCAAGGTTTCAATCAGACAGAACAAGCCCAATGACAGGCAGTTTCTGCTGGGCTCTTGTTTTAGATAACCCACAGTGTTCTGGGACTTCTTTGCCATGTATAATGGTTTGTAAAACAAAGATCGTATATAAAAAAGCCCAAAACAAATATAAAACATACAGTAAAGTGATCTTTATGGATGTGCAGTGTGACAGAGGCGTGTAAATCACAAGAATAGAAAAAACAACGTACAAATGTTGTGGCAAGTGAAACAGTAAATTATAACAATGTCTTTTTGTACTGTATATTAAGCAGTGTGCCTAAAATATCACTTTAAGACGGAGTCAGAGATATAGACATACCAGTTTTGCACTCCATGCAGATAAATTTCCCATCTGGCAATGCATCCATGCCCAGACACTCGAGGTGGAAAAGACGAGAGCAGTCCCCATTGCAAGCCACCAGCGACTCCCCAAAACTTTCACAGATCTGGAAAGGTTATTTTTAGGTTACTTCTACTAGGTCTGCCATCAAGAATAAAAGGTATACTGCATAGACAAAAGTAAATATATACAACAATTCATACTTCAATGCACAGTATTTACCTATGCTTTTATTTAAATCCACATCACATCACTCTAGATGAGATAAATACCAAATGTATGTGCGTACTAGAACCCTAATTATACACACATACATTGGTATTCATCTCATCTAGAGCGATGTGATGTGGATACCACTGGAGCAAAGGAGAATCCATCACCCACTATAGGATATATCTCCTAATCAGCCACCCCTCTTCAGGTATATCTACCATATCCTACAGACTTTCTTTTACTTTCCAAGGCTCTGATGAAGAGGCAACACCCTGAAACGCGTTAGCCTACCTTGATCATTTGCCCTTGTATCGGCATAACTAATTTTTAATGAATATCTCGTAACCTAGTTTGTATGAATTCGTAGTAATTTCTTTGTACTCATCTATTTTGTTTATGAATAAACAATATCACTTTAATTCATGCTTTAGATCACGCGCCTTCCATCCCCTCATTTCCACTCAGCCTTATGCATTTTTCAGCATGTGCTCCCTTTGAACTCACTTACACACATACACACGCACGCACGCACACATATATACATATATACTATACGCATACATCAGAAAAAGCATTCAAGAAAATAAAGAAATGGGGGCTGCACACTGATCATTTGTCCACCCTCAAAACAGTTTTACTGGAACAGGCAGAGAGTATACTTAACCAGCTCGCTTCCTCTGACGTTTGACCCTTCTGGTGGAGCTTATCCTCAACTCTACAATTGTGCCCCATCAGTGGGCAAAACATGTCATAGGAAGCCAGCAGGTGGAGTATCATTTCTGCTTGTTCTAATATTGCTGAAGATTTTGAAGACTTACAGATTATCAGTGCATGGCCCTCACCTACTTTGCTTCCTTAGATTTGTTGTGTAAGACAAGACCCTTATGCCTAGTACACACAATGAGAAAATCAGACGAAAAATACTGTTTTCAGAGCTATCGTCCGGTAATCTGATCATTAGCATACAGCTTTTGAGAGCCAATCACAACGGTTCATGTGAAATTACCTGAAGGGACAGGCATGAAAATTTTAATCGAAAGATAACAGTGATTCTTGTGTAATCAGTATAGTATTGGTACGGAAAAAATCATGTAACCAAGACCATGAAAGAATACATTACAATACAATACATCACTTCCGAAGTTGTATTCTGTTCTAACTTTAGTAACCTATTGGTTTTCAATATAAGAACAGCATGTAAAAAACAAAACAAAACAAAAAACAATACAATCATTCATCCGATGTTCTTATTGTGTGTACTAGGCATTAGAGGATTTGGCACTCAAGGCTGGAACAGTGGGTTAATGTGTGGGAGTACCAGAGAAGTAATATCTATTGTTTATGATGAAAACACATACACTGTGTTGAGTTGCCTCGAGAAAAAGGACTAGGTATGTTTTTGGTGCATGCACAGTATGTGTGTTGAGCATCCATAGAAAACAAATGCGCACAGGTAACAAAACCTGCATAAATAGATCAAGCAATGTATATTCTTAGGTGTATATGAGCCTTAAAGCGAAGGTCCGCCCACCCCTGCAAAAGCCAGCAGCTACACATACTGCAGCTGCTGACTTTTAATATTAGGACACTTACCAGTCTTGGAGTCCAGCGATGTCGGCACCACAGCTGATGTTTCTGATGTCGGGTGCTGCCACCACCATTGCTGGTAAGGGAACCCGGTAGTGAAGCATTACGGCTTCACGCCGGGTCCCTACTGCGGATGTACTGTGCTCTCCTACTGGCCCAACCGCGGGGGAAGGAGGGAGCCGAGCTGCTGATGTAATTCACTGCGGTCCGGTCTTTCGGAAGTGGGGACAGGATTCCTGTATCCGCACCCCCACCCCCCGAAAGGTGCCGAATGTGGCACTGGAGGAGGGGGGGGGGAGACAAATGAGCATAAGTTCCACTTTTGGGTGTAACTCTGCTTTAAGCTATTTTTATTTCCTTTATAGAAGGGTTTATTCAACCCAATCAGAAACATCTTTCCAGCAATGAATCACTTAGAATAGTGATTCACTGCTTGTACAGCAGCAGTAATCCACTGCTTGTGGTAATAGACTGCTTCATGTGCTCCTGCTGCTTAAAGTGTTACTAAACGCACAACAGTACAATCAGTCTGAATATGCAGTAAAGCATGCTTGTTATACTCACCGTGGAACCTGTATTGTGTCAAAAGGCTGTTTGATCCTGTTTTCTCTGATCCCCCTCTCATTCCACTGCCCCCTAATAATTTCCTGATACAACAGAGTCTATGGAGTCAGGCTGCGAATGCTCAGTTTAGTGTGTATTGCTTGAGAGTTTTTTTTGTTTCCTGGGAGGGTGCATGTGATCAGCATAGGACCAATCAGCACTGTCCAGAGAGTCAGGGGTCCTGCAGTCTCACAGGACAGTCAAAAAACTCCTCCTACAAGCTTTAACCAGTGCATGGCTGGATACTGATAGAAGTCACAAGACTGCTATATACTGCTGATGAGAAAAGGTATTTAGCAATTTATATTTACTAAAATAATTGAATTTCCATGTTTTGTGTACTGTGAGAGACCAGATATAGTGAATGCAGGGTCCTGAGTTTAGTAACACTTTAAATAGCAGCGGGAGCTCTATAGGAAATCCTGAAAAGCCAGAACAATGTGTGTTTTGTTTAAAAAGAAGAACTAAATATTTCACCTGTCTTGCTGTGGACAGAAAAGAAAATCATATTCTATAAACGGTCTCAAAGAACCAGTTTGGGAAACACTAAATTAGCTGTTTGTAGGACTATAATACCACAGATTGTGTGCTTTCTTATAAACCAAGCAGCTTCCATACATACCTGGCACACTGTGTCTCTCTTGCTTGACCGCCGAGATACGCTGGAATCTACAGATTGCACATCAGAGGCATCTGCATCTGCATTGGCCGATGGGCTGTCCGGCTGCTTATCAAAGCTGATCTGTGTTCAGAAGACCAAGCATTACAGAAATCATAATTTACAGCTCACGTGTGTACATGTAGTAAATGTAGACACAAACAACAGGGGTATTTGGGACTTGTTCAGTGATAAAAAGATGACTATATAGTAAATGGTGTAGTTAGCCATGGCATCTATATTTATTGCTCCATGTGAATTATAAGAATCTGACTAGTTGCAGTTTTTTCCCCCCACATGTCTTTACTCTAGTTTTTGTAAACCATGTGCCCTATGTAACTATAACACATTAGTACAACACAAAAGCTTCTATCACTTACATTTTTGTGAATAAAAACATTGGCATCTCCCCTATCAGGCAATCACCATCCTATAGTATCTCATGTTCTGCTACCAAATTTGTGGGGAGAAGGATGCTACTCTCTCATATAGGCCTGATTTTGCCATCAGAGCTCATTTAGTTGGGTATTTACCTCTCCATGGTTTGGACTAGAAAGGTGTGAAAGAGTGCTGCTCTTTTATTACAAAGCTATGTAAAGCAAATTATACCAGCCTATTCATTAAGGCAAATCAAAGAGTCAGATGAAAGTGCAAAGTGCAGCAACTCGCTGCTGGAGCTTTATCAGTAAGTAGGCAGTGCCATGGTCACCCAAATTTGGTGTGCAAACCCAGTGTAACCAACACTATAACATATCCAAATTGGGGTTTCTAGCACCAAGTGGCCCCGAGATACAGGGCCCCAAAGTCGATCAACTGGTGCCTCCCGCAACCAAGCACCATATCTATTTACAGGCAGCGCGGGAATATTCATTTCATCTATCTAGTAAGGTAAATCAGTTGAGAGACTGCATTACGTTTTTCTTTCCTAAAGGGATCTTTAGAGTCTAGACCTGAACATGTATAGCACCCTTTGCCTAACCATACTGTTTGCACCACGTGCCAAGGTGAGCACCAAATGCAGAATCCAGTGCCTGAAGCAAACATTACAGAAAGGCCCTGCTGATGCGGGGTCCGAGTACAGTTCCAAAGATATATATCAGCAATTGATCTGGAAACTGATTTGAATGTGCATAATCTGGCAAAATATCTACTTTAAGGACCTAATTCCATCAATATGAATATGGACAGCAATGGAGTGTTATGCTCAGGAATTTTCACTAACGAGTGCTAACCCAATCTCTGTTTGCCTGGATTTGCATACTTAGGCAAACACCCAGATAAAAGAGGTGCAAGAGCACCTGTTTTGCCCATTTTACCAGCACCATGATGTTTTCTGTTTTGGCTATTTACATGTACCTAGAGCATATCTCACAAGTGATGCCAACCAATAAAGTTCAACAAATGGTTGGGAAAGACAGGAACCCAAAATAGGCTTCTGTAGGTTACTTTTGTAATTAAGACATTTATAATTTGCAGTCACAAGTAATATGGGAAACTTACCTGTGCATCATTTAGGCCACGGGAGTCAGAGTCTGAAGCATCACGGTAGGAGGAATTTGCAAGCTCCACATCGGTGGAGGCACGGCTTCTCTTCTTCAGGGGCTTGCATGCGTCAGAGATCTCACTGGCCCCTTGAAACAAGGAGCGTCAGGATTCACTAACATACCACGTGGTAAGTACCATTCGTTTCAATGTTTGTGGATGCAGACATGTGGTAAATGTAGAAGCTATGTGATTTCTGTAACTTCTAGAGGTAATAACTTAAAAAGTGATTAAATTTAGAGCACTGCGTGCCAGCTAGTATGCTTGCAGTATAACCCCTTAGGGAAATTCTAGACACAATTCTATGAGTGCAGCGTATTTAATATAGAGATGTGATCATTATGGTATAATGTTACTGGCCTGCAGTGGATATTGTAGGCAGCAGCTCCATTCTCAGACAGACTCACCTTTCTGCAACCCAGTCTGTACCGCTGTTAAAGGGGTGTCTTCCACCTGCCCATGGAGACAGACAAGAATAAACTAATACAAATAACAGCATGCATACCTTTGGCTGTCTTTAAAATAAACTTTACACTAGATAATTTAACAGAACCTTAAAAGTGTTCTTTGGTCACAGCACACTCTTTCATTTATTACATCAGCATTGTAAGTAGTAATAACATTTTTGACAGTTCGATATAAGCTTAGTTGAAAATGTCCTCTCTTCTTGTGAGTGCTGTGGGTCTGCTTGGCCATCTCTTTCCACAACTTCCTGGATTCCCTGCATGTGTTGTGGCTTCTCCTCTGCTCAAAACTTTCAATTTCTAGGGGCTACATATCCCATGGTACCTGGCTGCCTGCAACCTGTGATTCCTGTACTGACTATGCTTCCTGAAACTCCTCCTCTCAGCACCTCTGTAGTTTAGAAGGCAGGCTCTGTGAATTCTATGGCACAGTAGGCGTCTACTAACAGAGCATAGTGACTACATGTCACATAATTCAAGTAAAGTAATGGGGTTCTTCACAAAATAAGTCTACAAAATTCAAGATTGTTCAGAATAATAGGAGTAGGCTAGAACCAATTAAAATTCAATGTGGAAAATTAATGATTTTTAAATGTATGCTTTAAAATTATACTCATACATTGCAGTTAAGATCTGTTTGCTAATGATCCATTATTCTTATTAACTGGCATTTCCAAATTAGCAGTAGGTGTCACCATACTTGTCAATTTGTATTTGCACCTTCAAAAGGATGCCCTGGTTCTGGTCAGCTCAATAGATAGTTTTAAAAAAAGGCCTGGATTTTTTCCTAAATGCACATAATATAACTGGATACTAATATTTATAGGTAAAGTTAATCCAGGGAATATCCGATTGCCTGTTGGGGGATCAGGAGGATTTTTTTCCCACCGCTGGAGCAAACTGGATCATTCTTTATTGGGTGGGTATAGGATTGTATTCTATTTGTGTGTGTGTGTGATTTTTTTTTTTTATATGTTGGTTGAATTGGATGGACAAGCATGATCCGATCGGACAAGCACAAAAATTATTCCCGTACGATACCAGATCGTACGTTTTTTGTTTAACCACTTCCCGCCCGGTCAATAGCATATTGACGTCCGGGAAGTGGTTCTGTTATCCTGACTGGGCGTCATATGACGTCCTTCAGGATAACATGCCGCCGCGCGCCCGTGGGGGCGCGCATCGCGGCGATCGGTGGAGCGGTGTGTCAGTCTGACACACCGCTACACTGATCTCGGTAAAGAGCCTCCGGCGGAGGCTCTTTACCACGTGATCAGCCGTGTCCAATCACGGCTGATCACGATGTCAACAGGAAAAGCCGGTGATCGGCTTTTCCTCACTCGCGTCTGACAGACGCGAGTAGAGGAGAGCCGATCGGCGGCTCTCCTGACAGGGGGGGTCTGCGCTGATTGTTTATCAGCGCAGCCCCCCCTCAGATGCCCACACTGGACCACCAGGGACTCCACTAGGATCACCAGGGAAGTGGGCAACATGTGGATGGCCAGGTATGTACCCCTGGCCATCCACATGTGCAAATGATGCCCAATCTGTGCCAGTCAGTGCCCACAAATGGGCACTGGCTGGCACCATCAAGTAGCAACCAGTGCCACCCATCACCCAGCAATGCCATCCAGTGTTTTCAGTGCCACCCATCAGTGTAATCAGTGCCACCCATCAGTGTCCAGCAGTGCCACCTATCAGCGTCCATCCGTGCCCATCAGTGCCCACCTATCAGTGCCCATCAGTGCCCATCCATGCCACCTATCCGTGCCACCCATAAGTACCCATCAGTGCCGCCTATGAGTGCCCATCAGTGCCGCCTATGAGTGCCCATCAGTGCCGCCTATGAGTGCCCATCAGTGCCACATATGAGTGCCCATCAGTGCCACATACCAGTGCCACCTATCAGTGCCCATCAGTGCCACCTATCAGTGCCCATCAGTGCCGCCTATCAGTGCCCATCATCAGTGGCCGTCAGTGCCACCTCATCAGTACCACCTCATTGGTGCCACCTCATCGGTGCCCATCAGTGCCGCCTTATCAGTGCCCGTCAGTGCAGCCATATCAGTGCCCATCATTGAAGAAGAAAATGTTCTTATTTACAAAAAAATTAACAGAAACAAAGAAAAACTTGTTTTTTTTTCTTTTTGGTCTTTTTTTTAAAATAAAAATCGCAGAGGTGATCAAATACCACCACTCTATTTGTGGGAACAAAATGATAAAAAATTTGTTTGGGTACAGTGTTGTATGACCGCGCAATTGTCATTCAAAGTGCGACAGTGCTGAAAGCTGAAAATTGGCTTGGGCGGGAAGGTGTCTAAGTGCCTGGTATTGAAGTGGTTAATCAGTACAGTTAAGGCCTGAAAATACACTACAACACATGACATCACTTCCAATTTTTTATTCTGTTGAGAATTTTCGTAACTCTAGTCAACTCTTCAGGTTCGATATACGACTAGCATGCAAAAAAAAAAAATGGACGATCTGTCGTACGATTTTCGGATCATGTGTACGGGGCATTAGTGTGCACTTTCCCTGTGCTCTTTGCCCAAGTATGCAGTCTCTCTGCTGTGAATGACTGTCTGCACAGACAGGGAGATGGAAATATACCCAATGAGAGTGTAAAGCCAAAGGAGTGCAAAGAAGCCTTCAGAGTGCTTTTCTTTATTACAATACAAGATATAAGAATAGCCCCATAAACTGGGGGGGGGGGGGCATCTAGTTTGCTGGTATGGATACTAGGGATTGAGTAGTATTTGCTGTGGGCAGGACATAAGGGAAAGACAGAAAGAAAGCTGGGCTGGGGTTGGGATTCTCAGTTGACCGGTGGGGATGCAGAATCCCCCATGTGAAAGTGGCACTTAGCTGTAATACTATATAGGACAAGATAGTATAGAATGTGAATTATTGGTACTACTACGGGAATTGTACCAGTCACATTCAGGAATGGACACACATTTACTGTTCTTGTGAGGTTTTCATCAGTCATGAGAGTATGAACGTTTCTGAGGCATCTTGAAAACATTGTTCAAAGCTGTATTTAGCCACATGTGCAGTATTATATTTAATGTTATGGAAAAGGAAAGCCATTGTAATGTACGCTCAGCAATGAAGAAAGGGCAGTACTAGGTCACAACAGATATTCTCACATGATGAATACTGTTGGGATGAAAGGAAAGCCACAAAAGTCTAAAAAATTAACTTCTCACAGCACACCCTTGTATTCAATGAAGAGAAGACTGCAAACATGTACTCTTGTAAGAGACTGTTTACAATGGGTATAGAAATAAATCTCCCAGCTTTAAAATAATCACATTTTGTTGCTTTGTAGCCTGAAATGAAGACAGACACAGATTTTGTTTTTTCCAGCTGTATTTACTCAGTGCAACTTATAACATCCAAGTGAAAGATATAACACCAACATGTCAGAAAAAAAAAATCGAAATCACTGGGTTGGAAAAAGGATCACCCCTTGTGTCAGTAATTTGTTGAACCACCTTTTGCTTTAATTCCAGCCTTTAGTCTGTAGGGATATGTCTCTACTAACTTTGCACATCTAGACTTTGCAATATTTGCCCTCTCTTTGCAGAACTGCTCAAGTTCAATTAAATTTGATGGTGACTAATTGTGGACTGCTGTCTTCAAGTCATTCCACAGATTTTCAATGGGATTTAAGTCTGAGCTTTGACTAAGCCATGTAAGGAAATTAACCTTTTTCTCCTTCAACCACGATGTGGTCATTTTTGCTGTGTGCTTTGGGTCATTGTCATGTTGGAAGGTAAACCTTCTTCCCATTAACAACTTTCTGGCAGAGGGGAGCAGAATTTGATGGTATTTTGCCCCATCCATATTTCCTTCTAATGGTGTTATTTGGCTGGTAAGCTGTATTGGATTTCCGCCAGACATGGTGTTGAGTCAAAATTATTCAATTTTTGTCTCATCTGATCATAACACCTATTTTCCATGTGGCCTCAGAATCTTCAAGGTGTGTTTTGGCAAAGCTCAGTCATGACTGCATGTGGCCTTTCTTGAGGAGTGTTTTTTTTCTTGCAACCCTCCCATACAAGCCACATTTGTGGAGAACTTTTGATATTGTTGTCACATACACACAATGACTACTCTGTGTCATAAATTCCTGCAACTGCTTCAGAGTTGCTGTAGGCGTCTTGGTAGCCTTTCTGACCAGTTTTCTCCTGGCTCTTTCATTCAGTTTGGAGCGACGTCCTAATTCAGGGAGGTTCTGTGTTGTACCAAATACCTTCCACTTCTTCTTAATATATGTCACTGTGCTTCTAGGCATTGTTAAAGCCTTTGAAGTTTTTTTGTATCCTTCTCCTGACTTGTGCCTGTCCACAACTTTATCCGGGAGATTATTTGTCAGTGCCTTGCCACCCATAGTTGATTGTTTACTTCAGTTGCACTACCAGAACTGAAATGCTCCAGGAAAGCTCATACATAACCACAGCTGATCACAGTAGAAAGTCAAATTGCTTTGTGTGCCATTGAAAATGTGATTAGTTACCCCTGATTGTGTTTACAAGTCATTTTTAGGAGGGGGGTAGTCCTTTTTCCATCTCAGTGATTCTGTTTTTGAATTATTATTTATTTTCTGACATGTTGGTGTTTTATCTTTCACTTGGATGTTATAACTTGCAATGAGTAAATACAGCTGCATAAAACAAAAACGGTGTCTATCTTCATTTCAAGCTGCAAAGCAACAAAACTTGATTATTTTTAAAGGGGTGATTATTCTCTATACCCACTGTATGTCATGTTATGTTATGCTGACCGCAGAAAAGAAGACTGGTTGGGGGACACAGTGATAAATTGGACAGACAAATACAAAGCACATCTATACAAAGACAGATTAAAATTGATCAAATATATTAGAAAAACATTACTTTCCAATATTTCCAAAGACTATAAACACACTGATATCTTTTTGTTTGACAAGTTACCTACATATATCTTTTTTTCTAGTACCATAACGGATGCCGCATCATAATGCACATTTTACTTTTTTGGTCTATTTTTATTAATAAATTGTACAATTGTGCTCAAGAGTTTGCATACCCTGGCAGAAATCATGACATTTTGGCATGGATATTTAAATGACTGTTCATGTAAAAAAAAACTGTCCTTTATTTAAGTGATAGTGATCATATGAAGCCATTTATTATTACATTGTTGTTTGGCTCCTTTTTAAATCATAATGATAACAGAAATTTACCTTTGCAGGGAAACAAAGAGGAAGTAAACCTATTAGGGTTTACTTCCTCTTTAAAATGTCAATTAAAGGTTAATTTCAACATGGCTGTGGCTTTTTTAAATTGCAATTAGTCTCTGTGTATAAATAGTCAATGAGTTTGTTAGCTCTCACGTGGATGCACTGAGCAGGCTAGATAGTGAGCCACAGGGAACAAAAAAGAACTGTCAAAAGACCTGCATAGAAAGGTAAATTTATAAAGATGGAAAAGGAAATAAAAATATATCCAAAGCCTTGAATATGCCAGTCAGTACTGTTTAATCACTTATTAAGAAGTGGAACATTCAGGGATCTCTTGATACCAAGCCAAGGTCAGGTAGACCAAGAAAGATTGCAGCCACAACTGCCAGAAGAATTGTTCAGGATACAGAGAAAAACCCAGAGGTAACCTCAGGAGAAATACAGGCTGGGCTGCTAAGGAGAAATGCGGCATGGTTGTTTCAAGAAACAAAATACAATGATACTTGAACAAACATGAGCTGCATGGTCGAGTTGCCAGAAAAAAGCTGTTACCGCACCAAAGCCACAAAAAAGCCTGGTTACAATATGCCGACAACACCTTCACACGCCTCACAGCTTCTGGCACACAGTAATCTGGAGTGACGAGACCAAAATAGAGCTTTATGGTCACAACAATAAGCGCTATGTTTGGAGAGGGGTCAACAAGGCCTAAAGCGACAAGAATATCATCCACACTGTGAAGCATGGTGGTGGCTCACTAATGTTTTGGCGTTGTGAGAGCGCTAAAGACATGGGGAATCTTGTGAAAATTGATGGCAAGGTGAATGCAGCATGGTATCAGAAAATACTGGCAGATAATTTGCATTCTTCTACATGAAAGCTGCGCGTGGGACGCTCTTGAACTTTCCAGCACGACAATTACCCTAAGCACAAGGCTAGTTACAGCACAAAAAGGATAAGGTTCTGGAGTGGCCATCACTGTCTCCCGACCTTAATATCATTGAGCCGCTCTGGGGAGATCTCAAACATGCGGTTCCTGCAAGACGACCAGAGATTTTGCATGACCTGAAGGCATTTTGCCAAGCTATACCACCTGCAAGAATTGAGGACCTCATAGACTTTTGAACAGGGGTAATTTCATATGTTTACTGTTGCCATGTTTTGTTTTGTGATTGTGCCATTGTGTTATGACCTACAGTTGTATCCCATAAGAAATAAAAGAAATGTGTTTTGCCTGCTCACTCATGTTTTCTTTAAAAATGCTGCATACTGTATATTACCAATTCTCCAAGGTTTTGCAAACATTTGAGCACAACTATGTACTACAGGGTCTATTTTTATGTTTGCTACTGCAGTCCTGCAGATTCCAGATGTACAACATGTGACACTCACTGTGAGTGTTTAGCTACCTGTAATTAATGCCATCACCCTAAATAACACACATCTGACTTTAAAAAGGCACCCACATGCATTATGTGTTTTATTATGTGTCTGCATGCGCATGGTCACGTGTACACAGCCTTTATTGTATGTTTGTCATTTGTCACTAAAGGATGGTAAGGTTTAGGCTTCTTTGCACCCACCTGCTCTTTCTTCACTTTCTTCTTTGGCAAAGAGTCCAAGGACTTCTCAGATTCTGAACGAGTCCGATTAGATCTTCTCTGGTGTTTCTTCTCTGAGCTCCCTGGTAAAAAAAAAACTTTGTTGTGCATTAATCCAGTATTGGGTCAGCCCCTAGTAGAGCTGTAATGACCCACATTATGTTACATGCTTCTCTTATGTACTTTTTTCAGTAACAAATTACACAGAAGACATGAATAATAAACTACTGTATGCAGTACAACCCCCCCCCCCCCCCCCTCCAAATTCAAGCTGAACTCCAGGCAAACCACTAAATACACTAATGAAATACCTTTATGGTAACTGTTTTACATTTCATACAGTTTTGAGAGATACACAGGTCTGCTACACAGGTCTTGTCCCTTCCCCAGCCTGTGAATGGACAGTGAAAGCAGAAGCAGTAGAATGATGGCCTCATCCTCTTGTCACTCTGCTCTCTCTTCCTATCAGGGTGCTTATTGTTAGCACATAAGCACTGCAGCACAAATGACTGACTCTTTGTGCTGCTTATCCCACTGCAAGTATGAGCTCTCCTGCACAGGGATTGCAAGAGATTCACAACAGGTAGTATTCAAGTTAATTCCACTTATTAGATTTTTAAAAAAATTAAGGATTTAATAATGTATACAGAGTTGCATTAATTTGAGTCAGTTATTTATGCCTTTACTTTAAAGTTTAGCTTTAAAGTAAAAGTAAAGTCAAATACTATCAAAGCTTAAACCTGCTCCCACCCCCATTCTATGCTCTATACAAAGGGAAGGGAAGATGCCTATACTTAGTTATTCGTATGCCCCCCCGGTCCGGTCACATGATCTCCCCATCGGTCGGCTTCAGTGAACAGGAGAGATTGCCGACAATGGCTGCAACGCCTATGCAGTGACATCACCCATTGGCTTACTGTGGAGAATCTGTTGTCGGCTGTCCCTCTACTACCCTGAAGCCGGTGCTGGAACCAATCATGTGACCGGACTGGAGCGTCCTCAGAACAGGTAAGGCCCCTTTCACACTTGTGCGACTTGTCCTGCAACGTCGCATGACAAGTCGTACCCCATGATTTCCAATGAGTACCATTCATATCTGTGCGAGTTTGAGGTCCATACACCTCAAGTTTACACAAGCATTCACTAAAATCGTGGCCACAAAATCGCGGCAAAATCGCGCAGCTTTCAAGTCGTAGTAGTGTGAAAGGGGCCTAAGAATAAACATCTTTCCTTTAGGCTGGGTTCACACTAGTCCGGTGCGAATTGCAGCTCCGGTTTCCCTGCAAAGATAAAAATGATTAATTCAGCGGTTCCTCTCCGTTGTAGCTGCAGATCAGCTGACCTGGGAGAGGAGGGGGGGGGGGAGAACACTCGTGTTCAGAACGGAACACATCTGCGAATTAGATGCGTTACCATTGAAGATAATGTGCCTGCAATTCGCACTGCACTGCCTAGAAAACGCACACGAATTTTGTGCAATGCGGATGCAACGCACATATGTGAACCATACCCATTGAAAACAACATGTTTTCAAATGTTCTGTGAATTTGCAATAGTATGAAACCAGCCTTACAGGGTAGTTAGTATAGGGCAGGGGTAGGCAACCCCCGGCACAGGTGACACAAGCGGCACGCAAAGCCACTTTGCCAGCACTCGACTCCCTCCCCATCAGCAGAGCAGCACAGGGAAGTCAGTGAGACTCTAATGAATTCCAATTTCAGAATTCCCCATGCCGCACCTGCACTGAGGGGAGGCACTGTGCCCCCACATATTGTAAAAGATCGGAAACATTGTTTGGTTCTCTAACTTTGCTGTATCTGCGATTGTCAGCTTTTGTGATGGGGAAGAGATTGGGGTGCAGTTCTGGTAGGGGGGGCGGCTCCCTGTTTCCAGGAGGAGGAGGACTGTCATAATGGCCACTGCTAAAGCCAATCACAGTCCTGCTAGCCCCGCCATCTGGAGGAAGATGTCTTGCTTGGTTGCCACTACCAATCTCAGAAAGAAGGTATTTCACTGTGATTGAGAAAACCACAATCAGGTGACAGTTTGTGGAATTACTGCTGAGCTTCTGGGAACTTTGTTGAAATTATTCCTGAACCTTTGCGTCACTTACTACTGAACCCCTGCACTCTGTGTCCCAGCCAGTAAATCACAGCCAGTATTGAGCGCAATGAAAATCACACCCAACTTTTACTGCGGCACAGAAACTTTTTATCAGCTGCGGGGGCCCAACTTATGATCCTGCACATAGGCCCACTGCTTTCAGAAAATGCCCCTGACCTGAGCTCATCATTGCGCATCCATTCCAGATGCTTGTATGTGACATCACATGCTTGATGCAAGAGGTGGATCAGCAGGATGAGTGTGCCAGGACAGGTAGATGTGTCTCGTCTTTGCTTCCTTTCACCACTCTGCATATCACACATATCCTAGATGAGAAGAGGGTACAGCAGTGGAGCAAGAGGGGTTCATAGGTGGGACAGAAGAGCAGGAGGGTACAGTGGTGGGGCAGATGTGCAGGGAGGTACAGTGGTGGAAGAGATGAGAAGGGGGTTCAGCAGTGGGTCAGAAGAGCAAGGGGGTACAGTGATGGGGCAGATGAGCAGGGGGGGGGTTCAGTGTTGGGGTAGATGAGAAGGGGGTTACAGTGGTGAGACAGATTAGCGGGGGGTTCAGTGAGAAGGGGAGGTGAGAAGGGGGTTCAGTGGTTGGACAGAAAAGTGGGGGGGTAGAGCAGTGGGGCAGATGTGAAAGGAGGTGTATTGGTGGGACAGATGAGCAGAGGGTTACAGTGGTGGGGCAGGAGAGCAGGGGGAACAGAGGTGAGACAGATATGCAGGAGGTACATTGGTAAGGCAGATGAGAAAGCGGGTTACAGTGGTGGGGCAGATGAGTAGATGGGTTCAGTGTTAGGACAGATGAGAAGGTGATTCAGTAGTGAGACAGAAGAGCATGCGGATACGGCGGTGGAGCAGATGTGCAGGGAAGTACAGTGGTGGAAGGGATGAGAAGGGGGTTCAGCAGTGGGACAGAAAAGCAGGGGGGTTGCAGTGGTGGAACAGATGAGCAGTGGGGGGGGGGTTCAGTGTTGGGCCAGATGAGAAGGGGGTTACAGTGGTGGGAAAGATGAGCAGGAGGGGTTCAGTGTTGGGGCAGATTTGAAAAGAGGTGCATTGGTGGGACAGATGAGCAGGGGGTTACAGTGGTTGGGCAGAAGAGCAGGGGGTACACTGGCGGGGCAGAGGAGATAGGAGGTACACTGGTGAGACAGATGAGCAGGGGTTTATAGCGGTGGGGCAGAGGAGCAGGAGGGGTACAGAGGTGGGGCAGATGTGCAGAGGAGAAAGGAGGTACATTGGTGGAACGCATGAGCAGGGGGTTACAGTGGTGGGGCAGAAGAGCAGGGGGAACAGAGGTGGGACAGATGTGCAGGAGGTACAGTGGTGGGGCAGATGAGAAAGGGGGTCATAGTGGTGGGGAAGATGAGCAGATAAGTTCAGTGTTAGGACAGATGAGAAGATGGTTCAGCAGTGAGACAGAAGAGCATGGTGGTACAGTGGTGGAGCAGATGTGCAAGAAGGTACAGGGGTGGGGCAGATGAGAAAGGGGGAACCTTGGTGGGGCAGATAAGCAGGGGGTTACAGTGGTGGGACAGATGAGCAGGGGGTACAGGGGTGGGGCAGTTGTGAAGGGTAGTACAGTGGTGGGGCAGATGTGCAGGGGGTACAGAGCTGGGGCAGATGTGCAGGGTAGTACAGTGGTGGGGCAGATGTGCAGGGGTTTACAGTGGTGGAGCAGATGTGCAGGGGCTTACAGTGGTCGGACACATGCGCAGGGGGTACAGTGGTGGAGCAGATGTGCAGGGGCTTACAGTGGTGGAGCAGATGTGCAGGGGCTTACAGTGGTGGGGCCGATGTGCAGGGGCTTACAGTGGTCGGACACATGCGCAGGGGGTACAGTAGTGAAACAGATTTGCAGGGGGGACAGTGATCTGAGGTGTGGAGTTGCAGGAATTGGGGCTGATCTGAGTCGTGAGAGTGCAGGATGTTAATTTCTCACTACTCAATAGTTTACAGCATTTACTTTAATCCTTTTCGTGATTGAGAGTGTGACGTTTACATTTTTTTGGTATAAAATCGGCACGCTCAATTTCTTTGAAAACATTTTTCAGCACACTGCTCAATAGGTTGCCTACCCCTGGTATAGGGCTTAGAATGGGGATGGGAGCAAGTTTAAGCTTAGGTAGTATTTGACTACTTTAAGTATGATGTGCTAAACCATATAATTTTATAAATATTAACTTTTTTTATTAAATAATTACATTCTCAAACCATTTTTAATACATCATATACCCATGGTCACACTTTCTTAAAAAAAAAAAAACAGTGGGAGATAAGTAACTGTTTCTGGAAATAGACAACAGAAAAAAGGTTATTGCCAAATGCGTTTTCTTTCTTCCTTTTTAGATATTTCCTAATATAATGATTGCCAACATTACACTGTCATCACCAGTTTCAAGCACTGCAGGTAACAAGAAAACTTTATCTGAATTGTGGTTCTGTTCTGTATTTACAATCAGATTAAACACATTTTAAAGTGATAATAAACTCTGGTAAAAAAAAAGAAAAAATACAAATAAATTATACTCAAGTTTGTATTCTCCCAAAAAGTAGCATCTATTCCTCTCAGCCTCCTCCAAATCTCTTTATTTTTGTTGCAGCGATCCAAATTCCTGTAATGCGGCGTACACACGGTCGTAATTTCCGATGGAAACTGTCTGATGGGAGCTTTTCATCGGATTTTCCGACCGTGTGTATGCCCAACGGTCTTTTTCTGTCGGAATAGGTCCACAAGAGAAGAAGGCCTATGCCTTACACCCTGAACCCTCAGGACTCAGGGAAGAAAGGTTTCATTTTAAGAACGGGTTTGCCTGGCTAGGCAATCAATCACGCAATGGGATATCCAATAAAGCAACAAAATCCCATAGGGATAGGTAAGTGACTCTTAAGACTGGTAGCGAATTCAAGGGTAGCAACCATGAAGTCAGCAGACGGTAGAGTGCACAAGAGGTACCCCTACAAGGGTAAGCAGGGATGAAGGATATCTGCAACCCCAGACTAGTGCAAGGTGTCAGGAGAGTTTGCAAGATTTGCCTAATCTTGAGCACAGAACATGCTTCTAGGAATCTCCTGACCCACCAAGGTCCATCAAAGCATCCATAGTCATGACACAAGATGCAGGAACCTAAACCACACACTTTTAGTAAAATCCCAGCATGTTCTTTCTGGTGAGAATCCAGGAGAGCACAGAGCCCCCCAGGGATGATTTCTTCCTGCCATACAGAAGATCAGGTGCTCATACCTCTCGTTTCAGTGCACTGGTTGAGAAGAGCCAGATGCCAATGCACTGTCTTTAACAAAGACAGACTCCACTACCACAGCATGTTTCGCTATAGTCTGGTCAGTAAACTGTTTTTTCTTTTCTTCCTCTCAGTGAAACGATGATACCAACATCTAGAGTTTGGAAAAATTTCCACAGTGCAATTTCTGCTGAGAGCAAAGTTGCAAATTGCAAATATTGTGAGAATTATTAAAAAAATTATTTTCCAAATGCTACAAGGATGACAAAACACGTCCTGGCAAGCCAGAGGTGTCCTAAAGACATTAAAAATACTTTATTGAAATAAATGATGAGGACCATAATGAAAGTGCAATTAGCTTTACCCTCCAGACTTCTCATTTCAGAAACACTTTTTCTGTTGCTTCTGGATCATCACAAAGTGTTTCTTCACCAGTAGCATCTTCAGGTAAGGAAGTGTTGCAAACCACGGCCTCCCAAAAATACACAATACCTTCATTTATAGATAATTTATGTATAGTTGAAATATTCTTAACATATACAGTCCTTGTTATTCGATTTGTAATAAAAAATAACATTTTAAAAAGCAAGTTTAGTTTATTTACTGAATAAGTTGTACTTTTATTTCAAGCATAATACTTTTATATACACTGCATTTCACCTTCCTAGCGTAACAAAATGACTTTCAATTTGTAAAACTACTCCACACTGAATTTTTTTTTGTTTTTCCAAAATTTCTATTTTTTTGCAGAAAAAAAATAGGGTTTTTTTTTCCTATCGCTTCAAGATTTCTGGAAATTTTACATCTCTACCTAGGACATTTGCAAAAAGCTTAGGCATTCTGGGTTGACAAACCATTTTTATGTTTGCCAGGGTCCCAACCTCCTGTAGACGGCAGCATAACCCAATTGTTTATGAGTTCCTGTGTCTCCTAATGCATGAGAAAGAAATTATAGTTTTGTTTGTGGGTTTAATTACGCTTAAAAGTTTATGTCCAACCAATTTCTTTTAATTTATTCATTTTCAATTACGTGGGGCAGGGGTTATAACACCTGTTATGTTTTTACAGCTATATAGGGGTCCATTAAACTGATTATCCCTCACCTACTGTCCCAGTGACAACTGTTTTACCAGACAGGAAGTAAGGGGAAAATTTCCAGCAGGGACATAGACAGAAATAAAAAAAAATACTTGTTTACATAAGGTGGGGAAGTCAAGCACTTTAGTTTTTTGTTTTGCTGAGTTGGAATCTCCAGTGGAACCATGAGTAGCAGTAAAAACCTGACAGGGGTTTCAATTATTCCTCACTCCATCATAAAAAAAAATTTTTTTTTAAAAAGAACAGTGTAAAAATAAAAAATAAAAGGTAAAATAAATTAGGAAAATAAAATGTTTGAACGCGCCCCGTCCCGCCGAGCTCGCGTGCAGAAGCGAGCACATACGTGAGCAGCGCCTGCATATGAAAATGGTGTTCAAACCACACATGTGAGGTATCACCACGATCGGTAGAGCAATAATTTTAGCCCTAGACCTCCTCTGCAACTCAAAACATGCAACCTGTAGAATTTTTTTAAACATCGCCTATGGAGATTTTTAAGGGTAAAAGTTTGTCGCCATTCCATGAGCGGGCGCAATTTTGAAGCGTGACATGTTGGGTATCAATTTACTCGGCATAACATTATCTTTCACAATATTAAAACAAAATTATTTTTTAATTCCAAACATTTATTTTCTCCAAAAAAAGTGTGCTTGTAAGACCACTGCGCAAATACAGTGTGACAGAAAGTATTGCAACGACCGCCATTTTATTCTCTAGGGTGTTCGAAAAAAAATGTATAATGTTTGGGGGTTCTAAGTAATCTTCTAGCAAAAAATTTTTTTTTTAATTTGTAAACAACAAATCTCAGAAAGAGGCTCGGTCCTTAAGTGGTTAAAAAAATAATAATTTAGAATCACTTAAATAAAAAAACTGAGGGTTTAATATCACTTTAGGTCTAGCCAGCCTTGATTTGCTCCTCTAAGATCAACTTAAAGGTCAAGCCTTTCAGTAACCTTAAGTAACTGTTAGTTTAAAAATGATTCCTTTGACTCAACATTTAAAACTTTGAACTAGTTAGAAACAGAATGAAGATAATAAAGATGTAAATGTTAAACACATGTATTTTCCTCCAAAGAAAAGGAGGAAGAGCTGTGGGTGATGATGCACATGATTTGGGTGAATCATTTCCTTAGACAAAAAGGGCACTCCCCACCTAACAAGATGACAATAAGCACAATTCTCTGAAGTTTCTGTATATCAGGCAAGTTTATTTCCTCTACTATAATATTCGAGCTGTATCAAGGGCTGCCCTAGAATACAGCCAGAAGAAGGACCTACGTAGACACCAGTGGAAAGCCAAAATGTGAAAGAATCCTGCTACGAGTCAAGGAAGTTGCCATCGCTGAGCTCTCTTTTAAAAACCTGCTAGCTGTCTGGCTGCCATGTTGGTTCTCTTGCATCACCACTCTGAAATAATAACCTTTATCTAATGACTTCTACTTTGTCTCTGTTTTTCCTAATATTCATACACGTTCTGTGTAGTGACTAACAAAGTATTAGAAGTCAGCAGTAAAGCCAGGGAACTGGTATATTCAGAATTTGGTTCAGAGATTGGTAACAGCAGCCCCATATTGTCTAAGAACAGGTCCACTTTAACCACTTAACCTCTTGAAGATTTACCCCCCCCCCCCCCCACTTCATGACCAGGCCATTTTTTGCAATACAGCACTGCATTACTTTAACTGACTATTGCACGGCCACGCGACACTGTACCCAAATAAAATGTATGTCTTCTTTTTCCCACAAATAGAGATTTCTTTGGGTGGTATTTGATCACCTCTGCGTTTTTTATTTTTTTTAAGCTATAAACAAAAAAAGACTTACAATTTGGAAAAAAAACAAACAGTATTTTTTACTTTCTGCTATAAAACCTATGAAATAATTTTTTTTTTTTTAAAAATAGATTTCTTCATAAATTTAGGTCAATATGTATTCTGCTACATATTTTTGGTAAAGTAATCCCAATAAGCGCATATTGATTGGTTTGCACAAAAGTTACAGCATCTACAAACTATGGGGTATTTTTGTTTATTTAAATTTTTTTACTAGTAATGGCATTGTTCAGCAACTTATAGCAGGACTGCGATATAGTAGCAGACATTCGGACACCAAGGCCCCTTTCACACTGGGGCAGCGTCGACGGTTAAGCAGCGTTATATTTAGCGCTGCTTTACCGTCGTTTTAGCTATTCGGCCGCTAGCGGGCGGTTTTAACCCCTGCTAGCGGGCAAAAAAGGGTTGAAAGCGCCGCTGATATAGCCGTGCTGCCCCATTGATTTCAATGGGTAGTTGCGGTTTAGGAGCGGTGAATACACCGCTCCTTTACCGCACCAAAGATGCTGCTTGCAGCACTTTTTTGACCGCCCTGCAAGCGCAGCGCCCCAGTGTGAAATGGGCCTAACTGGCACTTTTTGTGGACCAGTGTCACAAGTAAAGTGATCAGTGCTAAGAAAATATGCACTATCACTGTACTAATGACACTGGCTGGGAATGGGTTAACATCAGGGGCGATCAAAGGGTTAACTGTGTTCCATGCAAATGTTTTTCTACTGTGTGGGAGGTGCTTTTGCTAGGGATCCTAGTTTGCAGGAACACAGGATTCATGCCTTCCCTATTGACAGAACGGCAATCTGCCTTGTTTTTTACGCCGTTCTGTCTCTCTGCTGAATCATCGGCTCTGAAACTGCTATATAAATTCTAAGAAAAACTTAAAGTGTATGTTAAACCTGTTTTTTTTTTTTTTAAACAATGTGTAAGGATTAGAACCTCTCTCAGGATTTTGCTGAGATGGAGATTTCCCCTCACAGTGACAATAGTTTAAACTGGCGGAGAACAGCTAGAAATATATAGCTATACTACTGTGCAAATGTTTTGAGCAGGTGTGAAAAAATGCTGTAAATTAAGAATGCTTTCAGAAAAAGAAGTGTTAATAGTTTATTTATTTTTATCAATTAACAACTTGGAAAGTAAATGAACAGAAGAGAAATCCAATTCCAAACAATATTTGGTGTGACCACCCTTTGCCTTCAAAACAGCCTCCATTCTTCTAGATACACTTGCACACAGTTTTTGCAGGAACCCGGCCGGTAGGTTGTTCCAAACATCTTGGAGAACTAACCACAGATCTTCTGTAGATGAAGGCTGCCTCAAATCCTTCTGTCTCTTCAGGTAATCCCAGACAGACTACACGATGTTATGATTGGGGCTCTGTGGGGGCCAAACTATCACTTTTAGCACTCTTTGTTATTCTTCAGATTGACAACAGTTCTTAATGACATTGGCTGTATGTTTGGGGTCATTGTCGTGCTGCAGAATAAATTTGGGGCAAATTACACACCTCCCTGAGGATGTGGCACGATGGATAAGTATCTGCCTGTATTTCTCAGCAGTGAGGACACCATTGATCCTGACCAAATCTCCAACTCCATTTGCAGAAATGTAGCCCCAAACTTGCACCATGCTTCACTGTTGCCTGCAGACACTCGTTATTGTACCGCTCTCCAGCCCTTCATAAACAAACTGCCTCCTGCTACAGCCAAATATTTCAAATTTTGACTCACCAGTCCAGACCACCTGCTTCCATTTTCCTGCACATTGATTGGTTGTTTCCATGTTGGAGATATGGCTTTTTGGTCGTAATTCTTCACTGAAGACCACTTATGGCCAGACTTCTCCGGACAGTGTCTGCCAGTTCTCTGCTGATGGCACTGCTGGACATCTTCCAATATGGAAGGAAAGTAAGCATGATGTGTCTTTCATCGATGTTGCGTGTTTCTTTGTGCTTCTTCAAAAGAGCTTGAACAGCACATCTTGGTACCCCAGTCTGCTTTGAAATCTTTTCTGCCTGGCAGAGACCTTGCTGATGCAGCATAACTACTTGTGTCTTGTTGCTTTGCTCAGTCTTGTCATGGTGTATGACCTGTAACATGAAACTGTCTTCCACAACCTCGCCTTAGTAGCAGAGTTTGGCTGTTCCTCACCCAGGTTTAAGCCTCCTACACAGCTGTTTCTGTTTCAGGTAATGGCTGTTTCAACCTACATATGAAATTGATGATCATTAGTATCTGCTTGGTATAATTGATTAATCGTACATCTGTCTATTCCTACAAAATCCCTGACGTTGTGCAAGTGTACAAAGTGTGCAAGTGTAAGAATTGATGCTGGTTTGAAGCCAAAGGGTAGTCACACCAAATATTGAGTTGATTTAAATTTTCCTTTTGTTTGCTCACTTTGCATTTTGTAAATTCAAATAAACAATTAAAATATATATTTTTGAAAGCATTCTTACTTTACAGCATTTCTTCATAAACTAACTGCCTAAAACTTTTGCATGGTACTGGATTACAGTATATAATTATTTTTTTCTTAGTAGAGTAGGTGAAGGCAAGAATCCCTGTCAGCTTTTTATTTGCTATCTTTGTCTTTTGTTGTAGATTTTCCCTCATTTTCCATTTGGAAAAAACTTTGTCAGCACAGAAAGTGAGGGGAATCTCTGTACACACGGTCGGAAATTTCCGACAGAAAAAGTCAGATGGGAGCTTTTCATCGTATATTCTGACCGTGTGTATGCCCCTGATCTCCTGCCCCCCCCCCCCCCCCTCCTCATTGAACAGATTAATAGCAGCATAAGCCATCGGCTCCCGCTGCTGTCAATCAAATCATGTGACACGGTAGTGGGGGGGCGGGGCCGAGTCCCACTGTCTCTGTCAATGGATGCAGCAGCAGGATCAGGAGCAAGCCCACACGGGTGCCCCCAGGGAAAGCGGACATTTAAGAAGGTGACAACACAGGAGCACAACTGGTAGATAGTTGTCACCCTAAAAAAGGAAATGCCTGAACAAGAACATTCATGGGAGGATCACCAGGTGTAATTATAATGAGAGCTGCACATTTAAAAAGTTTGAAAACAAAATTTGAAATTATATTACCATGTTAAAGCTTCTATGAGATTTTAGTGATTGTGTTTAGATCCAATTTAAAGCGGTATTAAACTCAAAACCAAACATTTTTTATATATAATTGAGTATATCAATCATTAGATGTGGTGGCTGCATTTGTTTTCTTTTTTAGGTTTCTGTCCCGTGTTTTCTTTTTTTTTTTTATCAGAAAATGTTTATTAGAAAACATACAGTATGTATGCAACACCATGTTTTCTTGCACAGAGCAGCACAGAGCAGCCCAGATCCTACTCTTCTCGGGTCCCTTGCCGGCTCTCCTGCCCCCCCCCCCCCCCTCATGCCCCCAGAGCAAGTAGCTTGCTCTGGGGGCACTCGAGCCGAACAGCTGTTCTGTGTGTCCATTCACACAGCCCCTCCCCCTCTCTCTTCATTGGCTCACTGACTTTAGATTGACAGCAGCAGGAGCCAATGGAGTCCTCTGTGTGCATCAACCAATCAGAAGGGAGAGTCCCGGAAAGCCGAGTCTCTCATGCAACATCACTAAATCGAGATGGCGTGCCATCCATTGAGAGTTGTGCTGCAGCCATGACTCCCGCGCACATGCATGAGAGTGACGGCATCACAGCTCGGCCAATTGCGCAGCCCGCAAACCCGGAAAGGAAAACCAGGTGAAGATGGAGGCCCTATCAGCGGTTACAGCATGCCACTGGATGGCTTCATTGTCAGGTAACTCATTCATAATGTGCTCGTACAAGCACATTATGACATTAAATTGCGGGGAGAAGATTATTTTTTTTGGGGGGGGGGGGGGGAGTTTACTACCGCTTTAATGGATACATTTGCAGGAGAGCTTGTTCTTTTGAAAAACAACAGACTTACTGTCCAGATCATCAAATGACAAACAAAAGGAAGGAAGGTCTAAAAAAGAAAACAAATGTAGCCATCACATCTAAAGCCCCATACACACGGTCGGACAATCCGCGGACCAGGTCGGTCGGATCCTGTCCGTCATACTTTGTCTGATGTTGGTTTTGCGTACACACGGTCGGACAAAGTTGTCGGAAAATCCGATCATTCTGAACGTGGTGACGTTTGTTGCCTACGACGGGACTACGTAGAGGCTAGTAGCCAATAGCTTTGGTCTTGTAATGTGATGTGAGCATGCGTAGCACTTTGTCCGGTCGGACAACCGTACACACGATCGGATTTGGTGTGATCGGACCGTGTTGTCGGCAAATCTTTCCAGCAGGAGATAAGACTTTGTCCGTCGGACAATCCGACGTACACTGTCCGATGGTGCATACACACGGTCTGATTTTTCAACAACATTGTCCGATCGGACAGAATCCATGAAAAAGTCCGACCGTGTGTATGGGGCTTAAGAGTTGGTAAGCTGCAATCTAAGAAATGTTTGATTTTGGGTTTAAAACTGACCAATTATTCATATTCTTGATAAGGTCAATTGTGACTGGTTCTCTTAAGTTAAATTCAAAGAAGAAAACAGAAGACTTTTATTACTTCTGTGTCATCACTTTTTTCTTCATTTATTGTTCCAGTGACTGTCACTTCCCAACACGCACACCAAGTGGGAGGAGAGTTCTGAAATGGTTGCAAAGAAGCAATAAAAAACAGACATGTTCTAACTCTTCCCATTCTGCCAGTTTTGGCTGCTTCATCGAGCATAGCAACAGTAAAGGTAGCAAATAAAAATATCACATGTTGTATCTGCACACATAAATACATAAGAGAAAACACAGCATATATTTGCTTATAGAGTATGTAGCCCTTAGAGCGGAGTCTCACTTATGCCGCGTACACACGAAGGGACTATCCCGCGGGATTGTCCGCTGGACTCACGTCCACCGGACAATCCCCTCGTGTGTGGGCGCCGGCGGACTTTTTGGCACCAAAAGTCCGGTGGACTAGGTTTTAAGTTTTGTTTTAAAATTGTCCGCTGGACTTGGCAGTCCGGCGGACAATCCCGCCGTTAGTAGGCTAGTCCGCCGGACTTTTGAAATGAACGGACTTGCCGCTCATCAGAAAGTCCGTTCATTCCCGCTGACTTTTTCCAGCGGATTGTCCGCCGGAGAAGTCCGGGCGTGTGTGGGCAAGTCACACGCTCGGAAGTCCGGGCGTGTGTGGGGAAGTCCCGCCGGACCAGGTCCGGCAGACAATCCGCCGGACTAGGTCCGGCGGACAAAGTCCGAACGTGTGTACGCGGCATTAGTGTTTGACTTTCATGTATTTTCCATTACGGTGTATCTGAAGACAAAAAAAATTCCATTTTGGATAAATTAAAGCTAGCCAAATATGCCTAGATTTCTAGAAATCACTCAATCCCTTGTCAATGCTAAGCGACTATTGTATTCTGACAGCCACAGCATCTGCGGCTATCTGAATACCTGAACAGAACATGATTCTAATGCCGTGTACACACGGTCGGACTTTCCGACGGGAAATGTTCGATGTGAGCTTGTTGTCGGAAAGTCCGACCATGTGTATGCTCCATCAAATATTTTCTATCTGTGTGACATTAGGGAGAATTACTTTCAGATCCTGTTCCTTAGACACAACAGGAAGTAGTAAATCTCTCCAAAGTAGAAGAAATCTATTAGTTGTCATTAGAACAAGTATACAGTACATTGGAATATTTCTCCTTTATTCATGTTCTGAAGACAACTCTTGGATATTACCTTGCATTCAATCCCGCTGATAATAATCAGGAAAACTAGAAAGGGCGAATCTCCCCTGTAGGGACTCAGACAGCAATAACTTGACAAGGGCTCTATGTTCTCACCTCCCTATCCTATCCAAAACTAAAAGAAAAGTTTAGCCTCTAGACCAGGCATTACTAAATGGCGGACCGTGGTCCAGGTCCGGATCCGGACCAAGTGACAGTCACATCCGGACCGCCGCGGTTGCGCCATTTAGGAGCCAGGTTTCTCTTTCAGTCTGTCCTGGCCACATTGTAGATCCTTCTCTTGCTTCCTTCCCTACAGCTGCTATGCCGTCATCCAGCAAGGCAGAGCACAGGAGAGGTGGCAGGCTTGGACTGAGTGCAGGAGCTGCAAGCAGGTAATTAGTTGCTAGGACCCTGTGAGGTCCTGGCAAACAATCACCAGAAAATATGGGCAGTCACTGCCCTCCTTCTAGACCTGCCTTGTGTAAGGTAGGAATGAAAACGCTGCAGGGAAATGAAGGGGAGGGGTGAGGACACTATAAATGGGTGAGGAAACTGCTATAAAGAGTGGGTGAGGACACAGCTAAAAGGGGTGGGGTGAGGAAACTGCCATAAAGGGGGGGGGGGAGGACATTGCTATTGGGGGGGGGGATGAGGGCACTGCTATAGGCAGAGGTTGAGGAGACTGCTATGAAGAGAGGCTAAGGAGGTGGGAGACACTGACATGAAGGGGGGAACTGTGATGAAAAGAAAGACTGTAACACGAGGGGAACTGTGGTGTAAAGGGGAGCGTTGACATGAAATGGGGGGGGACTATGACATAAAAGAGGGGGGCTGTGATGTGGGGGGAACTGTGATGTAAAGGGAGAGAAACTGTGATGTGAAGGGAGACTTTTATGTGAAGGGGGGAATGAGGACATTGATGTAAAGGGGGGACTGTGATGTGCAGGGGGGACCGAGGACACTAATGTAAGACGAGTACTGTGATATAACTGTGGGGGTTTGTCATGTAAAAATGTTAGTCATCAGACAAACATGCAAGTCAGACCTCTACGGGAAGAAAATTTCACTGACCGGACCTTCATGAATTATAATTCATTACCCCTGCCCCAGACACATTTCAAAACATATGACCACAAGTTGGCAGTTCATGTCTATCAGCCAACCAATAAACATGCATGCTTTGTTCACCTAACCGCACATGCTAGAGTGAATGGTTATGAGAGGAGTTACGGGAAGACCACTCCCAGCGCCATCTACCTCAGAGCTGAAGAAAGATTTCCAACTTGTCTGATTGATCTTTCCTGTTTGAGAACGGTTGATCAGGGAATATTTGCCGCTGCCACAAACATGAGACTGTAGCCCAGTCTTGCCATAATTGGTCAAATCAGCAATAATTAGCCAATTAGTTGGAGACTCTTTACCGAGATCGTAGTTGCAGGGTGTCAGACTGACACCCCGCAACCACGATCGCCGCGATGAATGCCCCCGGGGGCGCGCAGCGGCTCAATATCCTGAGGACGTCATATGACGCCCGGTCAGGATTTTGAAACCACTTTGCAACCGGCATTCTGCTATATGGCGGGCAGCAAGTGGTTAAATAGCACATTGAAAGGAATTTCTCATAGCTGTTTTTAAAGTTGAACTCCAGGAATTCAGACACTTTGATAAATGTGCAGGCATACTCTGAGTTAAATGAAATGAGGTAGAGTACATGCCACCTCCTAGACTCATCTCTTTAATTTAGCTCAGTTCCTTTAACTCAAGAGTCATATGCAATTGCTGTGCCCATCCCTCCCCTCTGCTGCCCATTCACAGAAGACTTTGTAATTTGTGAACTTGTTCACAAAATACAAAGTCTTCTGTGAATGGGCAGCAGAGGGGAGGGGGGGCAGAGAGGCTGTGAGTGAGAACACAGCGTCTCTCCTCCAAGAAGGTTATACTTAAAGAGATAAGTCCATAAGGTGGGATGCAGCTTGGACTAATTTCATAGTGTGTCTGCACATTTAACAAAATAGCTGAATTACTGGAGTTCAGCTTTAAGTTCAAAGGAAACCTGATAATCAATCCAGAAATAATATGAGCTGATATCTTCTTGTGCTTTCTGCCTGTGTTAACTGGTATCAGTTAAATTGTTCTTGGAGGACTACAGAACCAAGCCATATGTTCTAGACAGTAGCAGAGGGGTGATGTTCCATAGTCCTATCCTGTTTTTGTTGTCTTGATATAGAAGGGTGAGTTTTGTCACCCTAGGATAGAAAGTGTGTTACTGGCAGGTGAAAATAAAAAAAGAAAGTTTGAATAAAAGAAGCTGCAGCGAATTATATAAGTGTTTTTTATAAAATTTAAAAAGGAACTGCAGTCTGCTCACATAATTTGTAATAAAACATCTTTGCCATTCTGAAGCTTCCCTCCAACCACTTTGCATATTATTTTATTTATACTGTGATTCTGTACTTGCCAAATATGCTGCAGAAATTCCCCCCCCCCCCCCACTGAGTCTGGCTGCATCCATTTTAACTGTGGGCAACTGAAGCTGCTGCCTGTTCACTTCCTGGATTCACACAGACACACAGAGGCACACCTCCAGCTCTGCAGCTCTTATTGGCCCTCTTATGACTCATCCTCCCTCCCTTCCCGGTGAACTCTCACGAGAGTGAAGCTGGGTTCACACTGGATGCCGATGCGGCTTCCAGCAGGGGTCGTGTGCGGACTGGTTCACCGTTTCAGGTCCGATTTCTGCCCCAATTTTGGGCTGAATTCGGACCTGAAACGGACCAAAAAAACTAACAGAGCTTCTGTGCAAATTTGCATCGAAGATATGTGATCCAGCTCCATAGAGAGCCGGTCACATTCTCCTGCTATTGCGAATTGGATGCAGGGATTCAATTCGCAATAGTGTGAACCCAGCCTGAGAGAGAGTGCTGTGCATGATGTCATAAGCCTAGGCTTTTTACCAGACAAGAAACAGGAAGTGGGCTGTATATGGTATTTACTGGCAGAAAAAAAATGTTTTACTATCCAAAGTTAAAACAACAAGGGCAGAAGAATTAATAGATGGAAAGTTGAAAAAATGACTGAAGTTCCGCTTTAAAGGGTAAACCATGAGAAAATTTGCATGTATGAATGTATTGCAAAGATGTACTGAATATGTTTTTTTGTTATCCCTGACCTACACTTTAATTTCCCAACCATAATTATACATAAGTCTGATCTCCAATCTTGTAATGAACACTTGACACATTGGATATTTACCTATAATTCTAAACTATTAACTTACCAGCAAGTGGGAAACATTCAATGACAATACTAACTTTCTGACCCAGCACATGAACGGTTCATCCCAACTTCTATATACTGCACTGCTGAAATTCATGGCACACTATGATACAATTATAAAGCTGTACTAGATGATTCATTCCAGATGATGTCCAAACATCCACTACAGACACTAAATGAGAAATGAGAAGGCCTCTATGCTCATGTCCGTGTGTGATGGTGCAGAGTGATCCCACAAGTGGCATACCTTGGAGTATGAGCAGGAAACCCTGTTTCTTTTCTGAAAATGTGTGCATGACCAATATGACTTTCTGCCTTTCCTTACCACCCGCCTATTATTAGGCAGCATAAGAGTGTTTGATTCACGGAGTGATCCTCTTTTACCATGTGCGGGAAACATGTTTGAGATCTCCTTCTGCTTCTTTGGTTTGTGATTCATCAGAGTGGTGTCTGACCCATGAGTCTTATGACTGTAGGAAAAATGGCTGTGGTCACTCAGAAAGGGCCATATGCTTTATAGTGTCTACTACACAACTGGGAGTTTAAAACTGGACTCCAGGCAAACACCTAAACACACAGGAAAAAATACACATATGGGGGGCTATTTACCTGCCAAAGGATTTGTATTTTTTTCATAGATCCAGTCTTGAGATTTGCACAGTTGTGCCAAACAGCACAGCCCTGTCTGCCAGGGCAGAAGACCTAACTTGTTCTATGCTATGGTTAAATCCTATCCCTCCTGCCTGACGTGCAGGAGGTTGATATCAAGTATTTACACAGGTATTTACACAGCTTGCACTAGTAGAAAAAAATGATGATGTATTGAGTACAGATCTGCATTCATTTTTGTCTTTATCTGTCTGGAGTTGAACTTTTAAAGAAAATTTTCCTTTGAACTTAAAGCTGAACTCAAGTAATTCAGCTATTTTGTTAAATGTGCAGACACACTATGAACTTATCCAAGTTGCATCCCACCTTGAGTTCACAAATTACAAAGGCTTCTGTGAATGGGCAGCAGAGGGGATGGAGTTGAACTTTTAAAGAAAAATTACCAGGAGCTCTTTTATTCTTAAGAGCACTTCCAATTCAGCTACCATTGCACTATTTTGTTAATTCCAGTTTAGTTGCATTTGATACATATGGTACATGGGTCTGAACATAACCCCAGAGCCAGACAGCCAATGTGCCTTAAATACAAGTGACGGGGACTATGTTTTAGAAATAGTTTGTCTCACCTGCAGGAAAACATAACTGAAAAACGAAAACATCCTTCTGGCACTGCTAGATTGTGCAGACTGGCAAGTGGACTCATCACTGTTTTGTCAAGCAATGTTCCAGGGTGAACGTACATCAATCACAGTAACTGTAGTCACAGTAAAATGGCATGATCCATTCAGTGGGGCGGCCCTAATTGTTTTGGCATTATAAGCATTCCAAAGAGTAGACTTTTGTGAAATGTAAGCTAAACACTTAAAACTCATCTCCAATAAAATAACCCCCTGCAGTGGGGCCCCTACTACTCATTCTAGCAGGCTCCCTTCAGCACTCTGACCGGTCCCTGCAGGTGCTCTGTAAGCTGTGCCCGACTGACTCTGGTTGCACTCCAGTCTCCTCAACATACCACAAAGACTTAGTGTCCCCTTATGGTACGTGAGGATGCTGAGGTTCCACCCACAGACCAGAGCGCTGGAGCTGGTTGGAGTGAGGAATAAGGTACACGATTCCCTTAAGCTACCTATAGATGGATCCAAATTCTGCCGGTTTAGGAAGCACTAGCAGAATTTCGATTCATGTATGGGCACACTGTGGTGGCACGGAAGTAGATCCACTGATCGACTTCTGTACAACCGCCCTGCTGGAAAATTTACTCCCGATCAGCGCTGAAGGCTTCCTGCCATCAGAATACATTACTACAGCAGGAAGGATTCCCGAAGGAAGGATCAGAACTTTTTTTTTTTTTCATTTAAGCTGCTGGTTGAATGAAAAAAAAATGATCAGCGTATGGGCTGCCTTAGTCCAGTACTGCCCATAGAGCTAACAGAAGTACTCCAGGGAAAACAAAGGTTTCTGATATAATGTTTAGCATATAGTATATAGCAGCTTATCGGTCTCTAGATGTGGTGGCTTGGATTTGTTTTCTTTTTTTATGTTTCTTTTATTTTCACCAGGTGATCCTGCCAACTTTCTGTCTCTGGATAGCTACGCTCACTCACTCCACTGTATACGGAAGGAGCCATAGCTGTCACTCTAAAGCCCCATACACACGCGCGGATTATCCGAGGACCAGGTCCGTCGGACCATGTCCGTCACACTTTGTCTGATGTTGGTTTTGCGTACACACGGTCAGACAAAGTTGTCGGAAAATCCGATCATTCTGAACGTGGTGACGTTTGTTGCCTACGACGGGACTACGTAGAGGCTAGTAGCCGATAGCTTTGGTCTTGTAATGTGATCTGAGCATGCGTAGCACTTTGTCTGGTCGGACAACCGTACACACGATCGGATTTGGTGTGATCGGACCGTGTTGTCGGCAAATCTTTCCAGCAGGAGATAAGACTTTGTCCGTCGGACAATCCGACGTACACTGTCCGATGGTGCATACACACGGTCTGATTTTTCAACAACATTGTCCAATCGGACAGAATCCATGAAAAAGTCCGACCGTGTGTATGGGGCTTTAGACTGATGTCAGATAGGAGATTCTGCCAACAGTGACCAATCACCAGTGTCAGGATCTCTAAAGAGACTGCCTGTCTGTCCCTATGAAACCACTTCCCTCTGTAGCTGAGGAAGAAAGGCTTAACACTGCTCAATCACGATCGCTAGCGATGGGACCGACATCTCACTGCCTCAGCCACAGAGGAAGGAGTTACAGGTAGAGACAGGCCTTACACAGGACTACAAACACGCCTTCCTCATCTCCAGAACATGGGGGTAGGGGGGGTATAACTTAAAATATCAGTTCAAATCACAGAAAGTTACTACCATTGACATTGCATTTCTGTTAATTTAAATCTGTTGCATTTTCTGTACTAGCTTAGTCTAAAAAAAATTAAAAGCACCACATCTAAAGACTGGTAAGCTGCAATATATTACATTTTTATTCTTGGGTTTAGATATTACTCAATGTTACCCAAGAGTCATACTTTAACATATTGGTGACTGGTTCTCTTTATGTTACTGGCCTGCTTTATCTGTGAAGTGAGGAAGTTTGGTGTAATATTAATGGAAATATCAAACAAGTTCCTTGAGCACTAAAAACTGGCAGTCATATATAAAGGTGTCAAAAACCAACAAGGTTAAATGAACTGGGACCCAGTGCGGCCGCCAACCACTAGAAAATGGATAAACAGAAGAAAACTACAAAGCAGCGATCTAAGGGATAAAGCGCAGGCGTGCAAAACATGTAGTCACGGCAACTCAGCAGCTTTGCGGTCCACTGTGCATCATGGGCTTCTTGTTTCCTTTGTCTCCTGTGCGGGGCTGACGTCAGTCAGCGCGCCTGGTTCCCTCGGCTCTGCTCGGCTTTCCCGGCCTGCAACATCTCACGGCGGCTGTTACACCTTACCGCCCGCAGCCCAGTTTGGTTCCCTCTGACCACCAGCTCAAGACACCACAGCGGTTGGCACAGCGTTCCCCTGCACCCCGCGGTCCCATCCTCCTGGACGCAGGTACCGTCTGACCACGAGTCTGCAGGCAGTGGACTACTATCCTCCTCACCGGGCCTCCATCCATTTCACATAGCTCAAGGCACCCCTTACCATCTCTGACCAGCAAGCCTTTTGGATGACATTAACCCCTCTTCACCCGGATGTCACCAGTGGTATCGTTTGCCTTACACATCATTATTATGATCACACACCTGCATGACTGTTCATTGCAGTATTTCGTTTATCCAGCTCACAGTATAATAAACTTGTTTTTTATTCAACTCATGTTTTCACATGTACTTTCTGAATCAACCCATAGGGCGCTGCTTTTTAGTTTTCTTAATGCAAATGGCGTCCTCTATGGACAGGCAGAGCAGACGAGTAAAAGGAAGCAATCATGGAGGTTTGCAATAGTGACTCCCCCCAAAGAGGGAGCAGAGGTTTGTATTTCCCACCTCCACACAACGATTTAATTGGTTTCTGTAATATTTTAAAATATACATTCTTAAAAAATATAAAGATTTTCAATGAATTTAAACCAAACGGAATGATTTCACATATCTAAGGATGAAAGGGGAAAGTCAGCATTTGATTCATTCCCTTTGGGATGTATTCCATATACATGTGTGAAAGGAAAATGGAGGTGCTGAATATATCACATCCTCATTGGCATTTCTGCAGAGCAGATATAAGAATGTACACGATGGACCCCTCCTTGGTTCTGTCATCACAGAACATCTCAGCATGATGCTAACTGCAGGTGATATTCGGCCTGTAAAAAGGTGCCTTTTAATACAAGCAATATATGGCTCCTGGCTTACGGTATCGAGCATGTGCCATTTCCTCTACTTTACTCTCTGGGGATTCTGACAACTGATGCAATTTTCTGAGCAATTGGGTTTGTCTAAAAATTCCATCTTCTATGAGGCTACTGCAGCCTTATCTAGTGTTCCCAGGGACTTCCGTCTTCACTATGGTTAAAGACTGGGAGCTCTATCTTACAGTACAGACTAAGCAAGGGCTGACCAGTATGATTAACACTTGTAGAGATAAGTCACGGAATAATACTGCAAGTATGAAGGCTCAAACATTTTTTTAGGCAAACACGTGAAAGGGATTGGTGCATTAATGCACTAGGCCTGGTGCACATGGGCGCATTCGCCTGTACAGCATAAACAAATATGCATATTTTACTGCCCCGGGAGCCCCTGGTGCTTGCATACAGCTTCCCATAGACATTAATGAGTGAAGGTGGCTGTAAGCAGCTATGCAGCACTACTTACATAAAGCTGCGTATACACACAGACGTAATGTCCCAAACATGCTCCTGCATTCAGGACTTTACGTCTTTGTGCATGCACCACTTTAGACTCCAGCAGCCTTCACCCACCCATGTCTATGGTTGATCATAAGTAGCACCAGGGGCTCCTGTGCACTAAAATATGCATGTTAACAAATAGACTAGCAAAGATAAACCACCACAGAATGGTACTGTGGGTGTATAAATATTGGTAGAAAGTGCCACGTCCTAGTAACTAGGTTAATTTTATTTGGACTTTACAGGCACCAATGTAGTAAAAATGAATATACTTTATCTTGTGTGTTGTCTGTCCAAATTGATGTTATATGGCCTGGGTTAAACCGACATATACTATTTGTATACCTTTTTAAATCCTTAGATGACACTCTAATTCTGTGAACTGGCCATAAGCCCTCTCTTTAGTGCTGTCTCCCCTTTCGTACTGTACTACCTACATAGAGGAACTATACCTCATGGTCGTTCTATATACATATACTTACTTTCTGGTAAGTTTGACAGTCCTATTGTGAAGGAATGTGATGAACATAATAAAAATCATAAAAATGCCTATTTTCTTATGTGTATACATGTTTCTATGCAACTCCTTACTTATTATATAGTAAAACAGCTCAGCTCTGCTTTGGAACCAAAGATGGCACCTACCCCCTACTGCCCCCGCATTGGAGGTATGAGGAAGTAAGGAGAAGAGCCGGCAACAACCAAGACTCAGCATCAAGTTTCTGCATTCCTCTTGTATTTCAGCCAATAAGGTGTACCTTTTAGACTGACCATATTTTCATAGTAGTGACGTATAATCTATTGTTCTTTGCGTATAAAAAGTTTGGGCACTGCCCTGCAATAAACAGAGATAAGGAAGTAATCAGCCTGAGCAGACGTCAGTGTGATTGCTTCCGGCGTGCACGCACATCTTCACTTTATAATTAGGACCAGGAGCAGATATCTAATTTGAACCCAATTGCGGTTTTGATCCATCACACTATATATAGGACACAGATTTTGGATGTGGTGTTGGTGCCTGTCATCTACTCTCTCTATATATGCACTACCTTTATTTTGCGGTACTAGGTTACTTCTTCACTCTTGAATACCTGGTGTATCCCCACGTCTTTCCATGCCCATTTTTGCCTACTTGCTCCTAGCTATGGGATCTTGAAAATATTTTCGATTTACATATCTTATATTTGATGATTTATTGTGTTTTATGTATATTTACTGATGTTTTCTCCATTTATTTAGTGAAAAATACAAATAAGCTCCTGAAGAAGCGTCATATTGCGAAACATGTCGAGTTTGTACCCCCAAAAATGGTATTCTGCCCCCACTCTGTCAAGGGAACCCCCAGTGGTCATTACACTCATTGACCTGGGCCCAGCGGCCAGAGTTGGATGTGCTGATTACCGCCTATATAACTCTGTATTTTATATGTTTTAAGATATTTTCGTACATCTGTTATTAAAATATGCATTTTTGTTTATGCTGTACAGGCAAATATACCCATGTGTATAAACCCTTAAAATTTCTATATATTGTATTAATACCATATGTACATGGGGGAAGTGTACTTCACCATGGTCTGCTTCCTGTATAGTTTGGCTGAACAGTGGTAGTGCTTTGCTCTAATCTCCCTGCAAGCCTATCAGACATTGGGGTTGATTTACTAAAGGCAAATAGACTGGGCACTTTTGCTAAGTGCAGTTGCTCCGGAGCTTAGTAAACAAGGTAAAGCCTCACTTTACAAAGAATACCCAATCATGTGCAAGGAAAATAAAAAAAATAGCATTTTTGCTTGCACGTGATTGGATGATGGAAGTCAGCAGAGCTCCCCCTCATTTACTAAGCTCTGGAGCAACTGCACTTGCAGAGTATCACTTTCAAAAGTGCACAGTCTATTTGCCTTTAGTAAATTAACCCCTAAGTGTCTGTCTGAACACAATTAACTCTGCAGTCTGCCAACTTGAAGCACCTACAATGTTATTCAGAAACCGTATAATTTTGTCTAGACTTAAATCACATGAGTGAGGTTGCAGGAGTGTTTTTTAATCCACGGCAAACAAGAAATATATATTTTTTCTTAATATAATAACGTGATTTGGCAATGATGACATGAAGTAATGCCTGACTGATTCATGTAAATGGTGAATTTCAATGATAAATTCCTAGCATATTTTTTTTTGGGGATGTGTTTCCTAAATAGTTTCCAGATCTAGCTCTTGGAATGAACCATATGAGCAAATTATGGAAACACGAATGACCTGCAATAAAACTAATGTAAAAAAATAAAATAAAAACTGCTTACCAGAAAACTCTTTGTCAGCTAGTGCTATGACTGGTAATTTGCGTTCAGGCGATTCAAGCACATTTACAGATATCTACTGTCTATTATTCTCTGATAAAACAATACAAAAATGATCTTGGGTGATCCTCTATAACTGACTTATAGCTTATGAACTCATATCTAACCCTATTCCCAATTAGGCCCACCAAGAACCTAACAGTGAGAAAATAGGAGTTTGTGTTGATTACCGTAAACAGAAATAAATATTCCGAAAGAAAACCATATTCAAAATATCTTTCAGACATCTTATATATATATATATGCTGTATAAATATCATATACAGTATATCACATGCATACCTGAGGCAAATAACAAATAAATGTCATATAAACAACATAAGTTTTGTTATCTGCACATTGATACGGAATAAGTCTGTATATATATATATTACTTTCCTCTGAGCCAAATAACCATTCACAACAGAAAACCCATTCAACAATGCAAACATTATCTTTGTATCGTTTATTGCACAAAAAGCAGCATATAACAAAAATATGAAGGCAGTTTAGAGAGAAAATACTGAGTGGGGGGGCATGTCCTCTCTCTCTCCGTTTATTTTAGTCTATAGATTTCAGCGCTGGGCACAAGAGTCTCTTCCCCCCTCCCCCATTCACTCTGGCAGTACGAAGGTTGTGTTAGGGGCAGACACGTGCAGTTTGCCTACCTGTGGCCCCCGATGATGTTTCAGGAGCAGGCGTGTGTTGTGCTGACGTTTTCTCAACCTTCAAGTTGGGGGAGGGTGTGGGCGTCTTTTCCGTCAATTTAATTGTGATTTCCGGCTTGGTTCCATCTCCCTTCAAAACAAACACAAAGCAAATTATAACACAGCTCTGAAAAGGGAGATGTTAAGATTCAGTAAATCTAAAATGAAAGTAAAATAAAAGCGAAGCTTCGCGACTTAAGCCACGTGCGTACACATGCGCCTAATGTCAGGCGAACTTCGCCCCATGTTTATGGCATCTGGTCCGTTTGGATGGCTTCTGTCGGACGAGCATTCTGAAAATAGTCTGCAGTCTTCTCTACATCCATCCAAGCTTTTCTGAGAGTTCAGAAAGAAAGGCGTCAGAGCGCTGAGCTTACACTTTGTAGAGCTCAGTGAGGAGAGTTCTGACAGCTGATTGGAGGGGGAAGGGACACACCCCCCTCCACACAGCACACAGGAACAGAGCTGAGGCTGTCAATCAGCTGGAGATCCCTCCTCTGTCACCTTTTTTTCTCTTGGTGTCAGGAAAACTTATCAGAAGTGACTCATGCTGGTAGCAGAGGAACGAAACAGCAGACAGAAATAACACTTAGTGCTCTTAATTAAAATGGAACTTCACTCTCCCAATCAACATTGATTATTTTTAAGGCCCCTTTCACACTGACGGACCATTCAGATCCGCCTGTCAGTTTTGATGGCGGACCTGAACGGGCGTTCCATGCTGGTCTATGGAGCGACGGATGTCAGCGGAGACATGTCCGCTGACATCCGACCCGGTCCAATCCACCAAAAGCAGATGGATGGCCCTACGTCTGGATCCGTCGCTGGCAGATCGGATCGGGCGAGATCTGATGAAAACGGACACACTTTCCGTTTTCATCCGATCTCTCCATAGAAGCCAGCAGCGCTGGACAAGCCCCTCCCCGCTCAGTGAGCAGAGAGGGGCACTTTAAGCTGAATATAGTATGTGGATCTCTGCAGGCACTGGGCCAGCCAATTTCGGCATGAAGAATCACACAATAATCTGAATGTCATCATTAACTGGAGTTTCAGAGGCAGCTTCATGAACATAGATCCTTAAAGGGTAACTCCGCTTTCATGGGGGGGGGGGGGGGGGAATAGCACATAAAAAAATAATAATATAGCATATACAAATGACAAGCCATATCGTAATTGAATGTTATTAAAAATTACCTTTTCAATCTGCAGTGCAGATCCTTTTCAATCTAAAATTCAATGCAATATCACCTGGAAGTGTTCTGTACACAGTTGGTGTACGGAATGCCACCCAGATATGTAATTTTTTGCTTATTTGATTGGCTCACTAATTTTCCCAGAAGTCTGCATGTCAGATTTTAGGCATCCCCTGCAGCAAACTTTTAATTTATGGTGAGATACTCTTAAAGAGTTAATCACGTCTACAGGGATTAAGACAATGCAATTTCCCTCATTAGAACTCCAGCAAGTGCATCAGGTGATTAATAATGAAAAATCACTCCAATTCACATTCACAATGACACAAACAAACAGACAGCCTTTCCTTCTGAGCAACAAAAGGTAGGAACCTGCAACAAAGTTTCTTAAAATCCTTGTAATGTACATACAGGTGCATCTCATAAAATTAGAATATCATCAAAAAGTTCATTTATTTCAGTAATTCAATTCAAAAAGTGAAACTTATATATTTTATACAGATGCGTTACACACAGAGTGATATATTTCAAGCATTTCTTTCTTTTAATTTTGAGGATTATGACTTACTAGTGAAAACCCAAAATTCTGAATCTCAGAAAATTTGAATATTACATAAGACCAAAAAAAAAAAAGGATTTTTAATACAGAAATGTTGTCTTATAGAAAAGTATGTCCGTGTACAGTATAGTATGCACTCAATACTTGGTCAGGGCTCCTTTTGCATGAATTACTGCATCAATGCGGTGTGGCATGGAGGTAGAGTTACCACCTCATCCCTTTAAAGCCGAACACGTATTAATTACACAGGTTCTGTGGCTGATTAAGGTGGTAATTAAACTCACTTGGTGCCTTATCTGCATCAAATTAGCCTCAGAACCTGTATAATTCATATGTGTTCGGGTTTAAAGGGATGAGGTGGCAACTCTACATGGAGGCGATCAGCCTGTGGCACTGCTGAGGTGTTATGGAAGCCCAGGTTGCTTTAATAGCGGCTTTCAGCCCAACTGCATTGTTGGGTCTCATGTCTTTCATCTTCCTCTTGACAAAACCCCACAGATTCTCTATGGGGTTTGGGTCAGGCGAGTTTGCTGGCCAATCAACCACAGGGATACCATGATCAGTGGCAGTGTGGGCAGGTTCCAAGTCCTGCTGGAAAATGAAATCAGCATCTCCATAAAGCTGGTCAGCAGAGGGAAGCCTGAAGTTCTCTAGACTTTCCTGGTAGACGGCTGCACTGACTTTGGACTTGATATAACACAGTGGACCAACATCAGAAGATGACATGGCTCCCCAAATCATCACTGACTGTGGAAACTTCACACTGGACCTCATGCAACTTGGATTCTGTACCTCTCCACTCATCCTCCCGACTCTGGGACTTTGATTTCCAAATTAAACGCAAAATTTTCCACAGTCCATGATGATTTGGGGAGCCATGTCATCTGCAGGTGTTGGTCCACTGTGTTTTATCAAGTCCAAAGTCAGCGCAGCCCTCTACCAGGAAATTCTAGAGCATGAAGTGCTTCCCTCTGCTGACCAGCTTTATGGAGATGCTGATTTCATTTTCCAGCAGGACTTGGCACCTGCCCACACTGGCAAAAGTACCAATACCTGATTTAACCACTTCCCTCCCGCTATATGCATAATGATGGCCATAGGGTGGCTCTATTATCATATGACGTCCAGCAGGATAAGCAGTTTGCACGCACCCATGAGGGCACGCAGCGTGGCGATTGGCAGTGCGGTGTGTAGCTCTGACAAACCGCATCCCCGATCCTAGAAAAGAGCCTACGTCATTGTGTCCAATCACAGCTGGTCACGTCGTAACCAGGAAATGCCGTTTATCAGCTTTTCCTCTATTTGCGCTGACAAGGCACGAGTGGAGGAGAGCCAATCAGCAGCTCTCCTGGCAGGGGGGCCTGCACTGATAATTGATTATTAGTGCAGACCCATCAAGGATGCCCACTAGAGCTCACCAGGGATGCCAACCTGTGCCCACCAGGGATGCCAACCTGTGCCCACCAGGGATGCCAATCAGTGCCCATCAAGAATGTCAATAAGTGCCTATTAGGGATGCCAATTAGTGCCCATCAGTAATGCCTGTCAGTGCCTCATCAGTGCTGCCTATGAGTGCCATCTATCAGTGCCGCCCATCAGTGCCACCTATAGGTGCCCATTATTGTGTCCTATCAGTGCCACCTATCAGTGCCACCTATCAGTGCCCATCAGTGCAACCTATCGGTACCCATCAGTGCTGCATATCAGTGCTGCATATTAGTGCCTCATCATCAGTGCCCATCAGTGCTCATCAGTGAAGGAGAAAACTTACTTATTTACAAAAATTTATAACAGAAACAAAGAAAACCTTTTTTTTTTATTTCAAAAGTTTCGGTCTTTTTTAATTTGTTTAGCAAAAAAAACACAGTGGTGATCAAATACTACCAAAAGAAAGCTCTAATTGTGGGGAAAAAATTATAAAAATGTTGTTTGGGTACAGCGTGGCATAACCGCGCATTTGTCATTCAAAATGTGACAGCGCTGAAAGTTGAAAATTGGTCTGAGCAGGAAGGGGAGGAAAGTGCCCAGTATTAAAGTGGTTAACTAAACCCATTCGATTTTAGTCGACTAAAATGTACTGGAGATTTTAGTAGACTAAAATACTACTAAAATTAAAACAATTCAGATGACTAAAATATGACTAAAATTAAAATGGCATTTTCAGAAATATTGAGGGAAAAAAAAGTTTCTTTGTTTCTGTTATAAAATTTTGTAAAAAAGTAAGTTTTTCCCTTCACTGATGGGCACTGATGAGGTGGCACTGATGTGGTGGCACTGATGATGAGGCACGAATATGCAGCACTGATGGGCCATGATATGCAGCACTGATGGGCACTGATATGCAGCACTGATGGGCACTGATAGGCGGCACTGATGGGCACTCATAGGTTGCACTGATGGGTGGCACTGTTGGGCACTGATAGGCCGCACTGATGGGTGGCACTGATAGGCACTGATAGGTGGCTCTGATAGGCAGCACTGATGAGGAGGCACTGGCAGGCATTACTGATGGGCACCGATTGGAACCTCTAATGGGCACTGATTGGCACCTCTGATGGGCACTGATTGGCATCCCTGGCGGTCATGGGTAGGCATACCTGGTAGTCATGGGTGAGCATCCCTGGTGGGCACGGGTGGGCATCCTCGGTGGGTCTTCACTGATATTCAATCAGCGCAGACCCCCTCTGTCAGGAGAGTAGCCGATCAGTCTGTCAGTGCAAGTGGAGGATAAGCCGATAACCGGCTCTTCCTGTTTACTCTCTGATCAACTGTGATTGGACACAGATTTAACCGTTGTGATATATACAAATTACTCATTTCGATTTAGTTTTAGTCATAGTCTTTTGACTAAAAGCTCATTTTAGTTTTAGTCATCTGATTTGTTTTAGTTTTAGTCATATTTTAGTCGACTAAAATAGTGTTAATTTCAGAAAATATATTAGTCAACTAAATTAACACAGTCGCCCAGAGGGAATAGTTTTTTTGGGGTTTTTTTTTGCTTTTTTTTAAAGTGGAGTTACTTTTTTTGACCAAGTTTCAGTGGGACCCTTGCTCTCTGCTTGGAGGCAGCAGTCTCTCTGCAGAGGTCCAAGACATCCCCTGCTGTGTGAGAGTTTTAGCTCTGCAATCAGCTTGCAACCAAAAACGTAAATGTATTTTATTGGGATTGTATGTGGTAGACCAACACAAAGTGGCACATAATTGAGAAGTGGAAAGAAAACAATAAATGGTTTTCCAATTTTTTTTCAAAAAAAAAAATGTAAAGTGTGGTGTGCATTTGTATTCAGCCCTCCTGAGTTAATACTTTGTAGAATCACCTTTCGCTGCATTACAGCTGCAAGTCTTTTTGGGGTTGTCTCTACCAGCTTTGCGCATCTAGAGAGTGACATTTCTCAAGCTCTGTCAGATTGGATGGAGAGCCTCTGTGAACAGCAATTTTCAAGCCTTGCCACAGATTCTCAATTGGATTTAGGTCTGGACTTTGACTGGGCCATTCTAACACATGAATATGCTTTGATCTAAACCATTCCATTGTAGCTCTGGCTGTATCTTTAGGGTTGTTGTCCTGCTGGAAGGTGAACCTCCACCCCAGTCTCAAGTCTTTTGCAGACTCAAACAGGTTTTCTTCTAAGATTGTCCTGTATTTGGCTCCATCCATCTTCCCATCAACTCTGAACAACTTCCCTGCTGAAGAAAAGCATCCCCACAACACGATGCTGTCACCACCATGTTTCACAGTGGGGATGGTGTGTTCCGGGTGATGTGCAGTGTTAAGTTTTCCACCACACATTGCGTTTTGCTTTTAGGCCAAAAAGTTACATTTTGGTCTCATCTGACCAGAGCACCTTATTCCACAAATTTGCTGTGTCCCCCACATGGCTTCCCCCAAACTGCAAACTGGACTTCGTTCAACAATGGCTTTCTTCTTGCCACTCTTACATAAAGGCCAGATTTGTGGAGGGCACGACTAATAGTTGTCCTGTGGACAGATTCTCCCACCTGAGCTGTGGATCTCTGCAGCTCCTCCAGAGTTACCATGGGCCTCTTGGCTGCCTCTCTGATTAATGCTCTCCTTGCCCGGCCTGTCAGTTTCGGTGGACGGCCATGTCTTGGTAGGTTTGCAGTTGTGCCATACTCTTTGCATTTTCGGATGATGGATTGAACAGTGCTCCGTAAGATGTTCAAAGCTTGGGATATTGTTTTTATAATCTAACCCTGCTTTAAACTTCTCCACAACTTTTTCCCTGACCTGTCTGGTGTGTTCCTTGGCCTTAATGATGCTGTTTGTTCTCTAACAAACCTCTGAAGGCTTCACAGAACAGCTGTATTTATACTGAGCTTAAATTGCACACATGGACGCTAATATTTACTTATTATGTGACTTCTAAATTGGTTCCACTAGATTTTAGTTAGGGGTATCAGAGTAAAGGGGGCTGAATACAAATGCACGCCACACTTTTCACATATTTATTTGTAAAAAAAAATGAAAACTATTTATCATTTTCCTTCCACTTCACAATTATAAGCAACTTTGTGTTGGTCTATCACATAAAATCCCAATAAAATACATTTACATTTTTTGGTTGTAACATGGCAAAAATGTGGAAAATGTCAAGGGGTGTGAATACTTTTTCAAGGCACTGTAAGACAGGTTTTACCCCCTCATGATCAGGCCATATTTTTGCTATTCTGCACTGAGCTACTTTAACTTGTAATTGAGCGGTCATGCAACGCTCTACCCAAATAAAATTTGTATAATTTTTTCCACAGAAATAGAGCTTTCTTTTGGTGGTATTTAACCACTTGCCGCCTGCCTCACGTAGGAGAACGGTGACAGAGCAGCACTCCTCTGCTGGATCACATATCTAGGAGGAAGGAAGGGAGGAAAAGGAGGACAGAGCTCTATGAATGTAAGGCTACTTTCACACTGGGGTGTTGGGGGCGCTGGCGGTAAAGCGGCGCTATATTTAGTGCCGCTTTACCGTCGTTTTAGCTGCGCATTTCGGCCGCTAGCGAGGTGGTTAATACCGCCCGCAAACCGCCGCTGCAGCAGCGTTTTGCGGGCGGGTTCGGAGCGCTGCCCCACTGTTTTCAACGGGAACGGGCGCTATAGGAGCGGTAAATATACCGCTCCTACAGCGAGCCAAAGATGCGGCTTGCAGGACATTTTCCAGCATCCTGCAAGCGCACCGCTTCAGTGTGAAAACCCTCAGGTTTTCACACTAAAGACACAGCAACAGCTGTTTCGGGTCGGTTTGCAGGCGCTATTTTTAGCGCAATAGCACCTGCAAACCGCCCCAGTGTGAAAGGGGCCTAAATGATACAGAGCTCTGTCCTATCTTCGGGAATGTGCTGGTTTTTATTTTAATGCAAAGTAGGGAATAAAAACCGGCACACCCTTAGTAAAAACAGCACACAGTGAATGCACCAAGCACCGATCGGCACATATTTAACCCCTTTGTTGCCCTAGATGTTTAACCCCTTCCCAGCCAGTGTTATTAGTACCGTGACAGTGTATATTTTAAGCACTGATCACTGTATTAGTGTGATTGGTTCCCACAAAGTGTCAAGTGTCAGTGAGTGTCAGACAGTATGACACCGCCATTACTAGTATAAAAAAATTAAAATAAATAAAAATTCCAGTATTTATAGGATAGTTTGTAGACGCTATAACTTTTGCACAAACCAATCAATATACGCTTTTTTGGATTTTATTTTACCAAAAATAAGTTGCAGCAGAATAAATATTGCCCTAAATTTATTTTTTTATTTTATTGGATATGTTTTATAGCAGAAAGTAAAAAATATTAGGTTATATTCAAAATTTTCGGTCTTTTTTAATTTATAGTGCAACAAAAATAAAAACCCAGTGGTGATCAAATACCACCAAAAGACAGCTTTATCTGTATGAAAAATAAATAATATACATTTCATTTGTGTAGTGTTGCGTGACTGAGCAATTACCAATTAAAGTGACCACTTGCCCAGCCCTAATGTGCCCTGTATCAGTGTACTCTGGACATCATATGCAGCCCTCAAAAATCCCACTCGCCTGCTCGCATTTGGCAAGTGAAATTATGAGGAGTGCGAGTATGGACAGAGCTGTGCTGCTTGTGCTTTCCTGGGAATGTATCCAGTGCCCCCCCCCCCCCCCCCCACCACGTTCCATAGCAATTCTACAGCCGCCTGGGACCTCCCCTCTCCACATGCCACACATCCCCGCACCACACAGGCCCGCAGCGCAAGCTTTTCAGAACGTTTAGCAGCCGCCTAGGACCGCCTCTCTCCACCTCCCACACATCTAAGAAGAGGGGCGGTGCATCTCTCTGCACAGGCTCACAGCGTGAGCTTGGGGAAACATTTAGCAGCTGCCTGGGCGGTGCATGTCTCCTAAGTGGGCGGGCTCAAATCCTTTCGGCCTGACCCCCGTGGCTGCTGGAGAAAGGTAAGTGTGATGTTCTGGAGGCATGGTATAATGGGGGATTAAACAAGACTGTGAGTAAGGGGGGATTGAGAGCAAGCCTGGATTGGGGGGGAGGTTAATTGGAGGCATAGGTCTGAATCATATCCCCCCCCCCTCCCCACCTAATACATTATACCTAAGCCTCCAATTCCACCCCCTCCCCCATTCTATCATACCTATGCCATACCATATATTAATTATAGGTAGAGGTGTGCTAGGGGGAGAAGGGATTGGAGATACAGGTGTGATGGAGAGGGGAGGCATTGGAGGACTGGCGGAGGCGTTGGAGGTAGAGGTGTACTAGGGGAGGCATTATGTTTACATTGTTTTATGTTAATATTGTTAAAGTTGTTGTTGTTGTTAATATTTATTTTTGTAACTTAATTATGAATAAAACATTTAACAGTGTAATTTCATGAGATAATTTACAAGGGCGTGTTTAGGGGCGGTATTAGGGGTGGGCAGGGTAGGGTTAGGGTGGGGCAACAGGTGGCGAGTAACTCTTAAGGCCTGGCTAGTAGCTCAGGACTTGAAATGTTGAGCCCTGTCATATGGCATGTGTGTGCGCGCTTCTCAGCCCACCTCTTCTTGTAAAAAAACAACCTTGGTCCAACATGGCTGTAGGAAGGGAGTGTTAAGGAATGTCAAGTATCCCTTTATCACTGCCTACAGCCCAAGGACACTTCTAACTGTCTCAATGGGGCTAAAGAGCTTCTAATGCCGCGTACACACACAAGCGGATTTTCCGTCAGAAAAATCTTGGATGGTTTTTCCGATGGAATTCCGCTCAAGCTTGGCTTGCATACACACGGTCACACAAAAGTTTGCTGAACTTTTGACCGTCAAGAACGCGGTGACGTACAACACTACGACGAGCCGAGAAATCTAAGTTCAATGCTTCCGAGCATGGGTCGAATTGTTTCCGAGCATGCGTAGGAATTTGGCGTGTCGGAATTGCTACAGACAGTCGGAATTTCCGATCAAAACTTTTTCTGTCTGAAAAACTGAGAACATGCTCTCAATCTTTTGCTGGTGGAAATTCGGCCAGCAAAAGTCCGATGGAGCATACACACGGTTGCATTTTCCGACCAGAAACTCTCATCGGTCTTTTGCTGGTCGAATTTCCGATCGTGTGTACACGGCATAAGACATGTAATCCCATCACTAATCACCAAGCATAAATTTGAGGATCCGTCACAACCCCCACAGATACCTAAACATTTCATTCAACATTTTCAGATTGACAGCATCCTTAAAGCAGAAACTAAACTCATCGATTGAACTGTTTCCCAAAACAGTTACGTTTAAGGCAGTCCAGGAATGCTAACTGTCACAGTTGATTGTACTCTCATGAAAACTCTCAAACCATCAAATGGTTGGTGTCATAACTGATCACATGTGCAGCACCATGGCAACTACAGATCAAAGAGAGACTAAGATGGTAGCTTCCTTTGCTGTAAAAGATAGGAGGGTTTATCTCTGATTTAACCAGTGAGTAAGCATTGGCATAATGTGGATGCTTTAGGCCCCTTTCACACTGGCATCATCTGTTCAGTCATTTTTGCTAAGAAAAAAATTATTCAGTTTACATCAGTAACATCCATCTTCCGTTTGGTTCCATTTATATTTGTTTTTTATCCATTCACATCTGTTTTTCGTCCATTTTTTGTCAGTTTTCTTTTTTTTTTAATGAATCAAAAATGCAGACTTGTTCCCTTTACCAAATGATGTCATAATGTAGAGAATAAGATTTCCTTTCATTTGAGCCCAGTCTTGCCACACAGATTTACTCCAGCCCTGAGAAATCCTCTTTTATTGTTCAGTTAGAAAGATCTTGATAAAGTGCTGAAAACTTTGTCAAAAACGCCCCCTTGCTGTGAGTGACAGGTGATTTACATATCTCATGCACTAGCCTGAGACAGGCACAGACCACAGATCCACAGACCAGAGTGAAAATAAATGTATTCTCAAGTAAGAAGAATATAGGGGAGATGTATGTAGTCAAAGCTGGGCAGAGTAGAACATGCAGTGATCTGATGATTGTTATAGTGCAGTGTGTGTGTCTGAGGATACATTGATCACAGGATTTGTTATGTGGGGGAGGGGTGGATTTCTCACTTTTTATAATTACACAGGATGTGCCTCTTTTAGGCTAGTGCATGAGATATGTAAATCACCTGTCACTCACAGCAAGGGGGCGTTTTTGACAAAGTTTTCAGCACTTTGTCAAGATCTTTCTAACTGAACAATAAAAGAGGATTTCTCAGGGCTGGAGTAAATCTGTGTGGCAAGACTGGGCTCAAATGAAAGGAAATCTTATTCTCTACATTATGACATCAAAAAAATCTGTTTGCCCATAGGAATGCATTGCTGTCTGTTTTTCATAGATCAACAGACGGATGAAAAACAGACAAACCAAACGCCCCTGAGAAGGGGGCCTTAGGCCTGGTTCACACCTATGTGGGATGCAGGCCATGTTTGCGTGAAATGCAAATGGATGGGCTGCCATGCCTGCGTTTCCCGCAGAAAAAAAGGTGCATGCACGGTTTAAAAAACACAGTCGCAGATTAGCACCATGCAATTGCCATGAGTTTTTCCACGCTGCATTTTTAGATGCTTGGGGGTGCCATTCAGATTCTAATAATTCTGCTCCTTGTGTCCTGTTATGGGGTGACAATGTAAATGTATTCAAATGAACTGGTGTTAGTGAAAACAAAGTATCACAGTACTCAATTGTGTTGTTCAAACTTCACTAATATGGCTACAATCACTTTACCCAGTTGGAATGAATTGTAGTTTATGATATTTTAAACCTTACCAATGATAGCAAAATACAGCAAAGTGGAACTTTCTCATTGTAATACAAGTATTAATGGTTTCTGATTTCTCATTACCTTAGTTGTGAATATGAATTGGTCGATACCTTCAGAAGAGGCATTCTTGAGGGCTAAAACATTCTCTATTTTCACCACAGGTGACATATTGCACTTCTGAAGGTCTATAGTGCCCCTGTGCAAAAGAACTGAAGGAGGAAGGGATTTGCGAGCAGCTGCCGTCTTCCAGGGGGTTTTGGGAGGAGGTGGAGGCTGAGGTGGCGGTGCCTCTTCCTCCGGTGGTGGCTCGACCGGTGCCGGTTCTGGTGCCGGTGTCGGTGCTGGTGCCGGTGCCTGTTTTCTCTGGCTCTGCCTACGGGTTTCAGGTACAGAGTCTCTAGAGTCTCTTGACGAAGAAATAGATTGAGGTGCTGGAGGAGATTTGGTAACGTCTGATGAACGGGCAGATTCTGCCTCACTACTTGATGTGGACCTCCGACACTTTTTACTAGGTGCTGGCTTTTTGGGTTCAGGAGAGCTCTCTGGATCTATGTAGATGAAAGTGTACTGCTCTATTCTCTCCTCCCGCGTCATCCGCAGGGCTTTCTCAGCATGGGCGATACCGATATCCCACTGGATGCGTTCTTTCTGCGGTCGGGGCTTCCTCATCTACACAAGATTACAGAAAAGTTAGAAAACACAAAATCACATGTAATGCCACACCTAAAAAAAAAAAAAAAAACTATGTACTAGCTATGCTAATCTCCTAAAGTCTCTTTGCAACCTTTTCCTGTGTACATTCAGGCAACCCAGTGACTGTTTCATTGAATTTTTCAGGGTGGGTTTCCTCATGGTGACAACACTGGACCATGCCTGTGCAATGTATGTCAACACGGCTGTTCATAGTCTCCTTTGGGAGTGACAAGGCGGAGGAATGGGAAGTGCTTACACAGGGTCTTCATGACAGGATCAAAGGCACTATTTTAATAAAAGCTGCAAATATTGAAAAGACTTTTGAAATTACATTATAATTTTAAAGCTTGTATGAGATTCCAGTGATCAAATTTATATATACCTTTACACAAACCAGGTTCTGAACTGCTGAGCTGAAACGCAGAACAGATGACAGTTATAAACAGCTGAAGCTTCCTAAAGTCTCGTGCACACAGGACAAATGATTTTACATATGTTCTGGTTGGTAGCCTGATCCTGTATAAAATCTTGTCTGTTTACATCTTGACCCTTAGGCCCCTTTCCCACTTATACGACTTATCCCACGATTTGGGACTGCAAAGTAGCATGACAAGTCGTTCCCCGTGATCTCCAATGACAGCCATTCATATTAGTACGACTTCAAGTCGTTCCGACTTCAAAGTAGTCCCTGCACTACTTTGGTCTGATTTTGATGCCACTTACACAGGCATTCCTTGAAATCGTGGCGAAATCGCTGCAAAAATCGCAGCCGCAAATCGCGGCAAAATCGCGTGACTTTGAAGTCGCACAAGTGTGAAAGGGGCCTAAATAATTCATCCATGTGGTGGTGGAGCAAGCGCAGAATGGATGGCCTTCAGTCATTCATAGATTTAGAAATGATTGCCTAGGTCGTTCTGCTGCCGCCGCATGAATGACTTCTTCTGGGCTGATATGAACACATCAATAGTGTCTAAATACTTGTTGTCAATGTTTACATGTCAGCCCTGAGCAGTGGAGGCAGCTTTTGCACAGTATGAAGGTAAATTCTACCACAAATGCATACAACATAAAATATATTCCATATGCTTGCCCTCAAACGCAGATCTTTCCATTTTGGTTTATGCAGCTTTTACTGCGGATCAATATGTGTGCATGGGCCCATAGAATACAATACTGCTCCATTCAGAACAACATAAATGAAATCAAATGGGACATTTTACATCTTTTTATTAACCTTTTTCATTTTAAGAAAAGTCCCTACAATGCTTGTTTGTGTTGTATTCAATTTTAGTGTCAGAAGCAAAGAAATTTTCCAATTTGCTTACAGTGGAAATTCCTCTCTGTAAAGGGGCAGAGCTGAGAGGATGTAGCAGGGGACTTCCCAGGACCACATCAAAGAATCGAAACACTAAACAAAATACAACCTCTTTAAAGCAGAGTGCCAGGCGTTATTGTGTTTATTAAAAGTCAACAGCTACAACAAGTTTAGCTGCTGACTTTAAATAAACACACTCACCTGTGCTAGGATCCAGCGATGCGGCCGCCCGAATCCTTGGTTCTCTCTCTCTGGAGCAGGCATCAAAAGTGTGGGCCCCTGGCACAGCCGGGTGTGTACTGAGCATGCACGAGTCGCGCTGCGCCTCCTTAATGGCCGGGCAATCTTCTTGGACCTGTGACTGGTCCCAGAAGATTGCAGGGAGGGAGAGGGAGAGGAGAACTTCCACTCGGGACGCCTAGGCACACAGTTAACCCTTTGATCGCCCCTAATGTTAACCCCTGCCCTGCCAGTGTCATTAGTACAGTGACAGTGCATATTTTTTTAGCAATGATCACTGTATTAGTGTCACTGGTCCCCAAAAATTGTTCAAAAGTGTCAGTTAGGTGTCCGAATTGTCCACTGTAATATATATATATATATATATATATATATATATATATATATATATATATAATATATATATATATATAAAATTTAAATATGCCATAGTTTGTAGACGATATAACTTTTGCGCAAACCAATCTATATATGCTTATTGGTATTTTTTTACTAAAAAAATATGTAGCAGAATACATATTGGCCTAAAATTATGAAGAATTTCGATTTTTCTTTATTTTTTTTATTGGGTATGATGTATAGCAGAAAGTAAAAAATATTGTTTTTTCAAAATTGACGCAAAAAAAAAAAAAACCGCAGAGGTGATCAAGTGTGACGGCGCAATTGTCAGTTAAAAATGCCCTGGTCTGGAAGGGGGAAAAAACCTTCCCGAGCTTAAGTGGTTAAAACCCTAATTGAATTTTGGCAGCATTGTGTAGTATTATGTTTCCCCTAAAGATGTCAGTAGTCACACCATTGTTGATGTCATCATGTGACCGTCAGGAGAGAGTCAAATAAATTGAGCAATTTTACTTCCAGCAAGGTGAGGCACCACCTCACTACCACCAATGACGTTCTGCCAGGACGTTGGATAGGATGTGAATTCCCTCCACGTTCCCCAGACTTAACACCCCTCAATTTCTATCTGTGGGGAACACTAAAGGATGTGGTGTACTTTAGAAAACCACCTACACTGACTGCACTATGGGAAGACATTGAAAGATCATGCAAAGCAATCCCTGTGGATTCTCTAGTCAATGTTTTTCATGCAGTAGTTTGCCAAAACTAAAGGTGTCGGGATGCTAATGGTGACCACATTGAGCACCGAATGTGATTGCATAATTCAAACATGACTTTCAGCTACCCTTTGATGTTTATATAAATCTAGTAATAAAATGTTTCTGCATATATTTTTAATGTTGAAGTGTGTATATATTTTGGGTCCCTCTGTAGAATAAATTTCCAAATTCTTGTAAAATTATACAAATTAAGTTGACCGAATAGAAATTGCGTTTGCCTGTGACACAACGACAAAGTACAATACCCAAAATGTCCCATAAGCAACTCTTTAAAGCTGGATTCCACCCTAAAGTGGAACTTCCGCTTTTCGGAACCCCCCCCCCCCTCCGGTGTCACATTTGGCACCTTTCAGGGGGGAGGGGGTGCAGATACCTGTCTAAGACAGGTATCTGCACCCACTTCCAGGCATAAACTCCCACGGGAGTTTACGCCACTTCCTGTCCTGGCACGCTGTCTGCCGGGACACACACGTGTCCCGGCAGACAGCGCTGACGATTCTCATTGCGCTGCGCGACTCGCGCATGCGCAGTAGGGAACCGGGAAGTGAAGCCACTTCCTGATTCCCTCACTGAGAATGGCGCCGGCAGCAGAGAGCCGATCGATTGATCGGCCTCTGCTGCCCACATCGCTGGAACCTGTGACAGGTAAGTGTCCATTTATTAAAAGTCAGCAGCTGCAGGCTTTTATTTTATTTTTTTTTCAGGTACCGTCCCGCTTTAAAGCTTTTACAGGTAATCAATTTAGAGTTAAACATGAACAATATAATCTTCCTCTCATCTAACATCTAACGCTGCTTCCTCCTTAACTTGAATGTGTAGCGTTTGGCTGGCTTGCCGTCCACCAATCGCTACAAGTTGGGTCAACTTTACTGTAAACGTGGCATATATATAACACCCCTGTCTGCTACCTATTGCAGCGGCGGTGGGGCATTTTTGCTGCCCTTAAACTGCAAATCTAAATGAAGCCTTAAAGATGAGTTCCCCTTAAAAAAAAAAAAAAAAAAAGTCAGCAGCTACAAATACTGCAGCTGCTGACTTTTAACAATCGGACACTTACCTGTCCCAGGGTCCAGCGATGCAGGGGATCGAAGCCCCGCTCGTTCCCCCTCTCCGCTCTGTGGACGCGCCGTGATTGGCCACGCAGTCATCTGGGACCTGTCACGTGTCCCAGGTGACTGACATGAGGGAGGGGGCAAAGCTGAGCCCTTCCTGCGCCAAGGGGAAGTGATGTCACCAGCCCAGGCACTGAAGGAGGCAGACTACGAGGGACCCCCTAGCAACAGGCATTTAGAGGTGAGTTTTATTTTTTTAGGAATTTTAATCATTTTTTATTTTTTTGAGCGCAACACCACTTTAAAGTGGTTGTAAACCTCAGACATAAAATCTGAACAAAGCGCATACTGTATCTCTATAGTGTTGACTTGACTCTCTCCAAAGCACTAAGTGTAATTTCTCTCTGCTGTCTAGTTCCCTTGCTATCTGCCTGAGTCACTTCTGTCAAGTTTTTCTGACACCAAGAGAAAAAAGGTATCAGGGAGGGATCACCTGTGTGCTGTGTGAAGGGAGGTGTGTCCCTTCCCTCCAATCAGCTCTCTTGCACAGTGTGCTTGAACCTTGTAGAATATTTTTTCAAATGCTTTGCAAAAGTTTGCGCTTGTGTCCAATCTTTATACTTTCCTGGGTCACATTGGAAGAATTGTCTCTGGCCACACATAAATTAAGGATATCTGATGATCAGAAAAGGTCGGTTAACGATCACTGATATAGATAATGTATCTACAAAGTAATAAAACGTAATTTCTTTGTAATATTTTTTTTTTATAAAAGTAAAAGAGGGCAATGTAAAACTAGTGCGATATTTGACATTGTTTTTGATAAACTAACACATCAATATCTGGTTCGATGGATGTAGTAGCAATTCTCAATGAATTCAAGGTGCTCATTGATATTTTAGTTCTTATTTTGCCCTTCGTGTGCTTCATCCTTGAAAATAGTTGCTCACAAATATAGGTGCTGCCGAATACTGATGACATGAATAAGGGTCCTTTCACACGGGACGGATCCGTAATGATCCGCCCCGTGAAGATCCGCTGCTCAGCTGGGATCGCACAGCTGTTCCCCGCTGAGCCGACTGATGACATGGCGGTCCCTGCACACTGTGCAGGGACCGCCCTGTCAGTTCTCCGCTCTCCTCTATGGAGGATCGGATGAACACGGACCGTCTGTCCGTGTTCATCCGATCCGCTCTGCAGACGGATGAAAAAATAGGATTTTCCTCCGTCTGCAGAACCGGACAATTGCGGAGGCGGACAATAGCGGGTGTCAGCGGATGCTCATCCGCTGACACCCGCTGCCCCATAGACATGCATGTATGTCCGTTTTTCATCCAAAAACGGATGGATGAAAAACGGACATACGGTCCGCATGTGTGAAAGGGGCCTAAGGCTTGATTGTGAAGAGTGGGAGATTTTCCTTTGGGAAGGTAAAACTTATAAAAGTCCAGTAAAGAGATACTAACAAATTTTATTTTAGCCGCCTGTGTTCACTAAATGTAAACTCATTTTTAGAAACAATTCCCCCCAAAAAATCTGTGTTTTTAAGTAAGTTCACGATTTTGTGTTGGGCCCGCATTCATAGCCATCTTGGGCCACAGGTTGGACACCCCTGATCTACACAATGCTCTTCTACAAGCTGGAGCCCTTGATCAAGGCCTAAATCTTGTGTTCAAATTGTTTAATTTTTAGAACGTTCCTTCAATTTTCTAATCCTTAGTGGGAAAAAAATCAGTGTTTGCTAGTGATGAGAAAATTTGATGGAGTGGGATGGAAAATCTTTATCGAACAAATAAAATTCTAACAGTGAACGTGGTTTCATTTGGGAAATTACACTCATTCAAAAATTTAAAGGGGTCTGAAAGCCTAACCATGTTTTTCTTAAAGCGGTTGTATACCCAGCTTGGTGATTTTTACCTACAGGTAAGTCTATAATAAGGCTTACTTGTAGGTAAAATGAATATCTCCAAAACCTGCACGGTTTAGGAGATATTCACCCTGCATGCAGCCGCTGACGTCAGCGTCGCATGCGCTTTGAAGGTCCGGCGGATCGTGCCGGAACTTGTTGGAACGGAGGACGCATGCACGCAGGAGTGGCTTCATCGCGGCTCCGGCCACTCACAGCGCTGGAGTCCACAAACCCAAAGGAAACGCAGAGGGAACATGTCAGCCCCCTCAGCGGTGACCGGGCAAGCTGCAGGAGCTTCGTTCTAAGGTAGGTAATTCATAATGTGCTATTGTTATACATTATGCTATTGTCTTGCAGGTTTATTTTATAAAACATTTTCAGCGGTTTACTACCAATTTAAGGCATTCCCTGCATCAAGGTAAAAGGCAACAGTGTGGCCCCCTCACCCCTCTCCTTATACTTACCTGAGTCCTCATTTGATCCAGCAATGTGCCCATCGTTAGCTGCTCTCTCCTCTCTCTCTCACAAGCTTTTCTGAGTCTGTCATTCAAATCCTGTGATGAGGGCGCAGGGGGCGGGGCTGAGTTCCACTGTCTGTGTCTATAGCAAGACACACGTGTGGCTTCCTATGTGGGTACTTGGAGAAGAGGAGGAGCCAGGAACGCAAGCACATGACCTGAGAAGAGGTTCGGGCTGCTCTGTGCAATTCTTCTATTATATTAACATGTTTTTTATAAAAAAGAATAAGACTTTACAATCACTTTAAAAGCAAATTAAATTCTTAAGTACTGTATATACTCGAGTATAAGCCGAGTTTTTCAGCACATTTTTTTGTGCTGAAAATGCCCCCCTCAGCTTATACTTGAGTCAAGAATTTTTCTGCAGCAGAGAATGACATTTTCCGAACCGACTTTGGGGCCCCGTATCTCGTGGCCACTTGGTGCTAGTTGTAGTGTAGTTCCACTGGGTTTGCAAACCAAATTTGGGGTTCCTAGCACCAAGTGGTCCCGAGATACAGGGCCCCAAAGTCGGTCAACTGTGTCCATCTGCAGCAATGTCATTTCGGGACCCTTCGGGTTCAGAGACCCCATATTTTGGCTGCAGCTATAGGGCCTCTAGGAACCCTTAACTACCGAGTTTGGCTATATGGCTATATTTGACCTATGGCTGCAAATGGGCACAGTGAGGCTGCAAATGGGCATTGTTGACCCTCTTTTCCACTTACAGTAGCTGCACATTTCTCACCCTAGGCTTATACTCGAGTCAATACGTTTTCATTTTTTTTTTGTGGTAAAATTAGGTGCCTCGGCTTATATTCGGGTCGGCTTATACTCTAGTATATACAGTACTTCAGAAGAATTTTTGTACAAAAGTCTAGTAGTGCATGGCCAGCTTAGCAGTCAGGGAACACAAATAAATTGAGCATATAGTGAAGATAAGATTACAGCATTGCAGAGTCCTGTTTTAAGTTTTAAATCTGAAATGGAGTTTTAGAAAAAAAAGCCTTAACTGAGATCAATAAAGAAAATTGTAGAAAAACATTCAGCAGACTATTAACACTCAGCAGACTATTGTATTATTTTATGGATGTTATCTGTCCAGACAAACTACCACAAAATATCTACATTGATTTTCATTTGCAAACCACAATTACCACAATGGGATAGATTGACTAAATCAATTAGCTGGGAAATAAAACTCTAAAATGAAATTAAAATGACCTGTAGAGAAAAATGTTTCAGTAATTCTGTTTCCAAGTAGCCTGACATTTATGACTTTCTTACTTCATTGCAATGAAAGGACAGCAACTGATTTCATCCCGTCTGAGTACAGCAGAATGGATACCAAATTTACCCAACAAACGAGAGGTTAACAATCAAACAGAAGAGAAATGATAGACTTTCCAGCCACTATGTAAGGTACATTACACAATGTAGCCCTCACAATAAGTCAAGTATAAAATGGGAGCTCTACTCTACTCTAGGTCTGTTTCGTGTAGTTATAATGGCCTTTACTTATCTTTAAAATCTTTTCAGTCCTTGGTTCTGTCAGTGTCCTCCACGCTAAACATCTGCTTTAAAGGGCAAGGAGACTCTGAAATGATTCCCACTCTATAAACGTCAATGTGACCACACGTCCCTGGTGTTACAATACTTGGCCTGCCCAAGGCTGCCTCTGTGTTTTACACCATTAAGCACTGTCAGCATCTTTTAAATCCTGCCCTTGTACCGGGACATAAAGAAAAACAGCTGTCTATCTTTAATGTTCTGAGAAAAATGCCTTTATTCTTTAAAGTGGTTGTAAAGGCGAACCTCTGCAACATCTGACCAGTCAGAGACAATCTGTCCTCCAGAGCCTGCTCTGACTATTCCCTCAAGACGAGGTCGTCCAGGTAGGGCGCAATCAGGGGATGACTGGACAATCAGCGACATAAATGCAGTAAGCACTTCCTTCAAGAGTGGAAGCAGGCCCAGCAACTCCCGAAGGAACCAGAGAGGACAGAGAAGGGGAGAAACTCCAACACTAAGGAGCAACAATACTCCACTCTATGGGTATCTGCATTATCAAGGAGTGCTCTACAGGTCGTGTGTACGTGCCATTAGTTGCAAAAAGCAAAAAGACCCCCTGTAGTTACATGGAGATGAATCTTCATCAAAAAGAAGAACGTAATTAGAAAAAAGTAGGTTAGGTCTTGAATCAGCAGAGCTTAGAAAAGGCATCCATGCCCATAAGACACCAGACATAGTATCTCTGTTTTCCAGTGACCAATCCTTCTGTAGGCAACACGGAAAGCTATGACTCTAGTAAAAAATTGTGCTAAAATCTTTGCAACCTATATCATTTACATCGATAAAAAGTGTAACTAACATGCTATTTGGACAAAGGACTGTGGACAGCTGATCATTTTGCCTACATTTTATGGGCAAATGTTTGGGGACACCCCTCCAAATTATTGCAGTATTTCCAGTGAAAGATATTGTTAGTTTTGCAGAGAACGGCCGTTTCTATTCCAGCATGACTTTGCCCCTGTGTACAAAGCCAGCTCCATAAAAGCATGGTTTGGAAAGTTTGCTGAAGTGCAAATCAGGTTGCCTAAGTTCAACCCTAGTGAGTCAGGTCTTCTCATCCAACATCAGTACCTGATCTTAAATATAACGAATGAGTACATATTTACACAGAAACACTCCTAAATTCTGTGTAAAGCTTTGAGACTGGAAGCTGTCATGGCCACTGGGGGCGACGACGACGACAATTCGATATTTATGCAATTTTTGGGGAATGTGATGTCCAAGAAGCTCATATGGGTGTGATGATCAGATGTCCACAAACCTTTGGCCATATAGTGTAGTTTCAATGCTCAGTAAAAATTCACAATATTTTACACTTTAGTTATGTCTAATCCAAAGCGCACCTTGAGCCTGTCTGATTGGTTAAGTACTTTAGCAGCATCTTCAGCCTGCAGTTGCTCATACTGCTTCCGACCTCGGTATTCCCGCATGCGCTTCTCATGTATCCAGGCTCTCTCTGGCTCATTGCTGAAAAACTGCACATGGTATTCACGAGCACCTGTTTTTGAAGAATGGAAGTGAGATATTAAAGTTACTCAGGGTTAACTTTCAGTTTCCACATTATAAGTTACCTACTATAACTTAACGTTAATATGAATGTATGATTCTTGCATATACCATATTAGCCATTAAATAATTGTACGTTAATATTGCACAGGGATGAACAAATAAATGTAGAATTAGGGAGCCAATCACTCCACTTTAAAAGCCAAGAGACCCCTTAAACCAGGGGTCTCGAACTAGCGGCCCTCCAGCTGTTGCGAAACTACAAGTCCCATCATGCCTCTGCCTGTGAGGAGTCATGCTTGTAACTGTCAGCCTTGCAATGCCTCATGGGACTTGTAGTTTCGCAACAGCTGGAGGGCCACCAGTTTGAGACCCCTGCCTTAAACCAAACATAGACTGAAAAAAGCAATGCCTCCATCAAAACAACTATGCCCCAGTGAGATACAGTAATAGCTTAAAAGGAAAATGCCTTGTAATATTCACCCATTCATTTTTAATATTCAAAGCAAACTCCCCCATCCATCCATTTCTCCATGCTTTATTTTGCTGAGAAATCACTTTTTAAACCACCCCCTTGCATTTTTGGCCGTGACCATCTTGAGTAAGGGCAAATGATTCATGTAGCATGTACTTCCACCTGCCCTTAGCTCAAGCATGCATGCAGGAGAATGTGCTCACTCAAGAAAACACCTCCCCCTGAAGACTCCTTGGATGTATGACATCATTTGCCTAGGCAAGAAACCAGGAAGTAACTAAAGAAGTGTAAAAAATGTTTAAAACAAGTAAACATGATATACTTTCCTATCTATTTACTAATGCTAGCAGCATGAGGATAACAAATAATCAGTGATGATTGGAAGAGTGAAATTCCACTTTAAGGGTTGTCAGGACAGGAGGGGGAGTCTAGCTTTACTCTAGGTCAGGGATATGCAATTAGCTGACCTCCAACTGTTGCAAAACTACAAGTCCCATCATGCCTCTGCCTCTGGGTGTCATGCTTGTGGCTGTCAGAGTCTTGCTATGCTTCATGGGACTTGTAGTTCTGCAACAGCTGGAGGTCCGCTAATTGCATATCTCTGCTCTAGGTCCACCCTACATAGTCAAGATATGGAAAGTCTAATATGCATTTGTCCAGCTCTGAAAAACACTACTATATTGTTATTACAATATGTCCGTCTGTCTTACCTCTGGAATTGATCTTGCTGTGAACATGAAGCTGAGGGTCACAGGACACCATACAGGGCCACCAAGGGTAAGTTCCCACCTTAGACCAAACCAAGTCTCCAATGTGAAACCAAACACCAGTCCGGACCTCGGGAGAAAGCGGAGAACTGGGGCTCTGTTCAGCCTGAAAAATAAAATGAGATCAGCCTCTCAGTTGGCATTATCTGTACTACTACACACAATCCTATTGAATGCTGGACAAAATAAATGCAAACTTAAATAGTATATAAACCCAACATTTCATATTCCTGATATGTGTTTGCTGTACCGTGTACTTGTATGAGAAAGTATCCTGCTCTCTTAGTATTGCTTCCTTTATGTGAAATCCCTGGTGTTCCTGCTAGTCCCTCTGCTTTCCTATTATAAACTGACCACATTAGACAGGGGGTATAATATGGTCAGTTTTCTGAATGTGCTGGGAGCTAATCCAATGATTGGGCTTGTGATGAAACGCCCACCCCCCCCCCCCCCCCCCCACAGGCATTCACTGGGAAGACTAGTGTACTGCTGTTTCTCCTCCCTGATCTCCTTTTGCAGCTGAGAACAGAGGGAAAGTGATCACTTATAAAAAAGAGGGGGGGAAAGGTATTTATGATGTATTTTATATCTACGCACAAATGTTTTGCCTTTCATTTCTTTCATATATCAGCAATGTAACATATTACCAGTCTGGTAGCTGCATTAGTGTTCTTTTTTCAGACTCTTTTCCTTTATTTTGAGCTGCTGGTTTTATCAGTAATGCACTTCCTGTTATCTATAGAGGAGCAGTGATGTCACCCTCGGACAGGAAGTGCGTTACGTTTGCAGAACATTTCATCTCTTTGTATCTCCAGAACAAAAGGTTGAGCTGTCCTATAGTTCACAATATTTCTATAGCATTATTACCTTTTTTTATTATTACAGGTGTTTATATAGCACTGACAATATAAACAGCACTCTACATAGCATACAAAACATTGTTTGTGATTTCAGTGCAGCAATGTCACATATCCACAGAAATGTAAGAACTCACTGGATTTATGGCAGAATAAAGCGGTATTTTTTTAAGCACTTATCAAACTGATATTAAAAAACACTGTCAATGGCATATGTACCAAGCCAAGTTCATTGTTTGGGTTTACACATCCATCAAGGACTCCAGTGGAGAGCATTCACTGCCTAAACTCCAAGTGATAATTTACATTTTGTGTATTTAAAGCGGTATTAAACCGCGGCTGTTTAAAAAAAATAAAAATAACACCTGTAAGGCAATTGCATAAATTGCTAGTATGAATCACATACTAGCACATTTTGAAATACTTACCATGGAACAAAGCCTTCCAGCGGTGCCTGGTCACTGCTGAAACGGCTGACATCTTCCCCTGGTCTTTCTTTCGGGTTCACGTGTGATTGGCCGGACCCGTGATGATGTCACTCCCATGCATGCGCACTGGAGACCTCGGTTTCGGCATGGTGCTCTGAAGGTCCCGCAAGGTATGCCGAACCTTCAGAGCGCATTGCGCTTTTGAGGTCACCAGCTGCATCCAGGGTGACTATCTCCTAAATGGTGCACGTTTAGGAGATATTCACTTTACCTACAGGTAAGCCTTATTATTGGGCTAAAAATCACAAAGCGGCCTTTACTACCGCTTTAAAGTGGAAGTAAACCCCCCTATCGCTTTCAGCCAAGGAAGCCGCCATCTTTGCCTCTGTTTAATCTTCAACTGCCACAGTGCTGCACATGTGATCCTTTATGACACCAGCCATTGGATGGTTTGACTGTTTGGTTGAGAGCACAGCCAATGTGCAGTTAGCATTCCCGGCATGCCTTTTTTTTTTAAACTGTTAAATCGATGGGTTTACTTCCGCTTTAATAAGTTTCTCTGAATGAAGCATCAGCTGTATACTATATAGCGCTGTGTTCTGACAGCAGGATGGGGACTTGCTGTCCTGCTTCTGAAACAAAACAGAGTTGAATACCTGCTGCTAAAATTCTTAAGGCACCATTTAGGCCCCTTTCACACTTGTGCGACTTCAAAGTCGCGTGACTTTGCCGCGATTTTTGCCACAATTGTGCCGCGATTTCAAGGAATGCCTGTGTAAGTGGCATAAAAATCGGACCAAAGTAGTGCAGGGACTACTTTGAAGTCGGAAACGACTTGAAGTCGTACTAATATGAATGGCTGTCATTGGAAATCATGGGGAAGGACTTGTCATGCTACTTTGCAGTCCCAAATCGTGGGACAAGTCGTATAAATGTGAAAGGGGACTTAAGCTACACATTGCATTACCATACTTGTATTAGCACAATGATCTATCATTAACTATTACCGTACTGTTAATGTATAACTAAAGGCAAAACTTTATTTTCAGTTTTGGATACAGTGCAGAAGGAATAGAACAGCAGTTTTTATTTCTGTCTGTGCCCCTGTGAAGGAGATTCACCGTCTCTATTTGTCCTGTTTACCATTATCATTGAGTGAAAGCAAAAGAAAATCCCAAATTATGAGTTGTCCCCAGAAAAGTAATAGAGGGGAAATATTTCAATGAGGACACTGATTCTGGTGCTCTGGGGGACCCCAAGAAATTCCCTTAATTTGCAGGGATTTCCTCTCACTTCCTGTTCTGTCTATGGTACAGGAAGTGAAGGGAAATCTCCTCAATGAGAAACAGATGGTGACAAAAAATTGGACAGGAGTTATAACCCTCCCTTGCTCTATCCTAAATGAAAAAAAAGTTTTGCGTATAGTCCTACTTTAAGGCATTGGCAGTGAACGTTAATGGAAAAACAATTTTATTTTTTAAAGCAGTGCACCCCAACACATGGCATGTGAGTTCCGGTGTCCTGCAGTCTAGTTGCATTGCACACTACCATAATAGTGTGTTATGATGCCACTGAAAGTGAATAGTACCACACCAACATGTAGTAAACTATGGGGGGGGGGGGGATTTACTAAAACTGGAGCACTCAGAATCTGGTGCAGCAGCCATGCATTGTAGCCAATCAGCTTCTAACTTCATCTTATTCAATTAAAGCGGAGTTCCACCCATTTTTTCATGATCCTTGCAAGACAATGTCCACCCACAACAGTATGTTATGGCAATCATTTCACTTTTTTTTTTTGCTAAATACCTTATTTTAATCTGTGCAGACTGCGCTTCCAGTCCTGACTGCCTAGGCCAGGGGTGTCAAACTCAATTTCATTGTGGGTCGCATCAGCATTATGATTGTCCTCAAAAGGGCCGGTTGTATCTGTAAGATTAGATGTCCAGCGCACCCCCTCCCCTTACATTAGATGTCAAGAGCCACCCCACCATCAGAAGTTGAGTCCCCCCACTCTCCCTAACATCACAGTGCACCCCCCTTTCCTTATGCTGCTGCTGGGAAGAAGCTGGATGCACTGCTTGAAAGCAGAAAGTAGGGGTCTGGAGGAGGACCAGAGGAGGGCTAGAGATCTCCTGCAGCTGCAGGAGACATGTGAGGGCCACATGAAATGGCCTGGAGGGCCGGATTTGGCCCGCGGGCCTTGTGTTTGACACCTGTGGCCTAGGCGATTTAATCATTCAGCGATTCCCTAGGACTCCTGGGACATCAGCGTTATATACCCCAGAATTCCTAGGGGTGGCTAACAGTGAAATCTCACGTTTTTTTGAGACAGGAAGTTATGTATTGATTGACAGGTTGCCATAACAATGGGACGGGGAATGCTGCTGATGGCACCATTGTTATAGCAACCTGTAACCGACACGCCGCACCGCATAGTGTCATTACTGCACAGGCACGAGCCAGCTGCTCGGAATCCCAGTAGAAAAAAAGAACGGGCATCAAATGCCCAAGTCATCAATGGTAACTGCCTGCCTTCTGGGATCCTGTGGATAATGACAAATTGATAAGTAAGAAGAAGGATTACACTTACAGCAGTAGCTTAATTATATTGTACAACTAATGAGAATCACAGGGGTGCTTTTTGAAAAAAATTGCCAAGGAGGCTGGAGCTCCGCTTTAAGCTTTGACAATAAAACCTGGAAGCCGAGGTAGGTAGGTGACTGAATAGCTGCTTGTGAACCTGTAAAGTTGATTCCTTGTGGCAAAAAGCGCCCACTAATTGCTCTACTGAAAAAAATTCAGAACTAGAGGATCTAAAGCCTAGTACACAAAGGCCGAATGCCAGGTGACATTCGGGCTGTTTTTATTGCACCAGCCGACATTGTGCCCGTGTGTATGGCAGCCGGTCCAATAGAAGCTTCTGTTGAACGTGCATGCTGGAAAACCAGCAGCCGACCAGCTCCTGATCAGCACTCTGAGCCAATGGCTGAGAGCGCTGACCGGAGCGTTCTGGCGGAGGGGCATCCCCCTGTCAGATCACAATAGCTCAGCAGGGGAGATCACTGTACTAACATTGGATTGTTAGTACAGTGGCTCCAATCTGAGCTGTCCGTTTTTAGTGACAGCTCTGATAGTGTGTACTTTACTTAAAGTGGGAGTAAACGCCCATCTCTGACTTTTACCTATAGGTAAGGCTATAATAAGGCTTACCTATAGGTACTGTGAATATCTCCTAATCGTGTGCTGTTTAGGAGATATTTACTGTACATGTAGCCAGATGCTCTCTGAAGAAACGGACACCCGGACTGTTCCTTCAGAGTCCTGTGCCCTAAACGGCAGCTCAAACGCGCATGCGCAGGAGTGATGTTATCGCAGCTCTGGCCATTCACACAGCCGGAGTCTGCGGACCCAGAAGGAAGACGGGGTGACGATGGAAGTGCCTTCAGCGGTGACAGCTTGGCACTGGAAGGCTTTGTTTTCAAGTAAGTTTAAAGTGATTGTAAAGGTTTGTTTTAAACATGTCATACTTACCTGCTCTGTGCAAGGGTTTTGCACAGAGCGGCCCCAATCCTCCTTTTCTGAGGTCCCCCGGTGCTCCTGGCTCCTCCTCTTTGGCAAGTGCCCCCACAGAGAGACGCTTTCCATGGGGGTACCCATGCAGGCATGCTCCTGAGTCCTGCTGCTGCGTCCATTGACACAGAAAGCAGGACTCTGCCCCATGTCACTGGATTTGAATGACAGCAGCGGGAGCCAATGCGGGATCCTGTGTAAAATATGCTCTTAAAGCACTTGCATTTTTTCTAATGGTTCATGAGTGCATGCGTGCGTTTATTTGTAGACATGTATGGCTCTGGACGTAGCCATGTCCTATTTTTTATTTTTTTTGTACACAGCAAAATGCTGCGGTTATGAATACAAAGCTGTACACATTTAAACACAGTTTTAGACGCCCATGTGAATGAACCCTTATAGTCTTTCAGATACCACCTTTCAGGCTGTCACTTATTGTTGAACAATAAATAAATTAAATACATTATGCTGAAACATCACACAAATTAAACTCAAGTTAGGCCCCTTTCACACTGAGGCGCTTTGCAGGCGCTAAAGTGGTAAAAATAGCGCCTGCAAAGCGCCCTGAAAGAGCTGCTCAATGCCCTGTGGGCTTTCACACTGGAGCGGTGCGCTTTCAGGACGCTCAAAAAAGTCCTGCGGCCACGATTTGCGGGCGGTTTTAATCCTTTTTCGGACGCTAGCGGGAGTTAAAACTGCTGTTCAGCGCCGCTAAAACGAAGGTAAAGCGCCGCCAAATATAGCACCGCTTTACCGCCAGCGCGCTGAGCGCCCCAGTGTAAAAGTAGCCTAACTCAATCCATTCACACTAGTATGCAGTGCGGGAAAAGCGCGTTCCCAAGCAGCTTCCCGCACCATGTTCCAATTGCACTGCCCTGACAATCTGCTGCAGGGGTCAGTTCAAAGTTAATGACACCCCAAACGCAGTGGGTTTGCCCACACCGGGCACCGGATTGCATAGTACAAAATTACCAAGCGATGCAGTTGCCGTGCGATTCGAAAGTAGCGCATGCACTACTTCTGGTGCGGTGTGGCACGATTTCAGCCCATTCAAAATAAATGGGGCTGGAATCGTACTGCACAGAACTGCATGCGAATCACACAGTGTTCCTGCACGGTTCCTGGTTCCTAGTGTGAATGGGCCCTTACACACATATATTCTATCAGATGCAGAGAACTTTTTTGCCCATACAGGCAAAACAACAAGTTCTCTTAACTGTTCCCATCATCATCTGCAAAGCTCATCTTTCCTTCATTCCCCTGACTACTTTATGCCAGCAATGAAAAGAGTTACTGTAGCTCTGCATACATGCAGATTTGTTTGTTGTCACCTGTGTGACTGCGCTGAGTGTTTAAACAGCCAACCACCAGCATGGTCACATGGGTGAAAGGGGAGTATGTCACATGCTTCCCTATACCCAGAGGCAGCGGGTATTTATCTACGCTACTGGCAGCTAAACGCAGCATTGGGGAAGCAAAGTGAAAATTGTGCAGCTGTGATGGGCAGCAATTAATTGAACCAGTTGACTTCACCGCATGAGCAAAGCAGAAAATCGCTTAAGCCTGGGTTCACATCAATAAAAAATAATTTTATATAAAAAAAAAAAGCCTGGGTTCACACTGTAGCAATGCAGGAACCAGCGCGATTCCGTGCAGATTCCCACATCGCATCTCTCCCGCAGGCAGTTCACACTGCCCTCTGCCAACCGCTGCCGGTGTCAATACAATGTTAATGACACCCCCAGTTCGGTTCACAGTGCGAACTGTGGATTCGGACAGGAATCAGATCGCATGGATGTGGACACCCATGTGATCCGATTCCAGTGCGGTAAAGAAAAAGTCCCTGCGCCTTTGTTATGCGAATCCAATGCGAGTTCAGCTATACACAACTGTATGGCTGAACTCGCATTACACAGACATCGCATGTGATCAGCACAGCAGTGCGGGTGCGAATCACAATGCGATGTCTGTGTTCCCATATGTGTGAACCCAGGCCCAAAGAGTATCTACCCTTTTGCAGCTAAATTGGGATAAGACCTACTTTATATTTGTTACACAGTGCCTTGAAAAAGTATTCATACCCCTTGAAATGTTCCACATTTTGTCATGTTACAGCCAAAAACATAAATGTATTTTATTGGGATTTTATGTGATAGACCAACATAAAGTGGCACATAATTGTGAAGTGGAAGGGAAATGATAAATGGTTTAAATTTCTTTTTACAAATAAATATCTGAAAAGTGTGGTGTGCATTTGTATTCAGCCCTCTTTACTCTGATACCCCTTACTAAAATCTAGTGGAACCAATTGCCTTCAGAAGTCACCTAATTAGTAAATGCTAGTCCACCTGTGTGTAATTTAATCTCAGTATAAATACAGCTGTTCTGTGAAGCCCTCAGAGGTCTGTTAGAGAACCTTAGTGAACAAAAAGCATCATGAAAGCCAAGGAACACACCAGACAGGTCAGGGATAAAGTTGTGGAGAAGTTTAAAGCAGGGTTAGGTTATAAAAAAATATCTCAAGCTTTGAACATCTCACGGAGCACTATTCAATCCATCATCCGAAAATAGAAAGAGTATGGCACAACTGCAAACCTACCAAGACATGGCCATCCACCTAAACTGACAGGCCGAGCAAGGAGAGCATTAATCAGAGAAGCAGCCATGAGGTCCATGGTAACTCTGGAGGAGCTGCAGAGATCCACAGCTCAGGTGGGAGAATCTGTCCACAGGACAACTATTAGTCGTGCCCTCCACAAATCTGCCCTTTAGACCCCTTCACACTGGGGTGGTTTTCTGGCATTTTAGCACTGGAAATAGCCTCTGCTAAGTTCCTGAAATCTGCCTCCCATTCATTCAAGTGTGACTTTTCACACACGGGACGTTCCGAAAAGTCCTGCAAGCAGCATCTTTCTGGCGGGTTCTGAGCACTGTATTTAGCTCTCCCAAAACTCCCTGCCTATTGGAATGAATGGGCAGCACTTCCAAAGCACCTGAAAAGTGCATCGGAAGTGCAGCAACACGGGAGCTTTTAACCCCTTCTTTAGAGTTAAAAGCGCCCGCTAGCGGCCGAAAAAGGTGGAAAACTAACACTGCACATCACCCTGAACACACCATCCCCATCGCAAAACATGGTGGTGACAGCATCGTGTTGTGGGGATGCTTTTCTTCAGCAGGGACAGGGAAGCTGGTCAGAGTTGATGGGAAGATGGATGGAGCCAAATACAGGACAATCTTAGAAGAAAACCTGTTATGCCGCGTACACACGGTCGGAATTCTCGTCGGAAAAAGCTCTGATGGTTTTCCCGTCGGAATTCCGATGGAATTTCGCTCAAACTGTCTTGCCTCACACCAAATTCCGACGGTCAATAACACAGCGGCATAAAACATGTTGAACAGCACTATAAAGGGAAGTTTAATGCTTCCGAGCATGCGTCGAATTGTTTCCGAGCATGCGTTGGAATTTTGCATGTCGGAATTGCATACACACGATCGGAAAATCCGATAGAAAGGTTTTCCGTCAGAAAAATTGAGAACAGGTTCTCAATCCAAAGTCCGTTGGAAATTCCGACAGAAAAAGACCGTTGGGCATACACACGGTTGGAAAATCCGATGAAAAGCACAGACATTCTTTATCCAATCTGACAGAGCTTGAGTTATTTTGCAAAGAAGAATGGGCAAAAATGTCACTCTTTAGATGTGCAAAGCTGGTAGAGACATCCCCAAAAAGACTTGCAGCTGTAATTGCAGCGAAAGTTGGTTCTACAAAGTATTGACTCAGGGGGGCTGAACACAAAATGCACACATATTTCTTTGTAAAAAAAAAAAAATTAAAACCATTTATAATTTTCCTTCCAATAAAATACATTTACGTTTTTGGTTATAACATGACAAAATGCAGAAAATTCCAAGAGGTGTGAATACTTTTTCAAGGCACTGTATATCTCATTAACATAGCTTACCGTTTTGGCTGCACTTTTCTTGTGAGTCACAGGAGTACATTTACTAACATTGTAACCCAGATTCAGCCAATAGTGGACTATTTACCACTATCAGCTGGCGGGCAGAGCTGCGCCAGGCTCAGAAAGAACCTCAAAAGTATTGACAACTGGCTCTGCCAACCATGCCGCCCCTCCCCAGCCTGGTGCTCCAATGAGTGCCGTAATGACAAACTTCCTTTTTTGATTTTTAGTGTGTTTGAAGACGCAATGAGGGAAATTTACTAAAACTGGAGTATGCACAATCTGGGGCCGCTCGGCCTAAAAACCAATCAGCTTCCAGGCTTTATTTTTTGTCAAAGCTTTATGACCAGGGCATTTTTTTTTTTTGCTATTCAGCACTGTGCTACTTTAACTGGAAATTGTGTGGTCATGCAATGCTTGTACCCAAATAAAATTTTTATCATTTTTATTGTATTTGATCACCACTGGGTTTTTTTTTTTGCAATATAAACTAAAAAAAGTCAAAAATTAAAAAAAAATTATAATTATTTCTACTTTCTGGTATAAAGCATATCCTATAAAATCAAATGGCGTCATTAATTTAGGCCGAAATGTTTTCTGCTACATGTTTTTGGTTTAAAAAAAAAAGTCCCAATAAGTGTATATTTATTGGTTTGTGTGAGTTATAGCGTCTACAAACTATGGGATATATCTAAAAATTGGTCAATTCTGATGTAAAGATGGTCGATCTCAGGTCTTGTGGCCCTAAAATGCCAGGACAGTACAATTACCCCCTACATTAACTGAGACATTTAGTATTAGACCCCTTTCACACTGAGGTGTTTTTCATAGACGCAGACGTTTTCATAGACGTTTTTCATAGCACTTGTAAAGCGCCTGAAAAAGGCCTCCCCTGCAACCCCAGTGTAAAAGCCTGAGTGCTTACACACTGCAGCGGTGCGCTTGCAGGACATTAGAAAAAGTCCTGCAAGCAGCGTCTCTGGAGCGATTTAGGAACGGCGGATACACCACTCCTCCACCGCCCCTGCCCATTGAAATGAATGGGCAGCGCTGCCGAAGCGCCTGCAAAGCACTTTGGCAGTGTTGCTTTTCGGACGCATTTAACCCTTTCTTCGGCCGCTAGCGAGGGTTTTTTCGACCCGCTAGTGGTCGAAAAGTGCCGCTAAACTAGTGGCGCCAGTGTGAAAGGGGTCTTAGAGTAATGGTGAGTTTTTTTAAATTGTATTTTTTTTTTAGTCACAATTTTTTTTGAAAATGAATAAGTTTAATAAAATGAATTTTCATTTTAACATACCTTTTTTACATTTTAAATCACAATGCAATGCCAGTAACCTACCAGCCTCACCCCTGAATGACACAGGGATTTTTCCCTCAGGGCTCTAGTGGTTGAACAGAAAGGTGTGTAAGAACAGGGAGTGATAGTTTCACAAATGATCATGACTGACATGAAACACAGGAGAGCACACATATACTCATCTGTGCCAATAAATAAAAAGAGAAAGTTCTAGCTGCTCTTACCAGAATCCGGTACCTGTGATGTCAGGTACATGATACAGAGCCAGCTTATTTTGTGATTGGTCACGCTGAATCCACTCCTTGTTAAAGCAAACAGGGGGCTGGAAGATATTACACCAAAATGATCTGGGAAAAGTATTTAGGTAAGCCCTACCGTCAGGTTTTTGTGAAAGGAGGAATGTTCCACTAAAGTAGACTTTCCTTTTAACCACTTCAGCCCCGGACCAATTGGCAGCCAAAGGACCAGGCCCCTTTTTGCGATTCGGCACTGCGTCGCTTTAACTGACAATTGCGCGGTCGTGCGACGTGGCTCCCAAACAAAATTGGTGTCCTTTTTTTCCCACAAATAGAGCTTTCTTTTGGTGGTATTTGATCGCCCCTGCGGTTTTTATTTTTTGCGCTATAAGCTAAAATAGAGCGACAATTTTGAAAAAAATGCAATATTTTTTACTTTTTGCTATAATAAATATCCCCAAAAAATATATATAAAAAACATTTTTTTTCCTCAGTTTCGGCCGATACGTATTCTTCTACATATTTTTGGTAAAAAAAAAAAATCGCAATTAGCGATTATTGATTGGTTTGCGCAAAAGTTATAGCGTTTACAAAATAGGGGATAGTTTTATAGCATTTTTATTAATATTTTTTTTTTTTTACTAGTAATGGCGGCGATCCGCGATTTTTATTGTGACTGCGACATTATGGCGGACACATCGGACATTTTTGGGACATTTGTCATTTATACAGAAATCAATGCTATTTAAATAGCACTGATTCCTATGTAAATGACAGTTGTAGTGAAGGGGTTAACCACTAGGGGGCGGGGAGGAGTCAGTGTGACGTGTGTGTTTTTTTTTACAGTAGGGGGGCGTGGCTGTACGTCTGACGTCATTGATCGGCGTTCCCGATGACAGGGAACCTTTTGTGTAAACAAACCTCTCCCCGCGCTTCCTACACTGACAGTCAGTGTAGGAAGCGCGGGGAGAGGTTTGTTTACACAAACCTCTCCCCGTTCTTCAGCTCCGTAACCCGATCGCGGGACACCAGCGGCGATCGGGTCCGCTGGTCCCGCGGCCACGGAGCTCCCGACCGGGTCGCGAGCGCACCGCTGGCGGCGCGCGCGCGACCCACAGGCAGGCACATGCACGATCACGTACAGGTACGTGATTCTGCCTGCCCGTGCCATTCTGCCGCAGTATATCTGCGTTAGGCGGTCGGGAAGCGGTTAACATACTATACACAAGGCTTCTAGATATGAAAAAATCAATACTCTAAAACAGTGGTCATCAACCATGTCCTCAGGGCCCACTAACAGGCCAGGTTTTATGTATTACCTTGGGGAGATGCAGACTAGAATACTGCAATCACTCAGCAGCAAATTATATCACCTGTGATGTATTTCAGTTATCTCGCAAACCTGACCTGTTTGTGGGCCCTGAGGATGTGGCTGATGACCACTGCTCTAAGGCCCCTTTCACACTGGGGCATTTTTCATGCGGTGCAGCGCTAAAAATAGCGCCTGTTCACTGCATGAAAAAATCCGGCCCCTTTAACTCCAGTGTGAAAGCCGGCGGGCTTTCACACTGGAGCGGTGCGCTAGCAGGATGACAAAAAAAAGTCCTGCTAGCAGCATCTTTGGAGCGGGATAGGAGCGGTGTGTTCACCGCTCCTTCCCATTGATTAGAATGGGAGACCGCGGCAATACCGCCGCTAAGGCGGCGCTCTGCGGGGGGTCTTTAACCCTTTTTCGGTCGCTCGCGGGGGGTAAAACCGCACCGCGAGCGGCCGAAAACCACGGTTAAAACAACGGTAAAGCAGCGCTAAATATAGCGCTGCTTTACCGCCACCGCGGCTCCCCGCCCCAGTGTGAAAGGGGCCTAAAAGAGCCTGTTGTCAATACATGTACAAAACAAAGATCTAAAGGGACTAGCCTGTGTACAAGTGGCAGCCACATGTGGGATAACATTTGAAGTACCGTATTTATCGGCGTATAACATGCACTTTTTTCCCCTTAAAATTAGGGGGAAATCTTGGGTGCATGTTATACGCCACGTCGATCCCCGCCGATTTGTGAGCTTCTCTGCGGTTTCAGTCGTTCTCGGCGGTCCTGAGCGCCCCCGAGCTGCACAGGACATCCGCTCTGTATCTTGGCGGCACCATTTTTAAACGGGAAGCTGACACGACACTAACAAGGCTGCAATGCAAGGCTGCAGATGGACACCGACAAGGCTGCAATGCAAGGCCACAAATGACACTGACAAGGCTGCATTAATGGGCATTTAAATGTAAGTTTTTTTCCTTATATTGTTAGGAGCCACTACGGGTAAGAAGGGATTGAGACGTGGACCCCCTTAGAGAAGTAAGCAAGGTTGGGAGGGGGGCGGGGGAATGGGGGAAAATAAGTATGTCTAAAACGAATTAAGATATTATGAAATGTGTTATTATGATGATGTATTTTGGAAAACAATAATAAATAAAGATTTAAAAAAAAAAATAAATGTAAGTTTTTTTTCCTTAAACATCCCTCCTAAACTTGGGGCGCGTGTTATACGCCAATAAATACGTTATATATATTTTTTTCAGGGACAGGTACTTCCCCCCCCCCCCCGACAGATACCCGCTAGCATACTCAATTCTCACATCAGCAATCCCCAGCCTTCTGGCAGACATCACATGTCCAAGGAGGCTGCAGGACCAGCTCCACAGCACTGCTGAGCTGTATACATGCACAGTGAGGAACCAGCTGTGAGACATCAGGAAGTCATAACTGGCTCCTAAATCTAAGATGTCAGCGATGGAGAGCAGAAGTCCGGTGTCATGTCATATTCTGTCCCCCATCGGAAAGTGTCTGCTGTGTACTGGACAACCAGATTCCAAAAATAGACGAAAATGAAAGGCTGTAGGTACTGTGAAGATCTCCTAAACTTGCGCTGTTTAAGAGATATTCAGAGTGCATGCAGCCGGTGACAGTCCTGCATATAGTGCTGGACCTTCAGAGCCTGTGCCGTAAGAGGCGGCTCCCGCATGGGCATGACATCATCGCAACCCCGGCCACTCATGTAGCCGGAGACCGCAAACCCAGAAGGAAAAACCAGGGGACGATGGAAGCCCTCTCAGCAGGTAGAGGTAAGTCTCCCATAATGTGCTAGTATCCCCCTCAACTGCTGTTTACACCCGCTTTAAAAAAAAAAAGGGTAAGGGATCACATACCCATTGTTCTCAGCTGCATAATGAGTTCAGAGAGCTGGAGGAGAGAAGCAGCAGCACACTGGTCTTTCCATTGAATGGTTGTGCAGGGGGGAGCTGTGTCAGGACAGGTCTGAGCATTGAAGGTGAGCAGGCTGAGTTCCCAGCACAGCTAGAGAACTTATCATGCTGTGTTCTCCTGCTTAGTGTGGTTGGTTATTAACAGGAAAGCAGAGGGACTAGCAGGAACACCAGAGATTTCAGACAAAGAAAGTAATACAAAGAGAACAGGATACTTTCTACATGGTACAGCAGGCACATATCAAGAATATGAAATATTGGGTTTGCAGATTGATAAATTATAATTTTTTTTTAAAACCAGAGTGACGTTCCTCACTAAGAAGGTGAACAGGTATCCTGTTCTCTTTGTATTGCTTCCTTTGTGTGACATACCTGGTGATCCTGCCAGTCTCCTTGTTTCCCCATTTCAAACTGACCACACTAGGCATGAGAGCACATCCAGCCCAGAGTAGTCAGTTTTCTGGCTGTACTGGGAGAACAGCCTGCCTGTCCTCCAATGATCACACTTGTGCTGACCACCGCCCCCCTCTTCACTCCCTTGCAAAGCTCTTCACTATGAAGATCAGTGTATTGCACTCTCTCTCCCTCAAAGACGTGCCTGCACAAAATTGTGGAATATTAAAAAAAAAAAAAAAAATACTTGTCAAAAGGGATGAAATCAGGATCCCAATCTACCTGTCCTGATTAATAAAAAAATAAATAAACCACTTCCCAGGATAGAAAATATGAAGGGGTTGGCGTTATTAGGCAGGGGTGCTTTTAGGCATGTCTGGGGTTTTAAAACAAAAAGTTAAAACTTTTAAAGTATAACAAAAGACAAAACTTTTTTTTTTTTTTTTTTTTTAGTTTTGGACAGAGTGCGGAAGGATTTGAACCCGTCAGTTTTTTTTTTTGCTGTCTGTGCCCCCATTAAGGAGACTTGCCCCGTCTACCATAATCATTAAAAGCGACAAAGAAAATCTTAAGTTTTGGGTTGTCCCCAGAAAAGCAATAGAGGGGAAATCCTCCAATGGGGACACTAGTTCTGCTGCCATGGAGGTTCCCTTAATTTGCAGGGCTTGCCTCTCACTTTAGGTTTTTGCTATCAGACATGAAGTGAAGATAAATCTCCCAAATGGGACATAGATGGCAAAAAAAATAAACAGCCAGGTTACAAGTAGGGGTGCACTCAATGGAAATTTTGGTACCGAAAATGAAGGATGCACTAGCCCGATACCGAAAATGACAGTTTTTAAAAAATGTATATTTTTATAGACAATTGTATTATATTTGACTTTTTAATTATTATCAATTTAAATTAATATTCATTTATTGTTGGCCATTATTGGAACCTTTAGTGCAAGAAAAGCTCAAGAAAAATGCAATCTGAAGTCTCTGACCATCTCTTGCATCATGTCTGCAATCTCTTACCTAAACTTAAACACAATGCTAACAGTATTGGCAAAATTTCCATTCAGTGCACCTCTAGCAGACATGATACAGGGGATGGTCAGAGACTGCACACATGATACAAGAGATCAATGCAGCCTCACCAGTGTTTGGCAGATGCAGCCTCATCAGTGCCCATTGTGCTGCCTGCTAGTGTCTGTGGATGCAGCCTCACCAGTGCCCGTTGCGCAGCCTGCCTGTGCCCATCAGAAGAAGCCTGCAACTGTCTGTGGATGAAGCCCCACCAGTGCCCATCATGCAGCCTGCCTGTGCCCATCAGATGCAGCTTGCAAGTGTCTGTGGATGAAGCCCCACCAGTGCCCATCTGCAGCCTGCCTGTGCCCATCAGATACATCCTCACCAGTGCCCATCATGCAGCCTGCCTGTGCCCATCAGATGCAGCTTGCAAGTGTCTGTGGATAAAGCCTCACCAGTGCCTGTTGTGCTGCCTGCTAGTGTCTGTGGATGCAGCCTCACCAGTGCCCATCAGATGCAGCTTGCAAGTGTCTGTGGATGAAGCCCCACCGGTGCCCGCCATGCAGCCTGCCAGTGCCCAGATCAGAGCAGCGATCTCCGTGTGTCACGGAGCTGTATTTAAATTGCCGGGTCGCAGTAACAAAGTCCCGCCTCCCGTGATCACATCGCACTATTTAATGTCCCACCATTGGATCAGTGTACCAGCTGTCACAGGAGGCGGGACATTGTTACTATAGCCAGTGCAATTCACACAGAGATCGTCCCTCTGTGGGAGGGAGGAGAGGAGGCTGCTTTTACATAAGAGGCAACCATCAGCTCTAAACCCTACTGCTTGCCCACAGCAGTGCTAAATGTAAAAAAAAAAATAAAAAAATAAAAAACTTCTTGCCCAGTGCCTGGAACTACAAGTCAAAAAAAAAACAAAACACACAAATGTTTCCCAATTTTAAATGGAATTGGTTATTTTACAAGGTGGGTTTTCACATATACTTTAATGTTTACCATAATTAACCTTGTCCGTATGGTTCTGGTAGTTTTTTTTATTATCAGCAGTAAACTAGATGGGTGTCTATCCTAACAAATGGTTTAAGATCTCAAGGCTTGGTTGGTACATTGTATGTACAAGCCTTAAGGCTGCATTCACACCTGAGCGTAGCGCTTTTAAGCGTGACTTGCGTGTTTTTATACAGCCATTTTATTAGCCAATAGAGAAAACTATTGTCTTTTGCATCATTTGTTGCTAGGTAGTTCAGCTTTTTCATTAGCTTTTATTAAATACATTTATTATATTAAAAAAAAAAAAGTCAGTAGGGTAAGGGGTTAGAGCAGGGGTGCCCAACCAGTGGCCCACAGAGCCCGCTGATGTGGCCTGCGACCTCCTGCTCTGGGATGGCAGGTTGGCAAGCCCAGATGGTGGGCTGCCAACCCACCATCCCAGAGCATCAGAGTTGTGAATAAATTCACTGGTAGAGCTTGTGTTTGTTTATATATATATATATATATATATATATATATATATATATATATATATATATAAAAAAGCCACTGGTAGAGGAAGCAAGCGACAACCTGAATGGAAGACTGTTCTTAAAGGGAAGTTTATTACTTAAATCCCGGTGTATATGTGGGCATATCTGTTCTGCAGTGGTTACTGGACTGCTTTCAAACTGATCTGCAGGTCCAGCACAGAACACCTGCAGGTTACCTGCACTGAGCCATAGACTTCTGAAGTACAGCTAACCTGCAGGAAAGCCACAGGTGAACTTGTCTGCACCCTCTGTGTGGGTAAACCACAGTGCATCAGTGTGAAACCAGCCTTAGGCCCCATGGACACTATCGGTCTGACCCTCCATTCACCTCTATCGAGCCGCAGATGTAAAACGGACTTGTAGCTGTTTACACCCCACCTACCTCCAATCCTATCTGTCCGATTCTATTTGGGCAGATGGGATCCAAGGGCCTATAGAGTAGAGTGGGTTGTGTCCATGTCTGCTCTGCATATGCAGAGCAGACACAGCACTGTCATCCGTCTGCTCCACTCATTGTGGCCCGCCACCGGTAACCAAGCCGCTTAAGTGGCCCTCGCTCTTCAAAAGGTTGGGCACCCCTGGGTTAGAGTGAAGGTTGGGTTAGGGTTAGAATTAGGGAGTTGGGGTTATTTATTAAATAATAAATGAAGGGTAAAAAAAAAAAAAAAAAAAAAAAAAAAAAAAATACACAAACAGATAAAAATCATAAATTCAATAAATACTAAGTAACAATAAATAATTAACCCTCAACCTTAACAAAAATAAAATAACTAAACACCCTAACACAAAATTAATATTTTTTTTGTTATTTTATTATAACAAATGTAATATTTAAGGTTAGGTTATGTACAATTACATATTAATTTTACTTATTTATGATGATATTTGGCCATTTGTGTATTTTACATTTATTCATTCATATATAAATACTATTTTATTTTTAAAATGTTTTAATTTGGAGCAGAAAATTGCACAAAAAAAAAAAAAACGCACAACAAAACCACGCAACTGGCGAGTTTCCATTAATTTGTATAAGAATAAAAACACACCAAAAACGCTCTAATCTGCCCGATTCAAGCTACAAAAAAAAAAGCTCCAGAACTTTTTTTGAGCTTCAGGCAACATGGAGTGGAGATGTGAACCATCTCCATAGAGTATATATTTTTTTTTCCAACACTCAGGTGTGAATGCAGCCTAAAGCTGAACTCCTCCATCTCCCAGTAAATCTTGTAAAATTCAAAAAGTCAGACTGGCCGACTATCAACATTTGAATGAGAAATAAATGTTATGTCTAGTCAAGTGTGTTCAAATGTAATGCACCCATAATAAACATTTGGGGGTGGGGGGCCTTTGTCACAGTTGGTGACAACCAGTATGCAAAGACTTTTGACCTTTATCATTTATGTATCCCGATGCTAGAGATGGGATTGGATAATCAATTCCCCGTCACTCCTATTAGGTGTACATATCATTATGTAAATCCTAATAAACAAGGCTGATCAATTCTCAGGAGCTAGATACCCCCAATAATTACACCTGACAAAAGGTGCAGTAAATAATTTCTGCCAACACATTTATCTACTTTTCATTTCTTGTAGCCATCTGCATTCGCTGTGTTGGGATTGTGAAACAGCAGGAGCTCACGGTGTAGTGTCCAGCCCAAACCACATCACACCAGCTCCCTCGTCCTTGTATTGTAAACCTTGTGCAGTGCACATTGTCCCTCCTACGTCAAAGGCAGGACCACTCCTGCTTTCTGCTTATCTCCACCAGTAAGAAGCCGGCAATGTGTACAATCTGCTTATAGCCAACATGAAGCTCTGCCATTTACCTCTCATTCAGTACTGCAATAAATGTGTAGCAGAGTGCTGTGGTATAAGATAAAAAGTGAAACTGTCATTGCTTAACATTAAACTATACCAGTGGAAGGCAATCAGCTTCCTCCAGCTGTGGAGCTACAGATGCCAGCTGGCCCTGCCAGCCAAAGCCTTTAAGGCAAGTCATGCTGGCACCTGTAGTCCCACAGCAGCTGGAAAAACTCACCTTGGTTCAGTATAAATGTGTCCCTGCAACACTGTCCATAAAGACAAAAACACGGCAGGCATGGCATGCAAGAGACATTAGGTGCAAAAGAAAGAAATTGCATAATTGCAGACAGGATTACCTGCACAGGTTTCAAGCATTCTTGTTCCTCAGGTGGACTTTGCTGTCAAGCAGGCATACCTCTAGGTCCCACCAATCAGTAAGTTTACATGCCAAAGGAAATCCAGCTCCTGCGGTACCTTCTTGACTGCTCTGGATCCAAGTTTTGCAAGTCTCATAGACCCACATCTCCATTTCTTTCTTCTTCTGGCCTTGTGAGCGGTAAGTGGGGGCGGGGCCAGAGATGCAACTGTACCACTTGAGTCTATGAGACCGGCAACTCTAGCATCCGGAGCAGCCTGCGGACAGCAAAAGTTAAACTTCCCCTGGCATGTAAACTACTGATCTGCAGGACTGAGGTATACCTGCATGACAAAACTCCACCTGAGCAACATTTAGGTTTATTGGCTTAAGCCTTTAAGCTTTTGGAGACACACATATGAACATTTGGAATGGTTACACACAGATTTCATGGCTATTAAAGGCTTTTAAGGATCAACCATGTAACTTTTTACCATTAGCGTCCAGAAGCTGTCATTGCTTTGTACACCAACAAAAAAATGTAAACATTTGCCACAGACATCACTGCAAAAACTCCGAACAATGCAAAGCAAAATATTCAGTTTAAAGGGAAGGTGCACCTTATAGGCCAGATTCACATCTATGTGTGTGTACTAGGCACACACTTTCTGCATGTGTTTTTTGGAGTTGCCCCCATTAAAGAGTTTCTAAACCCAAAATCGAAAAAAAAGAAAACCAATACAGCCACCACATTGAAGGATTGGTAAGCTGTAATATTTTTTTCTGGGTTTAGATATGCTTTAATTATAACATTTCCAACGTCCTTACACACCACACCACACCTCGCCCTCACGAGGCAGGAACACACATGCAGTGAAATGGGACAAGGACAGTCAAGGAAGTTTTTGTGTGGGGAGGAGAGTTGAGGTCCCATCAGAAATGAATGGGCACAGGTACCACTGAGCACATCAAGCACCTACTTCCATGGGCAATGCAGGCTACCCCCCCCCCCCCACCTCACCCATCAATTAGTTACATATGAAACCATACCTCAAGACCAGTATAGTTGGGGCAGTGACTTCAGAATGCTTTGCATTCATTGAAAAAAATGCAAAAAGTGTTCTCTGAATGGTGCCCGTGCCGAAGGAGTGACCTCCCGTGTTCACTAAGCAGCAGGTCAGCTGCGTTGCATGGGTCACAGAAGTTAGTGGCGGTCCCTGTAGAAGCAGTGCCTACTACAGTGATTTTCAGCTTCCTGGGGGGGGGGGGGGGGGGGGGGTATGACAAGCATTCTTACACTGGTCCAAGCTAGACCAACATAACTATGCAGAAACTAAAACTTCAGCTATAATTTTTAAAAAATAAATAAAAAGGTTCTGCCTTTAGGTATATTGACCAGCCTCAGAAAATGAAAGTGTCTCAGTATTTTTCAGTAATGCATGTACATTCACATACATGTACTGCTGTAGCCTGAAGTGCAGATTTGTTGCTTCTTATTGTGTATTGGGGTGCCATGGCTAATGCACCACCATAATGTTACAGCAAAAAAAAAAACAAAACACAACACACATTGGAATTAAGACAGTAAAAAGCATGCAGAGATTTGCATCCAGCCTTATGTTCAATCAAAAGTAATGCAATAGTTTGTACTGTACCAATGAAAAGAAGGGATGAGGACATTAAAACATAGTTTGTAAAATGTGCACCTATGTTCTATAGCAGCCTTTTTCAACCAGGGTTCCTCCAGGAGGTTGCTGGGGGTTCCCCAAGAAGTAATGGGGAACTGAGATCTCCCACCCTTTTCACTGGACACAAATCAAATGTTAGGGGACACCACAATGTTTACGGTTTCTTTTTCTGAGATCGATCCAGCGATGTGCACAAGAGCAGCTGCTCTCCCAGCTCCTGTCAATCACAGCCAGTGAGGGAGGCAGGGCTGAGCCCCGTACTGTGTGTCAATGCAAACAGAGGCGGCTCGAGAGTAAGTATGCACAAGTTCCCCCATAGCAAGCAGCTTGCAGGGGGAGGAGCTTTAAATAAAGCCTAAACAAAAGGGGGAAAAATACAAAATAAAATGTATAATATATATATATATATATATATATATATATATATATATATATATATATATATATATATATATATATATATATATATATATATATATATATATATATATATACACACACACACACACACACACACACATGACTTTACGTGTTTAAATGTGTCTATATGCAAGTATTTTACTGTAAAATTTTTACAGCCGTGTGAATGAGGCCTTTAATAAAAATAATTTCATAGTATGGGGAAGCATTTAAAAAAAGTTTTTTGGGCGTTAAATACACATGCCACATTTTGGTTTTATTAAAAACTTTCTACACGTTATTGCTCACAATAATGTACCGTGTGTTGTAGGTACAATATTTAGCAGGGGACCTGACTTTTTTTTTAGGTTTCCTCTGGGGCAATAGGTTGATAAAGGCTGCTCTATAGAAAATACATGAAAACTTTGATAAGGATTTAAAACAAAAATAAAAAAGTTAAAAGATCATAACTATAGCTTAGCTTTATTTCATGCATAGAAAAGAAAAAAGGGGGAAAACACAAACAAAAAGCAAAATAAAAAAAATTAAAATGTCCCTTTTAGTTTAGCTTTATTTAGAACAGCGGGAAGAGTAAGTATAACAAAAATAAATATTTGATCAGCAAGAGAACATTAGTATGAAGACTGATTACAAGCCAAATTGCATATAAAAACAAAAATGTATATGAAGCAAGCTCAGCTCAAGCAGAACTATGTGAACTCCCTACACCATGAAACATCAAATACATAAAATAAGTAAGGTGTTACACTTCTGTAACATAATACAACAAAAGGAACACATCTGCAAATCACATTAAAGCAGATACAGCAGAACTCACTATCTCTTCCTCAGGAGGCTCCAGCTTTTGAATCTTGTTGGGTTGTGGTTCCTCCACCTTCACCTCCTCACGGTGGTGATGGTGATGGTGGTGATGATGATGCCTGCTGCTTTTCTTTCTTTTCTCCTTCCTTTCCCGCCGCCTTTCATGCTTTTTCCGGTTGATTTCATTGGCTTGGAATTCGTGAAGGAGATCCCCACATAGTGAGGATTCAAACATCTCCCGCCCATTCTGAATTGTCTTTGTAATTCTTAACTTGATCTCTGGGGAGCCAGTCTTTTTTTGAGTAAAAGTGGAAGGAGGAGGTTGAAGACTTGTTGGGGGGGAGGTGGGCTGGGGAGGAGAAGATTTAACTACCCCCTCATTAGGCCGCATAGCGGCAGTCTCCAGATGGTGGTAATACTCCAGGGTACTGAAGTTTCTGCTGCCATACCCATTGGCTGAGCCATTAGGGAACTGAGAATATGCCTGGTATTTGATCTGTGAGTCATATCCCAAAGAGGACTGATAGCCATTGGTGAGGGGTGGCAAGTCCTCGGTGGTAGGCGTGTGGTACTGGAAGTCCGGCTGCAGACCAGAATCATAGGGCGTATGACCGCCCTCGTCAGCCTGATCGCTGCTGTTGGCATCATCCTGCCGGTTGTTGGCTGAGTCGATGAGTTGAGGGGGTTGCTGGATTGTGTTTCCCATGATCCCTTGCATGAAAGAGAAGGAGAAATCCATTGTCGTGCTCAGGCATCATCAGCTTTCCCTTTCTCTCATAGGGCCTGCAGACAAAAATGAATAAAAAGGTCAATCTTCACAAAACAATGACAGTGATCATTACTTTATTTTAACATTTTGCCATGAATCAAACCCATCACCCCCAATATGAATAATCAGCACCACGAGCCGCCTCCTTTATGCTGCAGACAATGCTAAAGTGGGTGTATCCATGTTAAGGCTGGACAAAGATGGCTGGGTTTCTTTTTTTTAGCCAGCCACACAATCGAGGTGGATAGAGAAATCCTCCATCATGAGGCCATGTATTCTGACAGCGGGGACTCTCTACTGTCAGAACACACTGATTTCTCATTGAGAATTTCCTTTCCCACAAGCCCATTCAACAATTTGAAGTGGCCACACAGCAGCAGTACTGAACCAGACGAATTTCAATCCATCTATGACCAGGTTACGTTTTTTTTCCTATGAAAAGTTTAAGGTTTTTACAACTGTCCACATCTACAAAGGGGATTTTTCCCCTCACTTCCTGTCACGGTGATAAAATTGTCAGACAAGACATGAGGGCAACACCCCATTCAGACTTATGTGATTTTTGGACCTCAAAGTTGTATGACAAGTGGTACTCCATGTTTTCCAATAATAACCATTCATATATGTGTATTTAAAATCATAGCGACTTCACAGTATTTCATGCACTACTTTGGTCCGACTTTCATGCAACTTGAGGGCCATAGACTTCAATTTTAAACCTCAAAAGTTCCATGAAAGTCATAAATGAATGTTTTACATGCAACAGTGGGTCTGACTTTGCTGGGGGACAACAAGTCACATTTAAAACCACTTTCAGACCGGACCATTTTGCTGGCTTAAGACCAGACCACTTTTTGTGATACGGCACTGCGTCTCTTTAACTGACAATTGCGCGGTTGTGCGGTGTGGCTCCCAAACAAAATTGACGTCCTCCCCCCCCCCCCCCCCCCCCACAAATAGAGCTTCCTTTTGGTGGTATTTGATCGCCTCTGCGGTTTTTATTTTTTGCGCTATAAACAAAAAAAAGGAGCGACAATTTTGAAAAAACACATTTTTTACTTTTTGCTATAATAAATACCCCCCAAAAATATATAAAAAAAAAATTTTTTCCTCAGTTTAGGCTGTATTCTTCTACATATTTTTGGTAAAAAAAAAAAAAAAAAAAATAAATCGCAATAGGCCATTATTGCGCTAAAGTTATAGCGTTTACAAAATAGGGGATATTTTTTATAGCATTTTTATAAAAAAAAATTTTTTTACTAGTAATGGTGGCGATCAGCGATTTTTATTGTGACTGCGACATTATGTCGGACACAGCCGACATTTTTGGGACCATTGTCATTTATACAGCAATCAGTGCTATTTAAATGCACTGATTCCTGTGTAAATGACACTGGCAGTGAAGGGGTTAACCACTAGGTGGCAGTGTAGGGGTTATATGTTCCTAGAGGCATGTTTCTAACTGTGGGGGGGGGCGTGGCTTTGAGCTAGTGAATGCGGATCTCTGCTCCAATCACAGGGAGCAGAGATCGGCGTCACTAGTTGCTAGGCAGAACGGGGAGATGCTGTTTATTTCCGCCTCCCCGGTCAGCCTTCCCCGTGAGACGATCGCAGGTATCCCCGCAGCGATCGAGTCCGCGGGACCCGCGACCGGCCTCACGGGGGTCCCGACCCGCGAGCGCTCGATGGCATGGCGGCACCTTAAAAGGGGACGTACCTGTACCCCCTTATGCCTGTCCGTGCCATTCTGTCGACGTACATCGTCGTGCGCCGGTCGGGAAGGGGTTAAGTTGCACCTTAAAGTCGAATAGAGCCTAAGGCCCCTTTCACACTTATACGACTTGTCCCACGATTTGGGACTGCATAGTAGCACGACAAGTCGTTCCCCATGATTTCCAATGACAGCCATTCATATTAGTATGACTTCAAGTCGTTCCGACTTCAAAGTAGTCCCTGCACTACTTTGGTCCGATTTTGATGCCACTTACACAGGCATTCCTTGAAATCGTGGCAAAAAAATAAAAATAAAAAAATTGCACAAAAAAAATAAAAATAAAAAAAAAACCTGTCAGCTTTTCACAGCTATACATTACTGTTGTAGATTTTAACATTCCCTGCCTAATGAGAAGGCTGTCCCCAGAAGAGAAAGATGAAATTCCTCCCCATGAAGCCTTTCACAGCCATGAATACCTCACACAAGTTCTAACCCTTACATACTTTATTCAAAATGATCTAGAGTTGCACTTTAAAAAAAAAAAAATTTATATTTATATATATATATATATATATATATATATATATATATATATATATATATATATATATATATATATATATTTTTATATATATATATATATATATAATTTTTTCACCTATTCTGGCTGGTGGAGGGACTGAATCACTACTATACTATATCACTACTATACTGTCTTGTTTGCCAGACCCACTTGGTGAAGTTGTGTTTAGATTCATTCCAGTGTTACTGTAATATCAACAGTATTATTTGTATGGACTATTGGTTTAAATTTTATTGCGCTGCACCATTTTATTTTTTCTGTTTATGTGAGAGATTACTTTGAATTTACCTTAAAGTGTCAGCTTGCAATTCAGGTGTCCATTTTATGTTTTATTATATCTGCGCTGAAAACTATTTATTTGAAATGATTCTGGCTGGTAACAGAAGTATAAAAGCAGTAAAAAAAGATCCGCTGAGGGACTTCAGCTTTCAGGCATAACTAGTTTTTAGCAAGCTGCTTAACTTGTATGACTCAGCACACATCTTATATTTACTTATTGATAGCCACAATTAGCTTCAGATCTTTGCTCAGGGACTTCAGTATGTAGCAAACACACACACAAGGAGTGGTTATGTGCCCCCTGCTATCCTACCCATAGACATAAACCAACCGGATTTACCAATTGATTGCCAAACATGTAATCCAAGCAATTCTGCATTTATGGATCAGCTATGGGACCTCTGAAAGACATTTAGAAAAAAAAAAATGTCTGGAACCAAAAACAGAAATAATATTCATTTGGGGGCCATCGCACAATTTGGAGTGTGTGATGTCATCAGCACGCATCAGCCAATCAGAAGAAGCATCATATTAATTAACAGAATAAAAAGCTTTTTATCAACTCAATTTTGTTGCGTAAGCGGGACGGGAAGTTCTTGTCCTGCTGGAGGAACACAGCGTTGTATACTGTATACCTGAGGCTACATACAGTTCATACAAACAGCCGCTGCAACTGTTCATGAAGCTCATGTACTCTTTTTCAAGCTACAACTGACTGTACACTCAGGTGTAAGCGGGCCCAACTGATATAGCCATGGATTTGGGATGCTGAGCGTTTTACGATTCGAGATACAAAATTGCTCAGTTGTAACTAGGATCCAAGGTGGTCGCATCTACTTTGCATGACAGGTCTGTTTTTAGGGGCTTGGTGCTCAAGTTTATACTTTACTTGCATTTTCCTACTGGAAACTAGAAGCCTGGTACAAATAGTCACGCGGTGTACATTTTCCCCATGTTTGCACAAGTTCTCTCTGGGTGCTTTATTTGCTCCTACAATGCAAACACATATAGGTAGAGGAGCCGGCTTCTGACTGAACTGGTCTTTGGGCCAATTTATACATCTCAGCTTAAAAACGCACACATTTTAGCGATGACGCTTTAACATACATGTTGCAAAAGATTTGCAGTTGCAAAATAAAAATAGGTTGATCATTTATTTTTACATATGGTTTCACTATACCCTACTGGGAAAAAAAACAGCAGTTTTTAAAAAGTATTGATTAACGTCCTGACTTATTATTCAGGCACATCATAAGTTGGGCACACAGGAGTGAGCGCTCTCCTAGTCATAGGCCCACACATGCATGGTGCGCTCTCACACAACAAAGCTGAGCTCAGCTGCTGCAACAAGGGTAGAAAGTGCACTGCACATGCGTGGGGTTTTGAACAAGAGAGCTTGATCCTATGATGCTGGTGGTGTGCACCCAACAAGGTAGGACTAGTGGAATTGTAACTTTTGCAGTTTTTCAGACAGGCTTTGGGGAAGGGAGGGGCTGTTTATATGGGGGTGCAAATGGTAATTTACCTACTGAGACCCTTTGGCTGCATAGTCACCCTTCCTAAAAAGGTGAATTTAGCCTTTAACCGCTTCCCGACCGCCTCACGCAGATATACTGCAGCAGAAGGGCGCGTACAGGCAGAATCACGTACCTGTACATTGCCCTTTAAGAGGCAGCCAGTGGGCTAGCTCTGTAAGTCGGGTGGCGGGTCACGCGGACTCGATCACCACAGGGATACCTGCGATCGCCTCACGGAGAGGAAGAAGGGGGAGATGCTAATGTAAACAAGCATCTCCCCATTCTGCCTAGTGACAGTGTCCCTGATCTCTGCTCCGTGTGATCACAGCAGAGATCAGTGATGCGTCATACACAGCCACGCCCCCCCCACACAGTTAGACACACGCCCCTAGGACACACTTAACCCCTTCACTGCCATTTACACAGGAATCAGTGCATTTGTATAGCACTGATTGCTGTATAAAGGACACTGGTCCCAAAAATGTGTCAAAAATGTCCGATGTGTCCACCATAATGTTGCAGTCACGATAAAAAATAAAAAAAAGCCATAAAACTATCCCCTATTTTGTAAACGCTATAACTTTTGCACAAACCAATCGCTTATTGCCATTTTTTTTTACCAAAAATATGTAGAAGAAGAATACGTATCGGTCTAAACTGAGGAAAAATAAATCTTTTTTTTATATATTTTTGGGGGATATTATAGCAAAAAAAATTATTTTTTTCAAAATTGTCGCTTTTTTTGTTTATAGAACAAAAAATAAAAACTGCAGAGGTGATCAAATACCACCAAAAGAAAGCTCTATTTGTGGGGGGAAAAAAAGACGTAAATTTTGTTTGGCCACGTCGCATGACTGCGCAATTATCAGTTAAAGCGACGCAATGCCGAATCGCAAAAAGTGGTCTGGTCAGGAAGAGGGTAAATTCTTCCGGGGCTGAAGTGGTTAATAAGCATTGCTCCAAAATATCTGGAATGTGCTCACATTATATCATTCCAACCAGCATAACTGCTGCCTACAAAAAAATACCATATTTAATCGGTGTATAACACGCACTTTTTTCCCCCTTAAAATCAGGGGTGCGTGTTATACACGATCCCTGCTGTGTCTGAGGGAAGAGGAGCGAGCGCCGCTGAATTAGAGCCACGATCTCCTGTGTACCCGGCACTCCGTCACTCACAGCCACGCCTCCTGGCCCCGCATTGGGCCACTGTCTATCATATGAGCAGGGCCAGCAGGCGTGGCTGTGAGTGACGGAGCGCCGGGTACACAGGAGATCTGCGTAATTCATCGGCGCTCGCTTCTCCTCCTCCCTTGGAGACATCAGGGATAATCCAACACTGGCGAGGCTGCAATGATGGGAAAGGTGAGGCTGCAGATGGGCACTGAACAGGCTGCATTGTTGCTCAACTTAGAGGCTGCAGATGGGCACCGAGCAGGGTGCATTGATGAGCTGTGATCCTAATTTTGCTTCAAAGTTATTTATTTAAAATGTACGTTTTTTTTTCCGTGTTATACACCGATAAATATGGTAATTCTTCAAAGATTATGAAATAACATTTTCTGCTATTTAATCCACAACATTGTTTCCAAAACGACATTCATCATCATTTTATTATTTCCCCAGCATATTACTACCATTTTAGTGGTTAGTCTACATGCAAAAAAAAAGTGGAGAATTCAATAGCAACAAATCAAAAAGGTGTGGCTTAGGGTTCATTTCCATTTCTAGACATATTTTACAAATGGTACAATGTAACTTTGGGCAAAACAGATTGAGGTTAAGCTGTACGCCGTTCCAGAAAAGGAAATGGGATCCCTATCATTCTACTCCTAGAACTAGATTGACCCTTTTAAAAATGACACCCATGTCCACACTATGGAAGATCACATTGAGCGATCCCCCGCTGAGCAGAGAGGACTCCGTACACATCCATGTGAAAGAGCCCATACTCTAGCAAGCAGTAAAAAAAAATAAAAAAAAAAATAAATAAAAAAAAAACTTTAAAGTATACTTTTGCAGGCAAACTGAGAAAATACCCACTCTTCATCACATGTCCTCCCTCAAAATAGCATGACAAAAACACACACACAGCAGAATTGTCCAAGTGCCACCTGTACATAAATCACCAAAAATCAGGTTGGGATCCCATAGAGCAGACATGTCCAAAGTCCCTGGACGCCCCCTCCGGCTGCCTTCCACAGCTCGCACAGCCTCTTCCATCCCACCAGAAGGTCCGAGCAACCAGTCGGCACAACCGCCTGCTGGCCAGAGAAGTGAACAAAGCCGGAATTGGCTTTGATCAGGTCTCAAATCATGACCTGAAGTTATGACATCACTTTCGGTTTACTGGCACCCTAAAGGTGCCAGATTTAAGAGAAAAAAAAAAAAAAGTCATTATTCAAAACAGCCAAACTTGCTTTTAAAGTGCAAAGGAGGGATTAGGGGTCTTATAGATCCCTCCAAAAAAATACCCGACATGTGACTATTGCTGTCACAAGGGATGTTTACATTTCTTGTGACAGCAATAAAATTATACCGTATTTATCGGCGTATAACACGCACTTTTTCCCCCTTAAAATCGGGGGAAAGTCGTGGGTGCGTGTTATACGCCGATACCCAAAAAAAAAATGACAAAAATCGGTTGCGGCGCCGAAAAATGGCGACCGCGGCCGAAAAAGGCCGAACCGCGGCCGGAAAAAAGCCGAAGCGCGGCCGAAAAAGACCGAAGCCGGCTGTTCAGCTCCGCTCGTAGTCCCGCCTCCCTGCGCTCGCTCCGGAAACAGCAGGGAGGCGGGACTCCGAGCGGAGCTAAACAGTCGGCTCGGTCTTTTTCGGCCACACTTCGGCCTTTTTCGGCCGCGGTTCGGTCTTTTTCGGCCGCGCATGCGCGGTATTTCTCGCGGCGGGAAATTTAAACGATAGCAAGCTGCAAATGACACTAGCAAGCTGCAAATGACGCCGGGCAAGCTACAAATGACGCCGGGCAAGTTACAAATGACGCTGGGCAAGTTACAAATGACGCTGGGCAGGTTACAAATGACGCTGGGCAGGTTGCAAATGACGCTGGGCAGGTTGCAAATGACGCTGGGCAGGTTGCAAATGACGCTGGGCAGGTTGCAAATGACGCTGGGCAGGTTGCAAATGACGCTGGGAAAGGCTGCAAATGCCGCTGGGCAGGTTGCAAATGATGCTGGGAAAGGCTGCAAATGACGCTGGGAAAGGCTGCAAATGACGCTGGGAAAGGCTGCAAATGACGCTGGGCAAGCTGCAAATGACGCTGGGCAAGCTGCAAATGACGCTGGGCAAGCTGCAAATGACGCTGGGCAAGGCTGCAAATGACGCTGGGCAAGGCTGCAATGACGCTTAAATGTAAGTTTTTTTTTTTTTCCCTAAACCTCTCTCCTAAAACTTTTTTTCCTTAAAATTCCCTCCTAAACTTGGGGTGCGTGTTATACGCCGGTGCGTGTTATACGCCGGTGCGTGTTATACGCCGATAAATACGGTATATAATTTTTTTTTTTTTTTAATGGGCCCTATCCCACCATCCTCACACGCAGAAGTCGTGCCCGCAAATGTAACAGTGTTCAAACCACACGTGAGGTATCGCCACAATCATAGCGATAATTATAGCACTAGACCTCCTGTGTATCTCTAAACTGGTAACCGTATAAAAAAAAAAGCTGTACCTATGGAGATGTTTAAGTACTGTAGTGTGTTGCCATTCCACGAGTGTGTGGGCAATTTTAAAGCGTGACATATTAGGTGTCCATTTACTCAGCATAAAATCTTTCACATTATACAAATTGGGCTAACTTTACGGTTTTGTTATTTTTAAATTCACGAAATTGCGTTTGAGAGACCTCTGCGCAAATACAGTGTGACATAAAATATTGTATGTGTATATATATATATATATATATATATATATATATATATATATATATATATATATATATATATATATATATATATATATATATATATAAATTATTTATTTGGGGGTTGCAAGTAATTTTCGAGCACAAATACAGATTTTTAACTTGTAAAGCAACAAGTGTCAGAAAAAGGCTTAGTCTCCAAGAGGTTAACCAGGCACTTGAGCCACAAGATACATTTCATGTGAAACAACATCAGGTCCAGCTGGGAAAGCTGCCCAAGAAAGCTACCAGGCCACCCAAACAGAAGCGTAGGGCCTCTGGAAAGAGCTCTCGATTGTTACTGGGAGAAGGACCCACCTAAAGGGGCCCCAGGAACTTTAGCCATGCAGTTATTTCAGACCAAATAAAAGATTGGCAGGCCCCCCATCACAGCAAGATTAGGCCACATGGCTACGAATACCCCTAAATTGACACACCTTAAAGTGGGATTCACACCTATTGGCACACAGGAACGGCCAGGGTTTTGTTAAAGTTGTTGTAAACACCATGGATTTTGAACTAAACACATACATCTGTAGTGTTTACTTATCTCTCGCCAAAGCTCCAAGTGTCGTTTCTCTCTGATGCTTCTCTGGGGGAGGGAGATAGACGAGCTCTGTTCTGAGCACTATTTACAACACGGTTGTTCTGAAAGGATACAGAGAGGGGAAGTCTGCAGATAAACTAATAAAACCTATGTAGGAGGGTTTGTTTCATCTGAGGCTGTTCACTTTACTCTGTATATGTGAGGGTTTACATCCACTTTAAAAGAAAAAAACTCCATCTTTCCACACACTTTACATTGGGCCAGCTTGGAAAGATCAAACTAAGTCTCTCACTAACCAGAGAGGCCACTGGATGTGCGTTATAAACTGTATGAAGCTGCAGCTCCATACAATTTATACCACACATCTAGCGGCCTCACATGTTAGTGAGGGGCATAGTTTATTTGGGCCAGCTTGGCAAGATCGAACTATGTAAAGTGTGTGGAAAGATGGAGTTTTTCTTTAAGGCAGGAGATAGCAGGGTCCACTTCAGGTACTGCCCACATTTTGCTGAAGTCCCCATTAATAATTATGCTACCAACATTAATGTGTGCTGTAAGTTGTCTCCAGAACTGCTCCCATTTCTTCTTGCTGGAGGTTTCCATTTTGCTGAAACCCAGAGCCCCTGAACAGCAGTAAATCATAAAGCGGAACTAAACCCATCGATTTAACTATTTTAAAAAAACAGTTATATTCCTGCAATGCCAGCTGTCACATTTGCTTGTGTCCTCAACCAAACTGTCAAACCTTGACAAGGCACTTATTTTTAATGGTTTTACATTAAAACATCTGCATGGAAGAAAACCACCGGGCCTTCAGGAAAAAACTCAAGACCCACCTCTTATAACAAGCAGGACAGACCAAGCGCCTTGAGGCAATTCAGTTTGCATGTGCAGCGCTATACAAATCATTCATTCATATACCCTGCAAAAAGGGGGCAGCCAGAGTTGATCTAGCAGGACTTAATTTTCTGACTAAAGTTCCACTTTAAGAGGCACTCAAGACCTAAACCCCTACACCTCAGAGGGAAGGCTTACCTTGTCCAAACACTTGAAGGCCAAAGCACTCAGCAGAGCTTGATCTTTTGCACACCGTGGGGGGTTATTTACGAAAGGCAAATCCACTTTGCACTACAAGTGCACCTGGAAGTGCAGTCGCCTGTAAATCTGAGGGGTAGATCTGAAATGAGGGGAAGCTCTGCTGATTTGATCATCCAATCATGTGCAAGCTAAAATGCTGTTATTTTTTTTTTTTTTTTTTTGCATGTCCCACCTTGGATTTACAGCGACTTTACTTCCAAGTGCACTTGCAGTGCAAAGATGATTTGCCTTTTGTAAATAACCCCGTGCCTCCTACAAATTTTACAACTAGAGGGAGCCAGTCCTGTTTCTGCACTAATAAGCCAGAGAGGGATGACTTCCCACACAAGCACATAACGGCCTGCTGGGCGGACTTGCGTCAGAGTACCTATCAAAGGCGGAGCAATACAAGAAAAATAAGGATCCAAACTGAATGGCGCCTGATTTACCACCCTCCTTACACGGCCGTGAAAGAGCAAGCAAATGTTAGCAATCTCTAAATGGTAGCTGCTACCCCCCCCCCCCCCCTATGCCACCATAGGTGGGGGTGAAACAGCACGCTGAGACCTTAATTAAAAAGGGGCACTTACTAGGTGAAAGTCTTCAGATGCAGAGCAATAAGGTTCAAGACCCAGCTCAGTCTTCACCTCATTCATGGCCAGACATACTCACACTTCTTCAGGGTCTGAGCTCCACCACAGCCCAGGACCTGTAGAGTACCCCACCAGCCACTCACACAATGCAAACTGCCTGCAAAGGCAAATGCCTTCCCTCAACTCAGAAAGGTTGATAGGCAACCAATGCTAGAAAAACAGCAATGAATATTGCAGGAGGATACTTAAAGACAATTTGCTAAAAGAACAGAAGAAAATGCCAGGAGCAAGCAATAAAATCTTTCAGGATAGAGAGAACACCTCCATCACCTAATCATACTAACAAAAAAAAAATAATTAAAAATTAAGAAGGCATGCCAGGAGTTGGAGGTCCTTTGTCCTGAAATGCATGATAAAGAAATGCTCTCTAAAAAACAAGCCATCACCAACCTCTAAAGCTGCTTGTAATGTGAAGCAATTCACCCTCAAAGATAAGGACACTTTAAAAGCAGTGGTAAACCCCCAAAAAAGTGTGTGTGTGTGTGTGTGTGTGTGTGTGTGTGTGTGTGTGTGTGTGTGTGTGTGTGTGTGGTGTGGGGGTGTGTGTGTGTGTGTGTGTGTGTGTGTGTGTGGGTGTGTGGGGGGGGGGGTCGCCCCCCCCCCCCCTTTTTAGTATAAATGTTTTATATAAATAAAAGTTGAGCATTGAAGAGCACCCCCGTCAGTGGTAAAATGGTCTCAGCACTCCAACTGATACATTTGTAGAAAAGCTTGTTCTGTTGAAAAACAGACTTTACTGGCCGGATCATTATAAAAAAAAAATAAAAAAAAAAGTGAATGCAGCCATCACATCTAAGAATTGATAAGCTGAAATAATAGAAGTTTGCTTTTGGGTTTAAGGCTGGGTTCACACCATTAAGCACTTTTAATGCGATTTTCAGTGCAATTAGGTAGTGCGGCTCTGACGCGACTTTGGATGTGGTTAGCATATTCTTTGCTGCCAATTCGCACCAAAGTTGCACAGGACCCTTTTCCAAAAACACACTGCACAGAGTCACGTTGATCTGAATGGGCACCATTGAAAATAATGTGATTTCCTTTGTCATGCTTTTCTGTGCGTCTCAAGTTGCATCGGTAAAGCAGCACCTAAATGTGTTTACATTAGAGAGCCGGAAGGCTGCCAGGATTCCACCTCCATAGAGAAAAAAAATGGTCAAGAGCTGCGATATCAGAGCCTCTGTTGTGAAACTTGAAAATACATTTCTCCACAATGCTTCAAAAGTGATAGGTCAAAATGTTCAGAACAAAATACACCAATTTTTGGCGAAATATAAAAGATGGGGTTGCATCTAGTTTCTATTTTTTAGTTTCGCACTACAGAACGTGTTCCATAGGCAACCATGTTAAATGGACTGTAGCGCAAATCTGCAAAAAGCACTAAAAATGCATAGGGGTGAATCCAGCCTTATAGGTTATCAGTTATGAAATATCTGTGTGAGCACTGGGGGGGGGGGGGTGTATAGGGCTGCTTTTAATTCTTTTTTTTTTTTTTTCTCTTCAACTTTATTAGCAACACAAGGGGGCTAACAAGCCCTCTATGCGATAGCATGGGCAGGTGACAGGTCCTCTTTAGACCCCCAATGTCTCCCATGTATCCCAGTGCTATTAATCAAGCACTGATTGTGCTCTGGCCTGAGGTTTCCCGAGATCTGCTGGTATAATTACGGTACAACTGCACCTTTTGATCTCTGCTACATAATCATTCAGCACCACTGAGTGTTGTCTACATATATGGATTTGGTCAGCACCATCCTGTTCTAACTTTCCAACACTAATATAGTTATTCAGAAACAGCTTCCCATAAGAAAAACCTATTTTACCTTTTACTTCTTTCCTGCAATCAACATCCCCACTCCAGTGTAATGAAAGTAGCATCATTCAATTCAATTTGCCTCTACACAAAGCACTATTGTCTGAGCCATAGACAGTACCAGGAATAGGCAATACATTTTACTGAACAGCTGAATTTTAGATCCCAATGTCCACTCAATATTCACCATACATAACCAATCATTTGCCCGTAGACCATATTAAACAGCTATTATTCCCTGACGCAATTATTTCAAAATAATGTAAAAAAAATAAAAACCTGGAATTCTGTGAGTT